>JAQIUQ010002733.1:190000-497431 GCA_030378365.1 Hybognathus amarus | reverse complement strand
ACTCTCTTTGGTCTCGGTCTCGAGCTTGGACTCGACTCTCTTTGGTCTCGGTCTTGAGCTCTCTTTGGTCTCGCCCTCGTACTCAGACTCTCTTTGGTCTTGGTCTCGACTCAGACTTGACTGTCTTCGGTCTCGAGCTGGACTCTCTTTGGTCTCTGTCTCGACTGGACTCTCTTTGGTCTCGGTCTCAACTCTGGGCTCAACTCTCTTTGGTCTCAACTTGGGACTCGAACTCTCTTGGTCTCAGTCTCACGACTCGACTCTCTTTGCTCTTTAGACTCGGACTCGAACTCTCTTGGTCTCAGAGCTCGACTCTCTTTGGTCTAAGTCTTTAACTCTCTCTTTGGTCTCGAGTCTCGAGCTTCGAACTCGACTCTCTATGGTCTTGGTCTCTGAATTCAGACTCGAGCTCTCTTTGGTCTCGGTCTCAAGCTTTGACTCTCTGTGGCATCGGTCTTCCACTCGGACTATAACTCTCTTTGGTCTTGAGTTCGGACATGACTCTCTTTGGTCTCGAACTCGGTCTCAACTCTCACTGGTGAAGTGTGTCCACACTGCTGACATATTTACCTATTGTAGCTTATCGACATTGTGTATATGAAGTATACATTCATAGTCAAAATTCTGCACTGGAGAAGCGCTAATGGTTTTAGTCAATGATTTTGACTAAAATAGCTTTTTTTCTGGCATCTGCTATTTTCAGTTGACTAAATGTTGGTGCATCTCTAGAAATGAAGTTATTGAAGAAAAAACATCATATCATAGACTGCTATAGACTCATCTGCTTCTGTAGTTCTCATTAAAGAGTGGCTTTCAGTGAATAAAATACAAAGCCTGTAAATAATAAATGACTCTCCATGTCACCTAATTAGTGGCTGAAAACTAGGCCAAAAAGTTCAAAGGATTTAAAAAAACAATGAAATATCTGACAAATGCATTGTGATAAAACCCTTTATGAGTGGTTCTGAATGTAATGTTTTCAGTTAAGTGGCATATGTATTTTATCTAAGAAGATTTGGTCACAAAATATTGTATAGAACAAATATTCAGTTTTTTAGGAGAGCTTTCTCTCGAAGCAAAGCCCGTCTTTGAGGTTTCCAGAGGTCCGTAAGGTGACAGGCTCCTTTCTGCAATTCCTATGTTTTCACGAATGCAGTGTCTGGCAAAGTTGTCACAAAGCTGAACATCACTCTGACGGCTTTCATACGCTTTTTGATTATTAATTCATTGCCGTTTGCCTGGTTTGTTTGTTAAGTGGTCTCCATATGTGACTACCCTATGTGACTATAAAATGTTTGGAAAAGGCTGCTTCCATTCAATAATAATTCATCCATCTATTGCCTATATAGTAAAAAAGAAAAATTGCTATAATAAAAACAGCTTGGCTAATATTAAAATGGATGAGCCGCTGCTGGTAATACCTGCAACCTCAAATATATGTAAAACTTTTATCAGTGCTATTTACTGTGAAATCACCTAAAGCGCTTTCAGAATAGATAAAAACGTAATCATATATTTGTGTCTTTCCATTTGAGATGAAGGAATCCATTCACTAGCACAGTCTCGCTTTCCCAGCCATTATTCAACTACAAAGCAAACCATATTCATCATTGTGTTTTAATCACATCAAAAAGAAATATAGTGTTACCCCAGGGTGCTGGCAGGAATATGGAGTCCTCCATGATGTTATTGTTTCCAGCACTGCCAAACAATCTCAAAAATTGACTTAGAATAAATGTATTTTTAATATGATAACTCAACCCTTGTGAATACAGAGGCACTCTGTCAATTGTTCTTGCTGAATGCGTTGCTTTACAGATGTAATGCGGAGTGCTTGTGATATAGCGATATTAAACCTGCAAGCGCTGCCTTTCAAACTTTGTTCCGGCTTCCCGGATAACATTCTCTTTCCTTCAGCTTAACTAAATGCTCTAACAGATGAGATGAATGCATTAGTTTACAAAGTCAGTGTGTTGCAGCAAATGCATCGTGTGTTCCTCGCGGTGTAAAGATGCGCGCTGAATCTCATCTCGGATGCACTTTTCGTGCACTTTATATTAATGTGATTTCAGCTCAGTGCTGTTTAAAGAATATACCTACACGAAATAATGCAATCAGACAGAAAAGTACAGATGAACTAATTATGAGTGGAGAAGGCTGGGCTATTTGTCTCACGTAGGGATCTTGTCAGAATGTCTTGGAGTAGCCCATCACTGCCATTTTGATTTGCTTGTTTTCTCTGTTGGTTTTTGCCAACACTCAAGTGCATTAAGAATTTTTTGTCAATTCCATCCTCCAGACATCATCATATCATAAAATTTCAACATCACATTCACTAAACTCAAATAAGTTGGCAAAACTCCTTTGCTCTTAACTTAAAGTATTTGAGTAAGGGTCTTTGTATAAATTTAAATGCAGGGTATGATCTCTCTTCATATACTGATAACAATCACTTAAGTGGTCTAAATGTATTTATATGTATATATAATGATCTGTGGAAGGCATAGGACCATAAAATGTCCGTCCTGCATTTGAACCAAAACATACAATTTTATGGTACTATCCTTCCACATGATTTAAGTTGAAACCAATTTATTATTTTAAGTATTAGGGTTTACACTGTAATATATCCACTTTACATTTATTTCATTTCCTTGGAATTCACACATTTTTAATGACTTGTGTTTATACGTCAGGACTTGTAAGGACCAAAACTAGCTCTGAACTCCCTTGCATGCCTTCAATTATACTGTAGACAAACTATATTTCAATTATTAGACACGTTGGTGCCAACAGCATTATGAGGACTCTCCATAGGCGTAATAGTTTTTATCCTGTGCAAACTATATATTCTATCCCCCTACACTAACGCAATCCCTAAACCTAACCATCACAGGAGACATGCTGCATTTTTTATTTTTTAATAAAACATTGTTTTTTATGTTTTTTAAGCCTTTTGATTTATGAGGACTTTTGATATGTCCTCATAAACCACCAATAAGTTGTAATACCAGTGTAATACACATGTCATTATACAAACTTGTGTCCTCATAAATCATATAAACAAACCCACACACACACACGCACACGCACACACACGCACACACACACACAAACACACACACACACACACAAACAATAGAACTGGTATTTTGCTGCCCATTACAAACAGGGCGTATCGTTTCCTGTCTCCAGGTGTACTAAATTATTCACAGTCTTTGATGTAAATAAGCAAACACACAAAGACGACTGTGAGATGGCATGTCTTAATTAGCCAATCATGCGTCCGCCAGCGTTACCCGCGCGCAAAGCTCTCGCCGGATGTGGCGTGTCGACGGCGGCCTGGTGGCGTTATTTGCGCGCAGAGGACTGCAGTTGCTCTGGGACTCCGAGGCTCCTGAATGATGCTTTCAATTAAAGACGAGCCCTGAGGCTGGAGCAGCTGTCTGTTTAAAACGCCTCCTCTCCGAGCCTCCGAAGCCGTGCGGGACTGCTTCGAGTCAATATTATTCTAGGGACTACCTCCCATCTATTACTAAGTAAATTGAGCCAGTCAGCGTAACTGGCCATTTTCAACCCTAAATGAAATCTATCTTGCCAAAGGCCTGGAGGACTGTCAGAGTGTAATACAATCATACAGCGGAGGGCGTGCTTGTTCAGGAGAATGAATGATAACTGCAAGAATAAATTCAGTGCCTAAGTGGGAATCACGCTGTTTAGCGCTTCTCAACTGTGTTGCTTTGAGCACTCAGATTTTACTTTGGACACTATTGTGACCAATTTACATTTATACATTTTCGAGGGTTTCATGCCTTCAACGGCTAATAATGCACATAAAACGCAAACCTGTTTATATGGTTGCAAGTTACTTTTTTTCATGGTTTCAAAAGACATCACCTCTTTCCATCTGTAAAATTGGACTAATTATAATTGGACTCTGCATACTTGTATAGCTTCAACCAATGACAGATGAATTTGCCTCAAATTGCTGATTTGATTGGAAAGTGCATCAACAACACTTGGAAATATGAAAATCGTTTCTAGCCTTTGCACAGTTATGGTTAAGCTGCATTTAAATTCACTTAACATCCTTTCCTGCTGTTTGAGAACAGATCTGACCCGCAACCCACCAGTTGAGAACTCAGTAACCTCTCAATGGGAACCAGTAGCCTATAAATGAAAATACACATCAATGCACGTCCCCCAAAAAAGTAAAACATTTCATAAATGCCAATCGTGGTTTAGTCCAGAAGAGTTGGGTTCATCAACGGCGTGTTTCAGTGTCTTCTCACTGCCGGAAAGCAGTCCCTCAGACCCCATCGATCAGCTCCAGATCAATGCTTGTAAAAGCCATGCAGCCTTTAGTTGCGAGCGGAAGCGCGCACGCTACACAACGCCACACCTGTGATCAACAGTGCACGAGCTTTTCACAAATCTGCTCTCACTCTGTAAGGGCTGTCCACTATTCATATACTCTGATATGAATGACACACTCTTAAATTAAACCTTCCAAAATGTTTTTTTTTTCTTCTTCAATTGGACCCATTGGTGTCAATTGGAACCATTTATTTCTCTGTGTGGAACATTTTTAAAAATCTAAAGAACAGTTTTTTTGTGGGAAAGAGTCCAAGTTCGTCATGAAAACATCAATGTCATCAAAGAACTCCTCGTTTATTTTTAAGAGTGTGGGGATATTAGAAGATATTTTCTCAAGAAAAAGCACTGTTGTCAGTCCAGGTCTATTTCTAGAAGACAAATACATTTTATAAACTTTAGTAAAGTTATCAGTTATCAGGTTTCTCTCATGTCATATCCCTAAAAGAAAAACAAACTAATGTAGGCTACAGTATCAGATTTTGATACCTCGCCAGTTGAAGAAGAAAATAATTTTACAAAGAAAAAGTAATTGATTAAAAACACGTCATGTAAAACAAGAGCTAGCATCATTGCCTCATATGTTAAACGGCTGGCAATAACAGAGCTGGATGAAAGATATATTAGAAATAAATGTTTCAGCTGTGCGCTCAGAACCCATTTTCAGCAATTACTGGGGATATTTTGTGTTTACACATCTAGAAAAGAGACAGAAAGAAAACTCATCTCCAGCTGGCCTAAAACCCCTTGTAAAGCAATGAAAGGATAAAATGACTGTGTTGAATGTGACATTGGTCACAAGATGATTGGATAGTTTGGACGGAGCTTCAGTTACAAAGCTTTGAATTCACTGAATTGTGAAATAGCATTGCTCCCGGTATAAATATACACCCTGAACTTCGAATTTACTGGAGGGATTAGAGAGCTTTTCAAGTCCTCGCTGCCTCTTTTCATGGTTTTGTGTACAAAAGCGTTGTAAGCCACGGGCCCGAGTCGCTTCTTCTGATGTTTGTTGATGTCGGACTGCAGGAATGAGGAATCTCGGCTAATCCTGTCATTCTTGCAAAGAGTTTACTAAATTTTGAATTTACACATTTAATACCTTTTTAAAATGGTCTTTGAACATTTTTAGCCCCTTGCTCGTTCCGCAACGCAGGAAAAAAAGCAACACACTTTTCATAAGAAGATGCTTTATGGAGCATAAATTTAATATCTCCTCTCACTTAAGAGTAGCCTATGTATAATCCCCCTAGAATAAATGTCGACTTGTGCTATTTAAATGTACAATTCTATCCTGTGTATTATGCCTGCAGGAGGCGACGGTTATGCTTGTTGAGTGTGAGTCCATGTAGGTGTAGACCAGTTGAGAGCAAATCAGGAAGGCACTGCACACCATTCTGTGAAGAACAGATGATAGATAATCCGTAAGGGTCAGGATATGATGATATGAAGAATAGCTTGGCAGCAAAAAAAAAAAAAAAAAAAAAAAAAAAAAATTCCAGCTACTAAATAAATGTTCTTGATGTCTTCAGCATGTCATGATGATGCCAACCCTGTAGTTCCTCTTCTGTTCCATGTAAAAAAACACCTCACTATTTCAAAATCTCTTCGGGTGTGAAGTTTCAAGAGAACATTTGCACAAATAAAATACGCTGATGCATTAATATGCATTTGGAAATTAGCATTTTTTTTGCAATTCCCCCTCGATATGACAAGTAGATTTAGCAGATGGCACGAACAAAGTTTGTAATGTGCAAAGATCCGTTAAAACAGTAACTGAACTCATTTTAATAGCTGATTGAGATTACAAAAAATCTTTAATTAGTACCTACTTTGGCCTCTTGCACAAATATTTTACAATAGATATGTAAAGAAAACAAATATTTCAATACCATTTCCTTTTTAAATATTAAAAAAAAGGTGTATGCTTTATCATTTGCCCTTCGTCACCCACTGACAAATCCCGTTTAAACCAATAACAGCCAGCGCTACACATTCGGCCTCCGGTGCTGAAACGCGAGATCTTTGCTCATGTCCGTCAGTTTGCTGTCTCTCGCTCTGTGTAACGCAGTCTGGTTAATCCCGTTCAGAAGCGTTGAGTTTGACGCGGAGCCGTTCAGCGCTCCGAACGCGCCGTAGTTCGTGAATCCCGCGTAGAACGGAGACATGTAGTAGAAGCGCGTGGGGGCGAACGGGCCCTGCGCGGGGGACCCGGCGGGCGACGACGCGTCGGCTCTCTTATCCGAGGTAGCGATTTCAGCGAGAGACCACAGCTTGGGTTTAGGGGTCGGGACCGCGGAATGAATGACAGAGGTGGCGTTGCGGTTTTCACTGACGGACGTCTTGCTTTCACTCAGCTCGTTTTGGGAGAGGAGGTCGTGGGCACCGGAGACTCGAGACTGTCCGATTCCCTCTTCCTCACAGTCGATGATGACGCTATCCGTCGCGTCGTCGCGATCTCCCGCGCGCTCGTCGCCAACTGTGATGGAATGGCAAAAGGCTTGTTAGAAAGACGTGTGCGTAAATATTATAAATAACACAAAAAAACAACAACAGATGCTAATTTTCCCCGGAATCAATCGAGTTATTAAAAATAGGCTACAATAAAAAGTATGTTCTAAATATTGTGTTGAGACTTTAAAAGGGAGGTAAAGATTTATGTGAAGGCAAAAAAAAAAAAACTACAAAACATTGGCCTAAAACTTGTCAGGAAAAAAGTGTCATTAAAAGCTTGCAAACGATTTTTTTATTTGTTTTGTATTAAAATATTTTTATTGTAGGCTATTTGTTAGGCTACTAGGCCTAGGCTTTATAAATATTCAATATGAATTGTCACTAAACGTTTGTCCAGTGTGGTTAAACCATACAGAGATTATTCTGTCGCGTGACAAGTAAACAAGATGAAGAATTAAACAGGAAATTGTATTTTACAAGAACCCCTGTAGACCCTCGTTTGTCAAGGCCATGACCATCATTTATTAATGTTTAGGAAATTGTTCCTAAAAAGGTACTAAATATTAAATCGTATTATTCATGACCCACAAGTTCCAAAAGTTTATTATTATAATGATTGAAAATAATGATTAAGCTCTCATTAAAATAATGTATTGCACTCATGTGTATTCATGCATGGTGCAATAAGTGTAGCCTATTTCCATTTTAACTTAGGCTATCTCAGACAACCTTATTAGTCACTGACATATGTTCAAAAATAATATTTAATTTTTTATACGACATATGATAACAATACAAGCACGCGCACATAATGATGGGGGAATGAACACCTGCATCTTTGGTCGTCTGTGTTGTTTCGGCTGTTTTGAGCGGTTCATCGTCTTCATCATTTTTCTCTAAATCAATACTATCCTCTTCATCTTCATCCTCACTCCTGTTTCGTGGCGTCCACGTCATTTTGTTCTCTTTCTTCAGTCTCCTCCGGGCGTTGGCGAACCAGGTGGACACCTGAGTGAGGGTCATTTTAGTGATGATGGCAAGCATGATCTTCTCGCCCTTGGTGGGATAAGGGTTTTTCCTGTGTTCGCTGAGCCAGGCCTTCAGGGTGGCGGTGGCGTCGCGCGTCGCGTTCTTCCGGTACGCGGGGTCTCGAACGGGTACGCGCCCAGGGGACCCGCGTTACGGGTGATAGCCGATGGAGCCCGCCATGCCGGAGAAGACTCATATGGGGAGCCCTGGGCAAGGAATTCATAAAGATTAGCTACTCTCGAGGAGGAAAGCACAGCAGACTCTCCGTCTAAGATCTGTGTGTTTATACTTTCCACTATTAAAATGTGACATGTTTCTGGAATATTAACCGAACGTGCATAAAAATTAACTTAATCACACTAAAAAGATTATCACACAATGACCTGAAGCATGCTAAGCAAAACTAAATGAAAACAATTAATATTTTGAGGGACTGAATGTAAATTTCGCAATTAATGCACATTATTCGTTAACAATATTTTGTAGGTTTTGTTTACTGCGTTCTCAATGAAAGTTTGAAGTGCAAAAACAAATGTAAGCTAATTAATGTACTTTGATAAAGGGTAATAATAATAATAATTTTGGCGTTATAAAAAAACACTATAGATATCTACATGTTTAAGTGCACTAAAGGCAAAAAACAATGTGACTGTTGGAACTGGAATGCATAATCATAAAAAATAAAATAAAAAATAAAGAACACACTGCTGAAATATCATAGTCAAACATCTTTATTAAAGTAAACTCACCCCGTATGAAGTAAAGGGGGCGGTGGACTCGGGACTGTACTGGAGGGAGTTGAAGAGTGCAGTGTTTGTGAAGGATGAGGACGCGTACGGGGCGAAGGCGGATCCGCTAGAGGAGCGTCCCAGATCATCAGCCCGCGCTCCCGGGACCGTGCCGGGGCTGTACGGGGGACGCGAGTACAGAGACAGCGAAGACTGGTACAAGTATCCCTGTGGAAACGCCATGACCAGATCACTGCCACAGTCTCCTCACGAGCCCGAGAGTCAACACACTCATCCTATGAGCCATCGAGTGGAAACGAGTCAAAGATGCACAAAGAGGATCGACTCCTGATATAACGAGCAGCGAGCAGTGTTCTTCGGTTACCGGCAGAACGAGGTCCGCGCGCGCTTCCAAGGAGAGGGAAAGAAAAGCTCAAGCTGACTTTTCCTCTCTCTCTCTCTCTCTCTCTCTCTCTCTCTCTCTCTCTCTCTCTCTCTCTCTCTCTCTCTCTCTCTCTCTCTCTCTCTCTCTCTCTCTCTCTCTCTCTCTCTCTCTCTCTCTCTCTCTCTCTCTCCAATGCCTCAGAGCTCAAGTTTGGTTGTTACGCATCTTTTCTTAACATCTGACGTATAGCCGCTATATAGCTAAAAACATTTCACTCGGACACATCCTTTCGCTGTTAATCATGTTTTAAACATCAAAGTAAAGTGAACTTTCTTTTTTAGCACATGTCATAACAGGATAACATTCACTTTGTAAAAATAGGTTTCGAGGGACACATGCATAGGGTGCACCGGGGCTAAAGATGCACCGGGGTAAAAACTGCAACAGGGCTAAAGATGCACCGGGGTAAAAGATGCACCAAGGCTGCACCGAGGCTGAAAGATGCACTGGGGCTAAATATGCACTGAGGCTATATGCACCGGGGACTAGAAGATGCACTGGGCTAAAGAGTGCCACCGAGGCTATATGCACCGGGGCTAAAGATGCACTGGGGCTAAAGAGTGCACTGGGGCTGAAATGTGCACCGAGGCTATGTGCACCGGGGCTAAAGATGCACTGGGGCTGAAAGATGCACTGGGGCTAAAGTATGCACCGAGGCTGATGATGCACCGGGGCTAAAGATGCACTGGGGCTGAGAGATGCACTGAGGCTATAAGGTGCCACCCGAGGACTAAGGTATGCACCAGGGCTAAAGATGCACCGAGGCTATATGCACCGGGGCTAGAGGAGTGCACCTGAGGCTAAAGAGATGCACCAGGGCTAAACGTGCACTGAGGCTATATGCACCAGGGACTAAAGATGCACTGGGGCTAAAGATGCACCGAGGCTATATGCACCGGGGCTAAAAGATGCACCGGGGCTAAATATGCACCGAGGCTATATGCACCGGGGCTAAAGAGTGCACTGGGGCTAAAGGTGCACCGAGGCTATATGCACCGGGGCTAAAGATGCACTGGGGCTAAAGAGTGCACTGGGGCTAAAGATGTGCACCGAGGCTATATGCACCAGGGCTAAAGATGCACTGGGGCTAAAGATGCACCGGGGTAATGCACCGGGAATAAGGATGCACCGGGGTAAAAGGCTCCTTGATGTGATTTCCTCTAAACCACTCAGATGGCAGAACAACTTTCCCAAACATCCGCTTTCAAGAGCGCTACTGCGCCAATTGATGTGTGTGTGTGTGTGTGTGTGTGTGTGTGTGTGTGTGTGTGTGTGTGTGTGTGTGTGTGTGTGTGTGTATATATATATATATATATATATATATATATATATATATATATATATAATATTTATTTATTTGTATTTTTTTCATATGTATGTTGATTAGGAACTAGCAAATTAAAATCGTTAAAATTGACTATATTTTGAGAGAAATGTTTTTAATGATTTTAAGTTTCTATATCGAGGTAATAAAAGCAAATCTTATCTTATTTTATCCTAAAGAATCCTAAATGTATTTCCTAAAGGCGGCCCTGCTGTTGGGACAGACTGTTGCTGTCATGAAAAATATCAAGATGGTAAATACCATGTAGCCTATTATATAAAATAAGTGGGTGTCAAGTCATCATAAAACCATCATATTTAAAAAAATATCATAATCATATCATAAAATATGATTTAATGTTACTAGGCTACTCTAAATCTAAATTACACTATTATGGGATCGTATTCAGTGCATTCAGAATCGTTACTTTTAAAAATAGGCTAATTGTGTATTGTATTTTTAAAATAGGCTATAGTTTTATATTAAAATATTTTAATGACAGTAGCCCTATATTTATTATAAAAAATAAGTATTTGATTTATCAAGATAAACATAAAATAGTGCAAACTTTGCTGAAGTGATTGTTTTGAAGAAGTAGGCTATTACTAGACTAATTTTGGCCCATCCTGGTACGTTTCACCCCTGTGGTGTAAAAGGACCACCTTCTCATTTATAAGATCTGATTTATTTTCACACAAACTGTTGCTCAATAAATGTTCAACACACACAGGTGAGCCGATTTAGCCCATAACCTGCTGGTCAGTTCTGCAGTCCCAACTGGTTTTGAAATCATTTGAACGGTTAAGAGTAGGCTAAAAATAATAATAATGATAATAATAATATTATTATTATTAATAATAATAATGAAACGGCCTCAAAGTTCTGATCAATTTCCGTGCGTTCCGTTCTTCTTGCTATTCTTAGACGATAACTTTTTTTATATATAGGCTATATATATGCTAACAATTTTAGGTTCTACATTACGTTCCCATTAAGTTATAAAAACGTTATTTCTGAATGTTCTAGGAACGTTCAAAACGTCCAGTATTAACGTTATTTCTTGGTAAGAACGTTTTTGAAAACGTTCCAATAACAACGACGTTTTAATGCTAACGTCTTTAGACCGTTTATCAAATGTAATATAACGTTGGCACAACGTTATAATAACGTTACAGCAAGGACGTTTTTGATAACTTTCAGAGAACCTTCAGAGAACGTTAGCCAATGTTCTGAGAACGTTCCCTGTTAGCTGGCACCTGCAATGAGAAAAAATGAAATCATTTCACTATGCAAACTCAATGCTTTATATGTAATATTCTGGAGAGCGCATCGAATGTGTGTTTACACTGTTTGGAAGCAACGCAATTGAGGCACTGCGGCCAAACCAACAGCCGGCCTACTGCTAACAAACATGCCTTTCCTAGAGTTAGTTCTGTGGGCTAGCCTACTCTGCGCTCGTTGACGCGCGTTCGGTGTGTCGCGTCGCGTTCGGTAGAGGACGCAAGTGAGGTAAACCTCTGAGCGCGAAATCCTCTGACATGAGTTCGCCCAGGAATCCCTCACTGTTAAACATGACTTCCAGCGAACCCGAGCTGAGGCGGACCGGGAATGTTGCAACCTCTGGACCGAAGATGCAGGAACACATGATTCTCACACTACACACGAGCGAGCTGACACACATCCTGCCGGAACAGGTAAAGAAGCACCTGAAACCGCTCTTATAGCCTAGTGGTGCTCGGCCAGGGTATTATTAGTAGCCTAGACATCTTCTCTTATCTAGACACCTCTCAACAAAACATAAAGGTATCGCTTGAATTCATTGAGCAATGTAAACATGCAGAGAGGTGACTATAATCTCATTTGCGAGCTCTATTAATAGACTCAAGCGCTTTATGCAGCACTGCTCTGTGTTTGAAGCCTATAAAGCAGGTAATTCATGCATCAAGCCCTTAATGCGTTAAAATATTGTAACCACAAATTTATGGGTTACTTACAGCAATGCATTATAACACTTTACATTCCATTTAAAACTGGGTGTTGATGCATTATACTCTTTCATATAACTATTGGTGAGCATCATGGTTGCAATTATTCATGAGAACACTGATTATAGTGTGTATACAAATGCATTCTAGCACACACAACGAGAGAGAGAGAGAGAGCATTGCCATAATCATTTAAATGTCTGATAGAGTGAGACTGGAATAGCTGTAGATCAGTTAACCTGCAAAATTCTTTCTCTGTTGGAACATTTAAACATTTTATTATCCCCAAATGTGTCTATTTCACCCTGACACTCAGCAGTTTTAATAGTTTTTTAACTTTTTCTTTTTTTATCAATTTTTTTGTAGATGCCAGTTCCACGGACCAACAAAGACCTGCTTTTGCCGTAAAGAGAAAAGGTAAGCTGAACAGACACAAGAAATAAAAAAGGGCAAATGTGTTAGTGTGCAATATGCAATTATATGCACATTTACACTATATGACACAATACACTCCTCTTTCCAAGACCACAACCTCTGGCGTCATTTTTTTTTTCCAGCCCCAATCCATTCGACAGCCAATAAACCTCTTAAGTGTTACGCTTATCATTCATTTGAAACATGTGTAGAAAGTGTGAGATATGATTTACCTGCATGAGATCCATGTTTTCTGAACTTTAAAAATAACAATTTCCTGAAAGTAAATGGACAACCTACATGAAAAGGAAACCTACACTGTAAAAAAAGCAAAGGTAGAACAATATGCTTATACGTAGTAACATCCAATTAATTGCCAGTTAAAAGTGCAAAATATGATTTAATATGATTCAGAACGTACTACATTCGAGTTGGACCAACACAAGTATAATGGATCAGATTGAGGATTCAAAAATAGCTGCCCATTTTCACTTTTGTATAATCGATTTGTCTCGGAAGATTATACTTCTATGTCATAAGGCGCTCAATAACTCCAGTGGCTGTAAATGAACATTGATTGAGGATTATGGTGCATGAATAATGCTCTCTTCCACAAACATTATCAGATTTGAATGCATCACAGTCAGTTTTATGGTGATATGACTTCATTAAGCACATGGATACAGTCTGTTGAATGTTATCTTATATTCTTGGCTGTGGATCCATTTAGTGTTATGTACACTAAATAAAAATAAATGTGTCCTAACAATGATATATATGGTTGAGTTAGAAAAACCCTAAAGTGTTAATAAGTCAACCTGTACCTGTAGTCGTGCGAGTAATAGTGCCTGATTTAGACAAACTTTGCTCGAGCCGTGTTATAAATATCTGTGTCCACCAATTGCTTGTTAATACTGAATTCCTTTTCCATTCTTCAGGGAATTCCTCAGCTTACCTGAGCTTTAATATTAGCAAAGATTAGCCCTGTCCCGCTTTTTTCTGTTTGCCCTGGACGTTTATCCTGTAAGGTGGTTGTTTGGGGACTTGTGTCATTTCCTCTTTGGTGTCTTTTAGCCGCTCCTTGCCGAACATGAATAACCCTTGTTCCCGCTGTGTTTTGAGCCCAGGTGGACCCTGTGGCTTTGAGCTTTGCAGTATTCAGGCGCTGTTGTGGATATCACATATCTGTAGATGGATGAACACTGGATTAACTAAAGTGTCCACAGCAGCTGCAGACTGGACACAGTGACACTTTTATTTCTGAGCCTTCTCATCATATAACAACGGGTCTAATTTCTCTGTTTATTGTCCTGGAAATCTCTTGAACTCTCGTTTCAGGCCCACAAGGAAGAAAAGGAATAGTCGAATAAAGTCGTTATTTTGTTTGTTTTTCGCAGAAAAAGTATTCTCATCGCTTGATAAACTTAACTTCTCTCACCTAATAAAGACACAGAAGAAGAAAGAT
Source organism: Hybognathus amarus (assembly GCA_030378365.1). Taxonomy (NCBI): domain Eukaryota; kingdom Metazoa; phylum Chordata; class Actinopteri; order Cypriniformes; family Leuciscidae; genus Hybognathus; species Hybognathus amarus. The sequence goes on along the minus strand of JAQIUQ010002733.1, from coordinate 483,213 downwards.
CAACATTAATTCCGCAATAAAAAAAATAAAAAGAAACAAATGTCATGCTTATCTAAGTCATGTATGCTGATTGGCCACAGGTTCCCATTGTTTTGTCTGCTTGAACTAGTCATGTAAGTTATCTGGTCATTTAAGCTCTTAGCCAGTTTGATATTTTCGTTCACATTGCGTCTTAGCTACGCAGCTTCAGTGGTGGAAAGTAACTAATTACAAATACTTTCGTTACAGTACTTGAGTAGATTTTTTCATTTTTTCTACTTTCTTGAGTATAATTAAATTGTGGTACTTTTACTCTTACTTGAGTAAAATAAAAATAAAGTATTCAACTTCTTTACATTTATATTTCATAAAAAGTACAAAGTACTTTGACAAAGGTGCCGACGGAGCAATAGTGCAAGCTGACATTTGACAGACACTTTTCAAAACTACTGCGGTGGAGCTCTGCGCTTCAGCCAATGACAGACATATCTGTAGCCCTTCAGCCAATAACAGACAGATCCGAAGCCCTTCAGCCAATAACAGACAGGTCTGGCTCGGGTGCAAAACCAATCAAAACCTCCTGTTCAGCTGGGGGGCGGGACGTTCAAACCGCGCTTTGACATTTAATCACTGGCGCTCGTGTTTTGAACGTTTTGAATCAGTCGCGCTAACGTTTCAATATTTCAGTGGATGTAAGTATTCTGTTCATATTTAATTATGGCAACTACTGAAATGGGTCATACCATTGATAATACCAGAGCACTGAGCAGTGGAAGTAAATAAAAAAGCTTGGCTCATAACATGGACGCAGTTATTGGATGGACGGAGCGAGATCAATGGACTGTAAGTGTCTAAAATACATGCACACAGTTGAATTAATGGTAAAGCTCGCCTTGTTTAACAATACAGTTAACTTAATATACGAACCAAACTTTGTACAAAGCTGAAAAAACAGTGAAATAAGATTGCATGATTTATCTGTCAATCAGATGCATGTAAAAGTGTAGTTTGTTCCTGTAGCAACAGTGGGCTCCCAGCACATTTTCGGTAGGCTACAACCAAAAAAAGATAATTTAATTTAACATGTTAACCATACCCCACTTAATTTTTTTTTATTTTTTTTTTTTTTTTACTGGGAATTTTTTATTCATACTGTTTTATTGTTTTTCATACTTTTTTTTTATTCGGACCTCGAGTCTCAATTAACCTTCTTTGCTTTCTATGAATGATTCAAATAATTCAAAAAAATTCAAATGATCTTACCTGGACTTACTTTTCAAAATTAGTAATAAACAATTGCTCTTGACAACAGAGAAAGCTAGTAGGCTATAGAGAGCCTAAGTCCTCCCCTTCCGGTCGACCACCATGGGACCTTATTTCGGAAAAATATTGTATGGTAGTCAATGGCGAGAGACAACAAATATTTTGATCTCGTTTGAACTGTGCTCTGAGTTACACATATGTTTGTCAATTAAAGAATCATTTTAAAGTCAAGAACGTCTTAGTTTGATGTAAACCCGTTGAGGTATAACACTGTGAAAATACGTAATTACAAAGACTACAAACCCCAAAGACGCACATTTTCTCTCAATGAATGAAGCTAACTTTACTGAGGCTAACGTCTGTCATTGTGTCTATAGTCTTACGTTATAATCGTAACGTTACGCCGTCATGCCTGAGTGTTTTGTACCAGACTGCACACACACAAGCAGGGGATCTCGCTCGTTGTTTCACTTCCCGGGAGATGTAGTTCATTGAGCGATCTTCACATAAAACTAAATGTTACTCTTCTGTTTTATGACAAACTGAGACGCTTTTGACTTTCAGAATTATCTTTTAAATTCACAAACATATGTGTAATTCAGGGCACAGTTCAGACGGAATAAAAAGATAAGTTGTCTCTCGCCATTCTTATTTTTTCCGAATAAGGTCCCATGAGCCGGAAGCGGAGGGGCGGGACTTAGGCTCTCTATATGTAGATCACTTTTATTGTGGATGGATGCACTTTTTTGGGCTTCAAATTTTCTCCAGTCATTCACTGCCATTATAAAGTTTGGAAGAGCCAGGCCATTTTTTAATATAACTCTGATTGTATTCGACTGAAAGCAGAAAGTCATATCTTCTACGGATGACTTGAGGGAGAGTAAATCGTGGGCTAATTTTCATTTTTGGGTGAGCTATCTCTTTAAAGACATACATCAATTCTTTTGAAAATACCTGATAGTTTGATAAACAAAGATATATTATAGCTATAATGTGTTTGTCTTCATGTTTCATAGGTCAAAACATCACTATTTGCATGTTATTATATCCATATAAGGCAGAAGTTTAATACTTCTATGCATCAGTACTGGCCCTGGGCCTTCAGTATGAATGAAACAGATGACATGAGAGTGTTTAGCGCTCCATTTTGCTATCATCTCCCCATTTTGGGTAAAAATAGAAAAATACTAAAGTACTTTGTAACGTAGTTACTTGAGTAGTTTTTAAGCAAACTACTTATTTACTCTTACTTGAGTCATATTATTTTTCAGTACTTCTACTTGTACTCAAGTAAATTATTACTTAAGTAGCAATACTTTTACTTAAGTACAATTTGTCAGTACTCTTTCCACCACTGCGCAGCTTTGAGTAAACCTAAGAGAACGTCTCTGGTTACTGGTGTAACCCATGTTCTCACAGGCAACGACACGCTGTGTTCGCTGCCAAACTCCTCGCGCTGCCAACAAGCTTCCTTTTTCAGAGAAATCTGAGAAGCAGATGATGCGCGCACTAATATAATATGATGACGTGAGCGTCAGGCGCGCGAATCGTGATTCTATATGGGCTTCAGACAATCGTTCTGACGCGTAATTTTACACGTGAAATGCAGCCAAACCTTGGAGCGTTTTGTCTTTGGCATCTTCATTGGTCCCCTCGCTATCAGCAGACGTTCCGTGAGTTTCCCGCATATTGATAACGGCTCCCGGATGCCTGCAAACTAGTTAAAATCTCCTGGAATCTAGAGTGAGCGAGCAAGAGTGCACATGCGAGACAGAGGCTCAATTTGTCCCGCTGACCGTAGCTTGTTCGAAAGGGAAGGGTGAGCAGTGCAAACTCGCAACCGAACCACTAGATGTCGTTAAAAAATGCACACTGCACCTTTAAACCAGATGCTAATACGACGCTTTGTTTGCTCATTTTGGTCTTGTGTTGGTCATGTGTAAATGAACCGGCTGTGGATTTATGGAAACGTTTTTATGGAATTGTTTTTGTGGAATTGTTCTGACACTAATTTGCCCTGTTTAGTAAATCTGGCCCTTAGAACTAGAATAAGCATCATGTTAACACACAGCGCACACAACTCCTCTGCACTTAGGGACTGGAGAGCTGTCAGACAATTCATGGGAAAACAAAGTAATGTTACTTATTTGAAAAAGTAACTCAGATATTATGTTGTAAATTGAAAAGTAATGATCTACTCTGCTAGCTACTCTAAATAAAGTGATCTGATTACATAACTTGAGTAATGTTGAGTACTACAGAAAATAATTTAGTTTTGTACCTCTAAATGTGACCTTAATTGATCTTTTAGCAATGAGACTACTATTCTAGGCAGATGAAAATCAGGTTTTACCTGTGTATTTCACATGGGCCTCATTCTTCTTCTTTTGCGCATCAAAAGTTTTCAGTTCAGAAATTTTGCACGTTAAAAAATAAATGCGACCTCATGTTGTGTCAATCATGTTCCCTTTCAAGTGAACTCAAGCTGCGTTTAAAACACAGTGGGAACGCTCACCGTGTCTCAAACGCAGCGTCTCATTCCCTCTCAGGGAACCAGGGTTGCATACGTAACCTGAGACGTTTACACACTGCCTCCGAAACTTTCGTCCATCATAAAAAAAATTGGATTCTGTATTTTTTGCATCCATAGCAAGCATTTTGAGAAGTGTTTTGTCAATTCAGAGCCACCGAATGACAAAAACACGCAAAAGAAATTTTCGGACAGTGTGCAATGACCTTCAGACTTTGCATGGTCATAACAGGAGTTGAACTTTAATGTAACTTTGGGCAGACAATGTTAGCTAGCAATTTTATCACATCATTTTCATGTCAACATGAATAAGTCATGTGGTTATCCTGTCGTCACACAAAGCAATGTTTGGTCTACATTTCATTGAGATAGATTTCCTGTTATCCCAACACTGAATCTTCAGATTAATTAGATTCCTGACAAATCTAACAGTGGAGTTACTTCATTGCACAAGTATTCAGAAACATCAAATGCTTTACATTTTCTTCAGTCCAAGACGAATCAGTCATTGTCCAGACAGGGCCAAAGTACAAGCGGCCACATGCCCACAGCGTTTCTTAATTAATTGCAAAAGGCTTGGATTACACATCCAACCATTATGAATAGGAAAACAATTCCTAGCCAGTTACCAATCTGTATGTAATGAATACCCATTGGACCCGACTGTTTAAACCAGACTTGAATGGGGGGACATTTTACTGAGACATTCTTGTCTAATGAAAGACATGACATGCCAGTGGAAATGGAGGCAAGAACAGCTGTGACATGTGGAAAGCATGCTGGGATATTTTAATGTGACGTCTCATTGAAGGAAGCTATAGCACTTATCCTGTTGATTTCCAGTTTTCTGGCATGTGGGAAAAATCTAAAACATTTTGGATGGGGGTTTTGTTTGAGAAAGGAATGGATGTGCAAATAAAAATTGAACACATTTTTTCACCAAAAAAGTACATTGTTACAAGCCTCAACACGAAGTGTAGCGCTGGAATATAAATGGCCACCCCTGAGGTCTTAATGAACATGACCGCTGCTATAAATGACACAAAGTCCACTGGGATTTCTCTTTCCAAATGAAGTGTAGTGGAGGTTGAGTGTGGACTGAAGTCTGACAGATGAACTGTGGTTAATGGCCACTTCCAGAGAGGTCTCATCTCCAGCGGGCCGTGTACACGCATCAGCAGGTGACTAAAACAGCCACTGCACTTGTCAAAATGTCACATTACAGGCTAATGAAGAGTAATCATGCCGACGCTGAGTGAAATGTTATTCCTCAGCTAAAGGGGATTTGTGCTTGTCAACCCGTTTTAGATTAGCACAAAAACGGCACATGATGCTGTTACGGTGGCGATAAGAGGAAGTTAGTGTGGTAATGTTTGTTTAATGATGGTTTGGTGTGACTTGAGCAATAAATATGCCAGAATGGGTAACACGGTTGCATTTTTAGAATGAATAAAGCTACAGTATCACTCAGTAGAAGCTATACAGTTTTCTACCAAATGTTGGTTTGTACTGATAAACATATATTTCCTATATACTGTATGTCATGATTTTATGGTGTGATTTCTCTGTTAGTGTGGTTGATTTGGTTTAAAGTGTGAACTCTACCATGCGAACCCTATGTGCACCAAACAAGCGGACACAGGGTGTGTTCACACTTTTGTTGGTTGGTTATAATTAGTTGGTTAGTAATTAATAGGCACATTTTTCAGGTCACCTGACCAAACATTTTGTTTGTGAGCAGCCGTTACTTGAATGCAAAATTGATTTCTCTGAAATGGCCAGTGATTTATAACATAGAAATAAACATCATATTGACATTTAAAGGGGTGATGAACTGAGAAATCTAATTTTCATTGAGCTTTTGACATCTAAGAGGTCATCATATTATAAGAATATCCTGTAAGTTTCAGAACTGAAAACGTCCTTGTTAGTCCAATAAAAGCTTTTATTGACACCAGCCTCAACAAACGACTCGTTTTGTGAAATATGACGTGGTGAAATATGACGTCAAATTGTTAAAACACCACCCCGCAGAAGAAGATTAACGCAAACTTCAACACGGCCGGTTTAGCCCCGCCCACCGATTCGCGCATTACACGCACAGCTAAGTAACATGCATGCCTACCTCGTGATGACAAACCGGATCGAGCTACCGAGCAATACAGAATATTGTGCAGCGCCTGGTTGTGGAAGACAGTCGCTGCATAAGCTTCCTGTGGATTCCAATAGGACTGCATGGATCAACTTTATTTTTAATGACGTTCCAGCTGATGAGGGTAAAACATCGTCGACTGTTCGCTTCATTTCACTGAGGATTGTTTTGTAAACAAGACTGGATTTGCAGACCGATTAAGAGTAAAGAACGGTGCTGTGCCATCTATATTGGATCTGACAGGAATTGTGCAACACACGGACTCTGGGTCGAACATGTATGGGCGAATCCGGTTTCCATTTGACAACATTGGACGTTTTCCGCCACGTGCACCGACGGGTGAGTTAATCTCATTATAATATGCAAAACTGTTATCCACTCGCAGCAGTGGGCGTTTATTTCCAAGTCTTCAGTACAACACGCCCATGAAAAACGACCGTTTTTCAGGTAGGCTCACAACTTGGGTACAAAATAGCCTATTTCTTAGTCATTTTGATGTTTTTGAATGCAAAAACCAAGCGAACGTCATAAATTGACCTCAGACAACAATATAAGAAAATTTAAAAAGCCAGTTTATGACCCCTTTAATGAAATTGCATATAATGTAAATAATTTGATTAATGTTTTGGAAGAACTGACCAATCTAAAAATGTATGTGTTCTTTTCTGTATTTTTAGGAGTCTGAGTTTTCGACGCATGGGTTCACTCCATCGTCTTTAGGATCAGAGCAGCACATTTGTGAGTTAAAACATCTCACCCGAGACGGACTAGAGCCAGACCTCGAGACCTCCGCTCCAGTTCTGGCCTTCACAGATGAGTCTGCAGCCAGTCAAAGCCACGGTCACCGGCACGATCCTACTCAACAAGAAGCTGAACAGACCCTGAAGAACGAAGAGAGAAGAACAAGATCATGAAAACCGCATGACACAGAGAAGAGATGATCTCGAGGAAGAAACACCAGCTGTGGTGGTGACCCAATCAGATGAGGTGAGTGGAGACCAGAACATCTTACACAGCCCGTGTGACTGCTCAGGAACACTTCATCTTGTGTCCTTGGCCGTGTTTACAACTGGTATCAAGATGCATTTTGGTTGATCGGATCACAAGTAGAGGAGGGAGACACATTCCTGTTCACACCTGTATTTTAATCCGTCTCTTTTATCCACTTTCAACCACTTCTGTCCTGATTTCTACGAGGGGAGGGTCTACGGGTGGGTATATGTATGGTTTTTCAGAACTTTTGATCTAATGGACAAAATAAGCTCACGGCATTTAGATATGAACGCAACCAGAGACGACATACGGAGAGCCGAACCAGACCAGCCGAACACTGTGAGTGTGTGTTAGAAAGCATGAATGATGAGAGAACATTGTCATGATGTCACTTTTCTAACTTTAGTTAGTGTGTAATATATCTGTTTGAACATTAACAACATCTGCAAAGTTACAAAAGGAGATATTTGCTTCTAAAGAAATAGTTTTTTAAGGACTACAACAAACGGCAGGTAGAAACTACACAAGCTTCCTCCCGGGTTAGTGACATCACTAACCATACAATTTACATAAACCCCGCCCCCGGGAACACACAGTCCATGTTGAGAAGAGGAAGAGCTGTTGTAGTCGAGCACATTTGTGAGTCAGCTCAAACTTTAGCATCCATCTTTTCACATGCAATAGAAAGTCACTCTGTGTGAATCTCACAACAGTTCCTATACAAGTTTATAGATTATCCTGACAGAATATGCAAATTAAAGATAGCTAAAGAGTAACTAAACACTAAACCAACTTTTTTTAGTTAATGATCTGTAAGAATGGATCTTTATTAATACCAGTCATTGATTCGAGTAACTGTTTTGACATGTGTTTATAAAGTGTTCTATTTCTACAATATATGGTGTAAAAACGTCTTAGTGCTGCCCTCTTCAGGTTGAACGGTGGCTACTGCAGTTGAATTTTCCTATTGGATGTTCCGCGCTACATGACGTATGCAGGTTTCAGCTCACCACGCGAGCTACGCCCTTGGCAGTATAAAAACCAACTTGTGTCGTCAAAACCACTGTAGGGAGTCAGGAATTGGAATTGTGAGTATTAAAAACGATCAGGATAGAGTGTTTTAGCATCTATTTCGTCCCCTCTATCTACGCTGGGATCTGCCCACTTTTTCAGGATTTTCAGATATTGCCAGTGGGTGGAGTCAGGTTCTCACCAGGGGTTTAGTTACCCTTTAACACCACATCAGAAACATAAATTCATCAACTAACCATTCAGGGACGTCCTGTTGTATTCTACATATTGTTACTTCTTCTTAGTCTCTCCATCTTTGTCTGACTCCGGTTTATAAATAAAAAGCAGAACAGTTTTTGACATTAGCGTCTGTCTGCGTGAGGTAATCAGAGCCTATAACACATACACTCTTGAAGCTCCGCCCACTGTGTCGGGAGCAGCAGCTCATTTGCATTTAAAGGGCCAGACACAAAACGGTGCATTTTGCTAACCCTCAAAAGTGACATGCTATATAAAAATATCAGTGGGGTATTTTGAGCTAAAACTTTACACACACACTGGGGATATCAGAGATTTATTTTACATCTTGTGAAAATGGCATTATACCACTCCTTTAAACTAAACTTGGGTCTCCAGCCGACACAGTTTAAATCCTGTCTGGCTAGAGCTCTTCCCATAATGTTGACGCATGAGTTCAGTAGGCCTATTTGAACACATTCGACCACTTGTGCATTTACAGTACGAAAGCAATCCGGTCAAATGTGTTTTTAAATACCTCTGAAAGTGGTCTAAAGTGGACAAGCTCAAAACGTTTTAGACCCAGTTTACACCTTCTTAACATCGTCCACTTGTGATCCGATCGTGTCACGTTAGCCTACGCTAAATAGAACCCAAGCGCAGACAGTATCTTTCACAAAACATGGTTTATTTATAACCAGAAAACAAAGACCCACGAAGGGCCAAACAAAGAGTAACTAAGACAATAACTAGACTTGACAATAAAACATAACTGGAACAGTAACAGACAGATCACATTAGAGGGAATGCGCGTGACGTCACCGTCGGCCGGAGCGCCTGCAGTTCCACACAGTGAGTGGCAAAAAGACTGAGCGGCTGTATTTGTTTTCAGCGTGAATGCCCGAAAAACAAACACAACACATATAAAGTGGGAAAGAGCTTTGCGATTGACTGTACAACTAGATTTGACAAAAAATCAAATCTAGTTGTATATTTTTACAGACTGCTAAAGAAAGAGGAGCAAATGGATCACTGCAATTCACAGAAACAACTGGACTCCAGTCAGCGAAAGGTGGATTTGCAGTTATCATTTTGTGTCAAAAACCATACACATATATTTTGTATTGTTATATATATTAACAACCCATCAATTAAATATTTATCATTGCATATTCTGCATTATTGGATGTTTTTTAATAAACACTGACCAAAATATATATATAGTTTTTGGGCTGGAAGATATATTGATAGATATAGGCTATATATAACACTGATATAAGTGATAACCTGGATTTAGACCTACCTGTATTGTATTTATATAAAGCGTTCACAGGCAAATTTGCTTTATGTTTAGTTCTATATTGCTTTTATTTCCTCGGTGTTGAAATCAGGCAAACATAAATGTCAGGCAACACGATTCCTGGCTGCATGTCAATATCCATGGATCACTGGATCTTTAGAAAGTTGTAAGGAACACTATATTGAGTCCAACATTTAGTTTAAATTGATAAAACTGTTGGTTTTAGACGCAGTTTCCCCTATTAAATCCAGTCACGTAGCAGATCTTTTGCCACTCGATCAGGCTGAGGGGGGTTGTTCTGGCAGGAAAGTGACGTCAATGCATTCCCATACTCACAGAACCGAATGTTAACAAGACGAAACCAGCGCTGAGGAATGCTTACATAGAACACATAATCACAAAGGTACAGGTGACACTGATGAACATCAATACTAACGAGGGAACAATGGGGCATGGTAAGGACACATGATCACAATCACAGGTGTCACTGAGACAACATTAACAAGGAAATGAGGTAAAACAAGACAATGTAAACACATAGCTTACACATTTTCCTTAGGACAATTTTTTTGTAAATGTTCTATTCGAATATTCGGGCACTTTTGGGGCCCTTAACATGCTCGAAAACTCAAAAACTTGGTCCATAAATCAAACACGCTTGCATTTAATAATATGAAACTTCGTACACATATAGATCTCATCGGTTCATATATACTTCACACTCTTACTTTTTAACCCAGCCCAACAGGAAGTCGGCTATTTAGGGTTGTTTGGAAAACGCATGCAATGGAATTTGAAATACTCCTCCTAGAGAGTTCAAACACAAAGCACGAACAGCATGAAGTCAAGACATTGAGGATGAAAGTTTGCGAGGGGATTTATTACTGTAGTAACTACATGTAACTTGTAAAAAGGTCACTGTAAAACCGTGGAACACAAAATTAAATGTTTAGAAGAATGTTCAAACTGCTTTTTTAATACAGTGAACTGAATAGTGACCACAACTGTCTAGCAAGATTACGATTTTCTGGTAAAACAACATAAATGTAAGCCTATTTCTCACACAAAGCTATATTATAAGTTTTAATGCACACATATTGCACAAGTTGAATAAATATAACCTTATTAAAATTACCGAGACCTCAATTTGCAATTAAACAGAGAAAATAGGTCATCACAAACATTATGACTAAATTATTATCATCTAATTATAACCTCACCAAAAATGTCCACTAACAACAAATTGAACAAATGACAACTGACTGTACTTAATAAATGACTTTATATTTAGTTTATTCTTGCGATTAGTATTCATATTTAGTGTGAATCTTGTGTGTTTTCCTCCTCAGTCTCTTTGTTCTGCTATGTACAGTCGAGTCTCGCTCTCACACACAGTGTTTGTTCTTTGTGTAAATGTTATCTCTGATCATGCAGTGTGTTTATCTCACAAATGAAACAGTTCTTGTGATAAGGTCTACATTTCTTTCATTTTATGCATGCAAATTATTAATTGACTTCTTAGATGGGTGCTGGTTTTACAGCTGTGGTTGTACCAAGATTTCACTCAGACAACTGGAAGTTCATGGAATGTTGAACTTACAAGCTTTGAAAACTTTAAGAGAACAAGAAAAAATAATAAAATAAAGGTAATTTATTCGCCACAAACAAGACCCAACCAAAAATAATATCCATAACATGCTTCTGAAACACTGAAACCCCGTCCTTCATTGATCAGGGAGCTAAAAGTCAAAATTAAATCAAATTCTGCTTAATTATTTTTCTTCTTTAATATACAATGCTATTTTAGTAGCCCAATAGAAATAAGTATTAAAGTATTCTTTTTTCTGTACAAGAAACTGAATCTGATTTTAATGCACACTCCAGATCTTATTTTAAACATTATTGTCCATATTCTTCCAAATGTTGGTCTCAAAATCCAAATATTTTAATTTCCACCGCCTCTCATTTCGTTCCATAACTACAGTGTGTGTGTCAGTTCTGTTTAGATTCAGTGTGCTTTAGATTGGTTCTCCCTGCACTCAATTGCCTGTGTTCTTGATCTTTGTTTTTTTCCTATCGTTTTGTTTGTTATTTATTTCTATTTTATTTTATTTTCCGTTGATTACTCTCCCTATGTATTTAAAGGGATAGTTCACTTTGAAATTAATTTTTTATGTTTTAGCTTACCTCAAGGGCATCCAAGATGCAGGTGTCTTTGTTTCCACAGTATTTTCAATTGAATTTTCAATTCAAATATTTTTAGGTCAAACCTTTCTTGTCTGTCAGGCATATAATGCAGGTCTATGGTCACCACCTCAAAGAGCATGCACAGAGAAGTCCAAATTAAACATGATTTAATGACTCGTAAATGTAAGTACACATTGATGGCATAAGACACGAAACGAGCGGTTTGTGTGAGAAAACGAACAGTATTTATATCGTTTTTACCTCTTGTAACCACAGCCACGTCCAAGTGATCTGAGGGCAAATGCGCTTCGGCTCTGCGCTCGTTGCATGATACACGTTGACAACCGCTCGTTTCATGTCTTAGGCCATCAATGTTTACTTACATTTACGAGTCATTAATCATGTTTAATTTGGACTTCTCTGTGCATGCTCTTTGAGGTGGTGACCATAGACTGCCATTATATGACTGACAGACAAGAACAGTTTGACCTAAACATATCAAAATTGAAAATACTGTGGAAACAAAGACACCTACATCTTGGATGCCCTTGAGGTAAGCTAAAACATACCAACAATTAATTTCAAAGTGAACTATCCCTTTAAGTTGTAAGTTCTTCTGCGTTCCTAGTGTTTTTTATTGTTCCTAGTGTCTGGATTTCACTGCCACTAACCCCTGCCAGTGTACATTTCTATTTCTGGTGGAATACAAAACAAGATATTTGAAGAACGTTGCGAACCGAACAACATTCAACCCCATTGACTTCTATTATATCTAAAACCCACTGCTCAAAATATCTTCTTTTTATGTTCCACAGGAGAAAGAAAATCAGTCCCACTAAAGTGTCTTTAACTAATATACATGTACTAGTTTAACATTTAAATTGGTTACTTGCTGTGTAGTGTGTACACACAGGTTTTTACACTGAACTTAATATAAAAAAATCCCGGCACATAATTACATCTGTATTTCATTTATGTAATCTATAATTACACTGTTTAGCCTTCCTTTACCTTTTAACCCTCTCTTAAAGGAGTAGTTCACTTTTAAAAAACTTTTGCTTTTAAAAAAAAAACTTATTTGGTTTTTGATAAAAACATTCCAGGATTTTTATCCATATGGGAGAAATCAATGGGAACCAAACGGTTCAAGGTCCAAAAGACAGTCTCAGTGCAAACTGTTCATAGGGATTTAAATGACTTCAGACTATGAATAAGAGTCTTATCAAGTGAAACGATTGCTCATTTAAAAAAAACAAAAAACAAGTTTAAGTTTTATAAGCTCAAATGCTCGTCTTGCTCTGTACTATAATGCGCATTTGTGACTCTCCTGTTCAAACTCGTTTATCAAAATGAACAAATCTTTTTTCGTGTTATTTGGTTCATTCAACGAACAAAATGAAAGAGTTGACTCGGGAAAAGATTCGTTCATTTTAATGTTCAATTTAATCATTTGAGCTTATAAAACATTAAACTTTGTTACAAACAAGCGTTCCGCTTGATCTTGTTTCGCTTTAAGACCCTTATTCATCGTCTGGAATCGTTTAAAGCCCTTTGAACAGTTTGCTGTTTGCACTGAAACTGTCTTTTGGACCTTGAGCCGTTTGGTTCCCATTGAAGTCCATTATATGGAGAAAAATCCTGGAATGTTTTCATCAAAAACCTTCATTTCTTTTCGAGTGATGAAAGAATGACATGGATATCTTGGATGACATTGGGGTGAGTAAATTATCAGCAAAAGTTTTTTTAAAAGTGAACTACTCCTTTAAACACACCTGGATGCACCTCAATAGCAGCAATTCAACATCAACACAATAACATTGTATACCCAACAATTATTATTATCATTATTATGTAAGCACATAGTAGTTAAAGACATGAACATGACAGAACTGATGTTATGAACCCCTCATACGTTTCAACCCCTGTCCTCCAAACACTTGACTCCGCTCTGCTAAGTATAGCCCACATTGACAATCCAATCAATTCCCTCTGTTAGGTTTTCAGAAATACATCTGTAGTTACCTAATAATAACATAATGTGCCATTTTGGGTTTATTATTATTATTTTTTTTCTTACAGCACATGTGCGTTGACTCACACACACACCTGTAGTGTGAGTGCGCTGGCCTGACTGAGCAGTAATGATATCTGCTCTGATGGGTGAGCTGGATGGGCTGCACACTCTAAAGTGCCCCTGGGGGAGCCAATAGATAAATCAGTTTAAGCCCTGGACCCCATTTAAAAAGGCTTTGGCAGGTTAATGTGATATCCACTCCAATACATTATACCAGCCTCTCATTCAGGTAAATAGGCACTTACTCTGGCCTGACCCACACTCTCTGCTATCCAATTGTGTTTATTTCATTAGCTCATCCGTACAGAGTTTCCAATGACACAGGATTTCAATTGATCCTGGGCTGAAAATGATGGCTGGCATCAGGTGGCTCTGATGCGTTTAGGAAATAGAAGGTGTCTGATGTGCAATGACTTATGGGTGACGCTCAAGTGGCTCCTTGGTGATGCGGATGGATTTGGATCGGGTTGGCTTGTAGTAGCTTTGGATTTCCGTGGCATTCCTATGGGTGACTGTCAAAAGGGTTTGAAATTAACCCCCACCGACCTGCCAAATGCAGGTAGAAATCAACTCACGAGATGATTTGGCGGGTTACTTATATTTACTCAGTTTGCTGGGGAAGCCAAATCTGTGCAGATTTATCACAAATACTCAACAGTCATCATAATATATTAAATAATGCTTATTGTACAGAATCTGTGCATATCTGGCTTACTTAAACACACGTCACATAATAATACAATTATAATACACACGTCATATAATTATACACACTACACACACATATATTATGTAAACACAAACTTTTATTTTGGATGCGATTAATCGCGATTAATCGTTGCCCGGTCCATATATATATATATATTTCTAAAAGCTGTGACATAGTTAATCAGGTAATTTTTTTTATTTTTTTATTTTTATTTTTTTATTTTTTTTTTTTTGTGGCTAAAAGTTCTGAATGTCTGGTAAGTAAAAAAAATGTAGAAGCCAAATTGGCCCATGAGTGAAAAAGTCAAATCTTTCAAATCCTTATTGTCAAGGGTTCTGACGACTGTTTACAACCTTAATCATTGATACTGTATGTTGGCTGCACACCTAGACAGCATTTATAGGCATTATGTCTGCGCTCCGGTCTTATACTGTTCCTCATTCAAAGGCAGCATCACATAAATCCTTTGTTCATAAGGCGATCTCACAAATTAATTAATTTATTAATTTCATGAGTTCACACTTGCATATCATTTTGAGGGAGTAAGATTAAATGCGTATTTGGCGTGCTGTACGGAGTGAGGGCTCCGAGCTCAGAGCCCGAACTTAGTTAAAGGGGTGGTTTACTGCTTTTTTTCTTCGCATGATTGTGTTTATGGGGTGCAATATAACATGTATTAGTAAGTATATAGTTAATAGTATATAGTTAAAATAGTAAGTCTTATTTTTCATAAACTTCACCTTTATTGTCAGCCGCGCTCTCCTCTGTCCACTGAACGAGCGGTTTACTTCCTGATTCTATGAAACCGCTCCCTCAGAAACGCGTCATGAGCTCAGATTGGTTAGTTTGGCCCGGTGTGTTGTGATTGGCTAAACTGTCGCTCACGTTGTCCGGAAGGTTAACGCCCATTACCTTTACGGGCAAAAAGCGAGCTCCGGTCCAGATGTAAATAATGGTGTCGAACTGCAGTTCAGTTTGAGGCAGAATCAGACCGAGAAAGCCGCGATGAAGAGAGTCAAACAGAACGTCACCACACACGGCTCTTACTAAACGTTTCTGAATGATAATTTGCTACATTTTTTAACTTCATGCACGTTTGTTTTACACAATAGCATCTGACTGGCAGCAATAGCAACTGACTGGCTACCAATGTTAAACACAAACAGCGTTGGCAAGTTTACGTTCTTGATCAAATCGAAAATAACGTCATAAAACATATTTACATGAAAAATACATTTACAACATTAGTACTTATACAAAATTCAGGTCCATAATGTTTGTACGCGTTTGTCGTTGATACAAAATAGCATAACCAGTAACCTATAAAGCCAGCGCTGGCATTTGAAAAATAATAAAACACAACGCTACGTCTGGAATTATAACGTTACTTGCAAATACATGTAAAATGATGAAGTCTTAGCCTACTTACAGGTTGTGTCCCAACAACTGCTGCCTCTGGTTTTAAAGTTGGAACTGCTTCATGTTTTAGTAACAGTTTCTTGTTGAATCCGGTGCTGAACTCGTGGAGATTCTGGAAGCTGTCTTCCGTAAAATGCGCAGCACAGAGAGCTAGATTACGATCGTCATGTTCAGGAACATAATCAAACATAAATTGTATCCATTGTTGACAAGTACAGCAATCCGTGGGAAGTTCGAACACAGAAGACCTGACAGCTGCGCGAACAACTCACTCGACGAGGAGCTGCTGAAATATGGTCATGGCCTTTCCTGCATATTCTGGAGGGAGGGGTTGATGCAAATGTGTGGGTTAGTGACGTACCATAACCTAGCTGTAGTCCCAATCGGAGTCGTTTTTGTAGGCAATTATTCTTCCTGATTTTTAAAAGACGATATCTCTGCTTACACTGAACTTTCAGTGCTGCAACTTTGCAGATACTGTTCATGCACCAACAGCAACATTACACACTATTTAAAATGAAAAAAGTGAAATCGCAGTCATGCCCCCCTTTAAAGGAGTTTACTCACCCCCATGTTAAAATGAACAAATCTTTTTCCATCAATTCGTTCATTTCGTTCGTTGACTGAACCAAATGACACCAAAAAAAATTGTTCATTTTGATGAACGAGTTTGAACAGGAGAGTCACGACGCGCATCACAGAACAGAGCAAGGCGACCATTTAATATTTAAACCACTTAATCTTTGTTATTTATTTATTAAATGATTAATCGTTGATAAGACCCTTATTCATCGTCTGGAATCGTTTAAAGCCCTTTGAACAGTTTGCAGTTTGCAGTTTTTTTTGTGAACTACTCCTTTAAGTTTCCCCATAAATAAGCTAGAGGCGACAGTGGCAAGAACCCAAACTCTGACCAACAATTCACTGCATTATAAATCACAAATTAGAAGATACACACACACACACACACACACACAAAGCAAACCTGGTAACACTTTAGAATAATGTCCCTTAAAATAATGAATAATGACACAGCGACAAATGAGTAACACACTATTAACGCTCTACTGTTAACTAACAAGAAACTCTGATTATCAAATTAGTGTTCAGTTGAATATAGTTCACTATTAGCTAACTTTCCTACCTCACTGTAGACTAAGAACTGCTTTTCATAATTAATAATGTATCACGTAATGTATAATTTAAGGTAACTGTAACCCATTAATGACTCAAGTATTACTACATCCATCGGAAGGAATTACTATTACTACTCCTTCAATAAAACTTAACTTAAGGACATGTATCATCAAGTCGAATTGTACAAAATGATTGTTCCTTTTTGATATACAGTAAGTGACCTTTCTAGTGATTCAAATCAAAGACATAGAAAACATATGTCGTTTAAGTGAACCCTGTTTCTCCAGAACTCCTCATGGGAACACGTATGTGAAGTAATAAGAGGAAAAAATGTTCCGATGCCTTGACGTTTTAGGTTCACTGAGACACGTGCTCTTCTGCGAGTCCCACAACTGCTCTGTCTGTCCCCACACATGCGAAATAATCGCCGTCAGATAAAAATAACGTAAAATTGTTTCCAGCTCAATAATATTTGGATCAATTTTATCCTTTCACAGCTTTCCGTAGGTCTGTGTGTTTCTGAGTTTGACATTGCTCATTTTTTTAAGTCAAAGATACCATAGTAAACACACATCCCACACATCTGCACTGTACCTCTGAACCCGGCGGATGAACACGGGTATGAAGCGTGTCTGTAGGGGAGGGTCCGTCAGTCCAGCGCTTTCCCAAGCTCTGAATATATATTGAATATTTGAATATTGTAGGCACTCGTTTGCATCCAAATGAGTTCTGCTTGTCTGGGTGATGGACAATTTCAACTTGACCCCTGTCTCTTTGTATGCAACCTACAGTTTACTGTCAAAAGCGTCTCATTGTCTTCAGCTCGTTTTTCTGCATACCTCTGGCAACCCCACATTTCTCAGTGTCTTGAAAGTATGGATTTCGTCTGTAAACATTGTATTTTATACCCCAGTCACACTATCGTCTGGGTGAAGTCACCTCCGTTCTATTGTTTAAAAGCTTCATTCAGAAGACATTTATGTAAAGAGATATGTGGGAAAAATCTGCCTTTGTTAGAAAATCTGTTCCAAATAAGCAATCTGAGAGTCGAAGACCATTCATTAGAATACTGCAAAAAATGACTTTCTTACTCAGTCTTTTTGTCAGTACAAATATCTAAACAATCTTAAATTAAGATATGTTTAGGTGAGAAACAAAATGACTTTGATACATTGAGTGATTTTATGCTGAAAAAGAGATGTATGCCAAATGGGTCAGAAAAATAATCTAGTTTTCCCTTTGAATCAAGTTCATTTTACTCACTCCATTGACTCATTTTTTTCTTCTTTTTTTTTTGGTTGTACACTCACCTAAAGGATTATTAGGAACACCTGTTCAATTTCTCATTATTGCAATTATCAAATCAAAATCACATGGCAGTTGCTTCAATGCATTTAGGGGTGTGGTCCTGGTCAAGACAATCTCCTGAACTCCAAACTGAATGTCAGAATGGGAAAGAAAGGTGATTTAAGCAATTTTGAGCATGGCATGGTTGTTGGTGCCAGATGGGCCAGTCTGAGTATTTCACAATCTGCTCAGTTACTGGGATTTTCATGCACAACCATTTCTAGGATAAGAATGGTGTGAAAAGGGAAAAACATCCAGTATGCGGCAGTCCTGTGGGTGAAAATGCCTTTTTGATGCTAGAGGTCAGAGGAGAATGGGCCAACTGATTCAAGCTGAAAGAAGAGCAACTTTGACTGAAATAACCACTCGTTACAACCGAGGTATGCAGCAAAGCATTTGTGAAGCCACAACACACTCAACCTTGAGGCGGATGGGCTACAACAGCAGAAGACCCCACCGGATATCTCCACTACAAATAGGAAAAATAGGGTTCCAATTTGCAAGAGCTCACCAAAATTGGACAGTTGAAGACTGGAAAAATGTTGCCTGGTCTGATGAGTCTCGATTTCTGTTGAGACATTCAGATGGTAGAGTCAGAATTTGGCATAAACAGAATGAGAACATGGATCCATCATGCCTTGTTACCACTGTGCAGGCTGGTGGTGGTGATGTAATGGTGTGGGGGATGTTTTCTTGGCACACTTTAGGCCCCTTAGCGCCAATTGGGCATCGTTTAAATGCCACGGCCTACCTGAGCATTGTTTCTGACCTTGTCCATCCCTACTGAGTAACTCCTTTAAATGTAATGTGATCATTGAGATGCAAGAGTACATGCACTCTTAGAAAAAGGGTTCATTGGGGTTCCATATATGACGCATAGGGTTCTTTACCGTTTATGCTACAAAAGGTTCTATAATGACAAGAAAGAACCCTTTTGGCACAAAGGTTCTTTATAGGCTATTATTTATTCATATATTACATTATTCTGCAACATTTTGTAGTTGTAATTAAATTATTGTTTATTAAGCTGTTGAAGTAACTTAATATCACATTTTAATCATGCTGATTTTTGGAGGAGAAAAACTAAAATGCCACTCTTCGTGTAATATTGATTACCAACATAAAATTATATAAATATATACATTTTCTAACCCCCATATCTTGAATTTTGTGATCATTCACATGCATTCATAAATACATTTTAGGGCTTGATGTTTATCAATAATATGTAATATTTAATCCGGAAAGGACAAAACATATGATTATAAATGAACCCAAAAGGTTCCAGAACCTTTTTCCTGGTTACAAAAACCATTAAAATGGGTTCTATATAGAACCTTTTAGGGGTTCCAAATACGTAGCGCTGATAGAACCTTTTACGGTTCTATATAGAACCCTTTCCTCTAAGAGTGTACTTTGATTTTTAACATTATTCTCTCAACAGACATTTACATCAATAGCCTGGTGTTATAATTAATTTGCTTTTGGTGTACTGTGGAGTGAGTAAAACAGTTTTTAAATGGCATGCAGTAACCGCTGACTCGCACTAGCCTAGCACCGCAAACTATGCAACTGGAACATAGTTCAACTTGGCACAACATTCAACATTTTTGAAAACTCGCCACTGATAAATAACACTACGGCTCACTTGGAAATGAGGCCCGATGTCCAAAATCCTGAACCACCCCTTTAATTTTCATTTTAGGGTGAAGGATCCCTTAAAGGGTTAGTTCACCCAAAAATGAAAATTAAGTCATTAATTACTCACCCCCATGCTGTACCAACCTCGTAAGACCTTCGTTCATCTTCGGAACACAAATGAAGATATTTTTGATTAAATTTGAGAGCTGGATCACTCCTCCATAGACTGCCTAAGGACTGGCTCTTGACGGCCCAGAAAGTCAATGAAGAAAATTAAATATTCCATGTGACTACAGTGGCTCAACTATAAAGTCGTTATTTTTGTTTGTTTTTTCGCACAAAAAGGATTCTCGTCGCTTGATAAACTTATAGTTGAGCCACTGTAGTCACATGGAATATTTAAACATTTTCTTCATTGACTTTCTCCGGCCTTCAAGAGCCAGTCCCTTAGGCAGCCTATAGCCCCTTTTCCACCAAAGCATTTTGAGAGCCGGTTCGGAGCCGGTGCCTGCACGCGAACCAGTTCTTTGTGTTTCGACAGCCAAAGAACCGGTTCTCGGCCATGAGAACTGGTTCCAAAGCGGCACCAACTCTTTGCTGGACTAGAACCGTTCTTTTACCACGTCATGCTTACGTCGGGGGCTGGGGCGGGTTTAGATGTGTTTTAAACATCTTTTCTGACCATAATAAAGGATCGCAAAGCCAAAAGAAACATTTGCAGAAACACGACGGAGTCCGCCTAATTGTTATGCTTGAGGTTAACGCAAGCGTTTCTATTTTCTTTTTTCCTATTTTTTTTATTGAAGACATTATAGACACAAGACAGAGGTACATAACTTATCAGAAAAGATTACATATCAAACAAAAATATTAAAAGACTTACACATTTCGATTGTTTTTAAAGCCTTCTTGATACACGAGTTAGAGATAATCCCAAAGTAATGTTGTACTTGCAAGCGTTTCTAGCTAAGACGTATGGCGACGTAAACAGTGACGCAACGACGTCGTTCCCTGAGCGCTCTAGTCAGTGGAAAAACAAACAGGTTCTGAAGCGGTTCGCAAGTTAACCAACTCCGAACCTACTTTGAACCAGCACCAGTTCCGAACCAGTTCTTTTTTTGGTGGAAAGGGGTATATGTGGTAGTGATACATCTCTCAAATTTAATAAAAAATATCTTCATTTGTGTTCCGAAGATGAACGAAGGTCTTACGAGGTTGGTACAGCATGGGGGTGAGTAATTAATGACTTAATTTTCATTTTTGGGTGAACTAACCCTTTAACATCCAGACCCAGGCAGATCCAACAGGCACAAAGATGCAATGCAGTCAGTGGATTAATTTGGTGACTGCTAGTCTATGACAGGCTCCATAACCTGCTGGTGTGTGTGTGTGTCTGTGTGTTTGTTCAACTGAAGCCTCTTCAAATGACTTCACCAATCACTTGTGAGAGCAGAGTGTATTTCAAAGCAATTGGCTTCTCAAATGAGAAATATAAAGATACCAATATTATGCATGGAGTTATTTTGGCCTCTCAGAGGGCCACTAAAGAAGTAATTCCCCTCGGATGGAGATACCCGGTAACTAATATGAATGCAAATTGGATTAAACGCCTGCATTAGTCTCTGATAAACAATTTACGTTGCCAAGTGTCCAGAAGGGATGCGACGTTTCTACTCAAGCTCTCATTTTTGATAGATTGTGTGATGAATTTCACCTCTGTACTTTTACTTAAAGACTTAGGACTTAACATTTTATATGAATGCTTTAGAAATGCTTTATTATAGTGGTAAACAAAGCAGTTTGTTTATATCTATGGACGCATCATGGCAGCGGACGTGAAGTTACCTTTTGATACAGCCTTTGTGTATACATAAATCTCCTAAATCTCTGACCCATCGCCTTCTTCCTCGTCTAATTTTCTGTCGCTCTACATTCGTCATCTGGTATCATTGAACCGATTAGCTATGAGCTACGTACAGGTGCATTTGATAGACATTTGTAGCACCCAATAATATGGCTCTGGGCATGTGTAAAACTACGCCTCAAATACGAGAAAATTAACATGTGGTTTCCAGACCGTCTCATTCTCAATGATAGATACGTGGTCTGGCGTTAGCCAGGCTACCAAGTTGGTGTGTTTTTTCTGAAATCTATTATAAGGGACCATGATACAGTATATATAGGCAGCGCACTAGTTTTTGAAGCTGCTATACATCATCATACACTCTCAGAAAAAGGTACAAAAGCTGTCACTGGGGCTGTACCTTTTCAAAAGGTAAACTTTTGTCCATTTTAGGTGTTATTATGTACATTTCAGGTGCTAATATATACATTTTAAGTGCTAATATGTACATTTTAGGTGCTAATATGTACATTTTAAGTGTTAATGTGTACATTTTCGGTGCTAATATGTACATTTTAGGTCCTAATATGTACATTTTAGATGCTAATATGGGTACCGCTTCCTTTTACAGTACAGAACTTACAGTGCTTACAGTGTACTTACCTAGAAAGTACTGGCTAATATAAGGTAAGTACATGGAACAGGGTTAGGTTTAGGGGTAGGTTCAGGGTTAGTACTAGTTATTACCCAGTAATTGTAGTTACTAAAATAAATACATAGTATTTACATGGGTAACAGGACTGTAAAAAGGAAGCGTTACCCTAATATGTCCATTCCAGGTGCTAATATGTACATTGTAGGTGCTAATAAGTACATTTTAGGTGCTAATGTGCACATTTTAAGTGTTAATGTGTACATTTTAGGTGCTAATAAGTACATCTTAGTTGTTAATATGTACATTTTAAGTTCTAATATACAAATTTTAGGTGCTAATATGTCCATTTTAAGTGTTAATATGTACAGTTTATGTGCTAATATGTTCATTTTAGGTGCTAATATATACATTTTAGGTGGTAATATGTACATTTTAAATGTTAATATGTACATTTTAGGTGCTAATATGTGCATTTTAGGTGCTAATATGTGCATTTTAGGTCCTAATATGTACATTTTAGGTGTTAATATGTAGTAATATATATATATATATATATATATATATATATATATATATATATATATATATATATATATATATATATATGTATATATATGTATATATATATATATGAAGAGTTCAGATGCAAAAGCCTCTAAATGCCATTTGAAATTTTCTTCTAAAATGACCATTTTTATCAAGCTTGTATATCTAAGTTCAGTAATTTCACTTAAATGACAATTAATAGGTAATCTTCATTGCCATTTAAGTGAATTTACTGAACTTAAATATACAAGCTTGATAAAAATGATTATTTTAGAAGAAAATTTCAAATGGCACTTAGAGGCTTTTGCATCTGAACTCCTTCATATATATATATATATATATATATATATATATATATATATATATATATATATATATATATATATATATATATATATATATAATGTATATATATTTTTGAAAAGGTACAGCCCCAGTGACAGCTTTTGTACCTTTTTTTCTGAGAGTGAGATTGAATGATTGATTTACTCGTTTGCTGTGTGTGTGAGTTTGCGAGTGTGTGTTCTTTATAGTTTAATAAGAACACAAATGTGTATAATGACATGGGTATTACAAAGTAAACATGGTTTTCAAGGACACTTCCTTCCCACTTCCCATAAACACAAGTGTGTGTGTGTGTGTTTGTGTGTGTGTGTGTGTGTGTGTGTGTGTGTGTGTGTGAGGAGTCTAATTAAAGGATAAGAGGCTTGTCTATGGTTTACTGAGAGGGCTGCTCATTGTTTGGGCTCTTCTTGAAGCATTATATGCTAGAGTTGTAGAATTAAGGTTTCTCACACTCCTTAGAAATGTGATTTCCTCTTTCAGTGAATGCTTCAGCATTTTTAAGATTTAAGGGGTGTTTTTGAGAATAGTCAGTACATATAAGGAATTTGAGTATGTATAATGTTACTAAGTAACATTTGTCTATTGCACAGCGATGTTTACACTTCCGCCAATAGTTGCCACTCGCTAGATATGGTGTAAATTAGTGGAATAATAGTGTTTTGTTTATAATATTAATTGATCTGTATAGTTGACAGACATTTGTTTAATTCTTTTTATTAGTGTTATTGGTTTCGGATTGATATTGCTGTTGTTGTGTGCATTGTGATCAGATTATTAATTTATTTTTGTAATTATTTAAAAACCTTCACTGCATTGCTATGGAAATGAACAATGAAAGCAAATATGTGTTAAAAAAGGTGACAAGTTTAACCCTTTGAAGTTCGCACTAAGAAAAAAGTGATGATTTTTTTTTTGCATTTCTTATGTTCTTATGTCGCTAGTAACCACACTCAATGTATTTTTTTTTCAACACACACCATAATTTTTAAAATATCGGCCTCTACCAAATGGTTGAGATGTCACTTAATGGTAATTAATGGTACCGCAATACCAAATAATAATAATAATCATAATAATGAACGGTGCCTTAATGGTGAGAGAGAGGGTGGAAGCGGTCATGACAACTAAATGATGACTTCATTGGTGGAAGAGATCTTTGATAACTTTGTGGACTTCAGGGATAAATAAATGCTGTAAAAGTGTAGAGTTTGTAAAGGTTTAGGAGCGGTTGTGTGTGTCTGTAGGGTGTTTAGCAGTAGACTAGTAGCGGGGCGCAGGTGCTATTATGACATCCTTTCAGGTGTGATGTGAAAAGCGAGTCGGGAACACATAGAACATTTTCGAGGTAAAACTGCTCTCAATGTGCCAGACTCATGCTGCGATGTCATCGCATATTTAGCGTTACGATTTTAAAAAGTTGAGTTTAGTAACTCGGAGGCTCACCCGGGAGTCGTCGCCTGTCAGAAACGCGTTTGCTTTCGCTCTCCTCTCTGCCTGTCAAGGTGCGCGGAAATCACAGCGTTGTTTATTCTCTTTGATTTGTCACAGATGTATGCAGCGCAGTTGACACAAGATTCTCTTGTTATTTTACATTCAACATCCTCCCCCCAAGTTTATCTCTCCCCTGTTCTCATTTGAGCAATTCAGTTGACTCTTGGATCTTAAAATGTGTGAAGAGTCTTTAGAAGTGTAACGCTGCATGATCATCAGAGATAGTCGTTATGACAGCGTTCCAGTTGTCGTTCACACCACTGTTCACTATATGATACTGATCAAAACCAGCAAAGTGAAGCTTTAGTTTCCTTCTCGCCAGTACATGAATACTTGTACAAAGTTAATTAGGCCTTAGACTGAACATGTCCGCAGAGTTTTTAGAGGCTTTTTGACAGGTCTGGTAAAGGAGGTGGGAGAGAAATGTTTCTTCGTAACATTAGATGTACTTTATCTCAACGGTGTGTGCATGCTGCCTGGATGAACCAAAATAGTATGAAGATGAAAAGTGTACAGGCAATGCATTTGTATGTTTTCAGAGACAAATGCAGTTGCGGTGAAAAGAAACTATTACCCTTTTGTCC
Source organism: Hybognathus amarus (assembly GCA_030378365.1). NCBI lineage: Eukaryota > Metazoa > Chordata > Actinopteri > Cypriniformes > Leuciscidae > Hybognathus > Hybognathus amarus. Next base: position 457,770 of record JAQIUQ010002733.1, on the reverse strand, counting down.
CTGTAATCAATGACGCATTAATCAGGGCTTTAACTTGATGGGGTTCCCAGCACACTTTCATTTTAGAAACTATCTATAGACCTAAACCCTTTACATATAAACGTGAAATTAAATTATAAACATGCCCAATTACTGATTGTTACCCTCAAGTGGTCAAGGTCTGTTTAGTTAGGCCTGAGTCTTGGTTGGGATCAGTTTGGTCAACTAGCGGAAGACAGGAAGGGTGTTTGGGAAACTGCACTGCAAAAAATATTTTCATGATTTGTAATCACAACATTTTTTTCTTTTGTCAAATCAACTTAAATAATTTATGTAGTTCAGATAACATCATATTTTGAGTTTCTGATGCTTAAATCAATCTCCTTCATTGTATTAACTCAATTTTTCCAGTTCAGTGAACTTAAAATTTTAAGGCAACCAGGTTACTTACTTTTTTAAGTTAAACCACTATTGTGGACGTTTTGCAATTGCCCGAAATATGTTTTAACCAGGTAAATTTCACAAACCTGAACACATATTCACATATAAAAGACTATGCCAATTTTAGAAACGTAAAAAATAAAATTGCATTGCGACATCATGAAATTTTGAGTATATAGTTACTCCCCACTTAGTCCACACTACTGCGTTTTCGTTTAAAAACTGAGACCTTTTGCTATGTTTGCACCTCCCGTCCAGACTGAAACGTTTTGCGTTTTGAATCTCCGGGAGGGCGTTTTAGTGTAGACGAGACATAACAGAGGCTGACGTTCGGCTCTTATGATTGGGTGTTATCAGTCAAGACGTATCCTTCCCTGATTCGCCAAACACTGTTTACACCGGCGCAGGCATGCCCAGTGTTGGGTGAATGGTCACGTGATCCGCGTTTTCAGTCGTTCTATGCTGCGTTCCAGTCCAAAATTGCCATGCCCTTCACTGCGCTAACTTCCCTCCGTCTCGTTCACTCGGATGTACGTCATTGCTTACGTTGCACGAGTGCCCACTACTGGCGGAAACCGCAATGAGCTGAACTGTAACTGCCTAAGCCCTTGATCACTTTGAATCAGCTATGAGTTGATTTATTATTTACTTTTTCCCCTTTACGAATTTGTTTAATGCAGCATCCACATGTATATAGGTGTGTTTGGGTTATTTTAGAATAAATAAATAAATTATAATTAATATATCATAGAGTGATTGTTGTGTGGTGATTAGACGATCTGTGGTTACGTCACAATCGTACTGCATTGTGGGATATATAGATGCCTGAAGTGCACATATGAAGTAGACTCGCTCCCTCTGTCTAAATCGAGGGAACGAGTGTCTGTCCATATAAACTTCCTCGTTCACTTCACGAAGTGGAACGCACTTCAGGAAATGGCGAAGTGCTTAGGGAAGTTTGCAAGTGCGTGTCTAAAAGTGGACTGGAACGCAGCCTTAATGTGGACGGAGATCATTTCTAATACGCAGATAAAACACTGGTGTGGGCGGAGATCGTATTCGTTTTTAATTCTACATTTTTAAACGAAAACGCAGAAGTGTGGACGGGGCCTTAAACTCTCATTAAAATGGAAAGATAAAATGTATATGCACTACCATTCAATAGTAAGGGGTCCCTACATTTATTATAAAAAGAAGTCTCATATACTTCCCAGTGTCACATGATCCTTCAGAACTTTTTGTGTGGAAGTATGCGAATTTTACTAAATTTAATATTTTTTTAATTTTTTAATTTTGTTATAATTGTATCCAGACTAGTTCTCACTATATTGAGATTACATTAAAATTTGGCAGGTAAATATGTTTATTTTCATGAAATATATATATTTTTTTCTCTTCAATTTTGAATCCTTTTCTAGTTACTTTAAATGTAATTATCAATCAACTTTATTCTGGTTGCTGACAGTGAGAGGGTTCGGCTGTTTATAGTGTAAATTGTTTAAATATGTGTCATTATTATGTAAAGATGTGGCAGTAGTGTTTCTCAAGAGTAATTACATGAACTAAACTGATTGATGTGTCTCTTTTATTGGCTTGAGTGTGTGCTTTACTGGTGCAGAAGAGTGTTTTTTAAAACGGGTTGTGTGATGAGAGTGTTTCAGTAATGAGGTCCCATGGGACTCTCACCGGGTAATTACAGTCTCTATGAGATATTAAACTGTTTCCTGTGTCTTTTTGTTGGGCTTTAATTGCATGCAACAAGTAATGCAAGTCTTTTCATTCTTTTCCATGGCACAAACAGATGTAAGTCGCATTATGACTGCTAAGAATTGTTTTATATGATAAATAGCTTCACATAAGGGAATTTTAAGAGACTTCATAGAGAGCTGAAAGATTACACGTTTTATTGAAATTGATTGCTGAAGTGTGTTTCATCTTGAGGGACTGTGTTGATGTGTTGGGCAATCACACTATTTTTGTACAATTCTTGTTTGAATTTATACAATTGAACTGTTAACACATAAGCTGATAATTCAAAGTAAGCGCCTAAGGTGTATAATTCAATGGTATTTTTTATTATTTTAATACAAATATATTACCTTAGGTTTACAGAGCAACTATAGGGACATGGTAATGGTAAAAAACATTAAATGGGAGGAGAAATTATATTTCAATGCTTTTTGCCATTTTCTTACAAAACTTTTACATTTTCCCATGAAACTTTGTGATCGCAATTTTTTTTTTTTTTTTTTTTTTTTTTTGGGATGCCTCTGCATGATTGCATCTGAAGCACATGTGTAATCACTCATTGTTGGAAGGTCTTCCCTTGACTCATGACTTCGTAACCAGGAAGCTATAAAGGATAACCGGACCAAACATCAACTTTTCGATTGGCTGAAGTACCTCACAGGCATGATGGCAATTCGAAGCAGCATCTCATCTCCCTTCTTAGGAAACTGGGTTGTTCTCATTCTAGAGAGCATTTTATTGGGCAAATCATCAATACATTTAGCTCTTTTAGACTTTTCACAATGAGAAGCAGAGACCGATCTTTTCTTCTATATTGATACATAAACAGAGTGTTACAGATTATCAAAAAAAAAAAAAAAAAAAAAAGTAGGGTGGGAACTTGGTTCTATTCACTGCTTCTTGGTTTTGAGATGTGGGCTTTGCATTCAAAAATGAATGCGTGCTTGCAGTCGATTGTGGAGAGTGGGCATGTGGAGATGATTGGAGAAGTCCTGCATACTTTACCATAGGAAAGTGGAAGATTGAGTCATGACATTTAGATTAAAGTTGTCATGAAATGGAAATTGCAATCATCTTTTATTCTCTATTGTAATGTATTTTTAAGTGAAACTTGAAATTATGTTGAGAAAAAATGCAGGGTGGTACTTGATTTTGTACATTGGGATTGATTGGACCATTGTGGTTGTGCATGGATCATCAGAGATGTTGAATCATTTATAAAAAAACATTGCAATATGCCATTAAATATGTAAATATACAAGGTTTAAAAATATATATCAATCGATGAATCCTTCCCAATTAGATTTATAACATGCAATCACAAAATAGGTGAATTTTCATTTTATGCTGACTTGCACCACTACTATAATGGTAGCGTCATAGAAAAACAATATCATCAGATATAATTTTTTTCTAGCTTATGAATGATGACAACACTATCAGCCACTCAGAATCCACCTTGGTTAAAAGCTATAGAGGGAATGCGCGTGTCGTCACCTCCAGCCGGAGAGCTGCAGTTTCTCACAGTGAGTGGCAAAAAGACTGAGCGGCTGCATATGTGTTCAGCGTGAATGCCGTGGAAAACAAACACAACACATATAAAGTGGGAAAGAGCTTTGCGATTGACTGTACAACTAGATTTGACAAAAAATCGGAGGTATATTTTTACAGACTGCGATAGAAAGAGGAGCAAATGGATCGCTGCAATCTAAACAACTGGACTTTCATTGACTTCAAATGTCAAACTTTGCAGTTTTCATTGATTTTGTGTCAATATGCTGAATTTAGCTGTAAAACCATACCCATATATTTTGTATTGTTATATATATATATTAACAACTCATCAATTAAATATGTATCATTCCATATTCTGCATTATTGGATGTTTTTTTTAAAAAAACACTGACAAAAAAAAAACCTATAAAGTTTTATGGCTGGACGATATGATGATATATAGGCTATATATAACACTGATATAAGTAATCACCCAGATTTAAACCTATATTGTATTTATATAAAACATTCACAGGCAAATTTGCTTTATGTTTAGGTCTATATTGCTTCTATTTCCCCGGTGTCGAAATCAGGCAAACATAAATGTCAGGCAACACGATTCCTGGCAGCATGTCAATAATATCCATGGATCACGATCTTTAGTAAGTTGTAAGGAACACTATATTGAGTCCAACATTTAATTTAAATTGATCAAATTTTTCGTTTTAGTCGCATTTTCGCAGTTTCCCCTATTAAATCCAGTCACACAGCAGATCTTTTGCAACTCGGTCAGGCTGAGAGGGGGTTGTTCCGGCGGGAAAGTCACGTGAATGCATTCCCTCTACAGACGACAAGATTTCAGAGCACGCTTACAATACACAGAACAATATTGTCTGCTGATTTGGACGCTAATATAGTTGTCCATATTCTTATCTTTATTGTTATTGTTCTTTCTTGGTGTGAACGGGCCTGAACAGACTACAAACTAATTCAGATTTGATTAATTTAGGGACATAGTTTCAATGTTGCTGACATTTTGAATGTGTATGTGTGTATTTCAGGTCTCATCAGACCAGGTGGAGGACATACATTTTTCTGTGAAGCATGAGAACATGGTGCACACCGATTTCCAGTTCGAATGCGAGTCCCAGTGATGGCACTGAACTCAGCTGTGACCTGCTGTCCTTAAAGAGTGACACCTATCTCTGATCAGTGAAACGGCCATCTCATGCAAAGTTAGCACTACACACACACACACACACACACACACACACACACAGTGTTTTATTTATTTTAAACCAATTACCTCTACTATCGCTTCACACTAACAACCAATTCTCTCACTGAACGTCTGAGTTATGCCTTTTCCATTACATAGATTTTTGATTCTGACTGATCGAACTCCCATTGCTAGTGTCTTCCGCTATTCTCATTAGCATTGGCAGTTTCATCTTCGTGATCTCTTTTGATCAGAAACACCATCAACTTTACTCGTGGATATGGAAAAGGAAAATATGCTTGACTGTCTTTTTTTGACAATTTGGTGATATTAACTTGGCAAAAGTGATTTTGAACTTAAAGGGATACTCCACCGTTTTTTCATATTAAACTATGTTATTCCCTTAACTTTGATAGCACTTAAAGGGGTGATGAACTGAGAAATCAAATTTTTCTTGAGCTTTTGACATCTAAGAGGTCATCATATTATAAGAATATCCTGTAAGTTTCAGAACTGAAAACGTCCTTGTTAGTCCAATAAACGCTTTTATTGACACCAGCCTCAGGAAACGACTCGTTTTTAAAAGTGGGGAAATATGACGTCAAAGTTGTTAAAACACCACCCCCGCAGAAGAAGATTAACGCCTACTTCAACACGGCCAGTTTAGCCCCGCCCACCGATTCGTGCATTACACGCATAGCTAAGTAGCAGAACATGCATGCCTACCTCGTGATGACAAACTGGATCGAGCTACCGAGCAATACAGAATATTGTGCAGTGCCAGGTTGTGGAAGACAGTCGCTGCATAAGCTTCCTCTGGATTCCAATAGGACTGCATGGATCAACTTTATTTTTAACCCCTGGGGACAAAAAACGCGCCCCGCGTTTTGAATCGTTTTTTTTCACATAGCTGCACCATAGACTTAAAATACTCCATTATTAATGTTCATATAAATAAAATCAATACATGACTATAAACTATAGAGGGTCTTCTTTTTTGTGTACACTCTTATTAATATCAAAACCTTGTGTTTTTGTAAAATAAATAAATTTTAAAAAATTGTCCTTTTCTTGTCTGACTCACCTGAATGAAAGGCTCATTATTATGCGTGTCTTTGTCTCTCAGGTGAGAATCACCTAATTATTCATGTTGGGGCTGGCCTGTTCACGCCCATTCGCATATTGCCTTGGCAAACAAAAAAATGTTTTTCACAATATAACCCAATTCACAGTTTTATGTGAACGATTAGGAGGATGATTTTCAGATCATTGTGAAGAAAAAACCCTAGGCAACAACATCAATTAGTCAAAAGTCTTGTGGATGCATATTTAGTATGTGTTTTGTGGCCTTATTTCAGAAACTTTCATTTTTAGTTTTTACAATAACTACGCATAAACAATATTCTCTCAAAAATACAAACATGTACAAACATGTTGCCCATACATCATGGTAGCCCTGTTTCTGCTAAATATAGTGTAATTTCACCTGTGCCATTAATATGTTTATAAGCAGCTGAAAAAAACACAGATGTCAGGGCATGTCAGAACCTCTCAAGGACCCCAAAAACACCTTGGTCCCCAGGGGTTAATGACGTTCCAGCTGATGAGGTTAAAACATCATCGTCTGTTCGCTTCATTTCACTGAGGATTGTTTTGTAAACAAGACTAGATTTCCAGACCGATTAAGAGTAAAGAACGTGCTGTGCCGTCTATATCGGATCTGACAGGAATTGTACAACACACGGACTCTTGGTCGAACATGTATGGGCGAATCCAGTTGCCATTTGACAACATTGGACGTTTTCCCCTACGTGCACCGACGGGTGAGTTAAGCTCATTATAATATGCAAAACTGTTATCCACTCACAGCAGTGGGCGTTTTCAGTGCGACACGCCCATAAAAATCGGCCGTTTTTCAGGTAGGCTCACAACTTGGGTTCAAAATTGCCTATTTCTTATTCATTTTGATGTTTTTGAATGCAAAAACCAAGCGAACGTCATAAATTGACCTCAGACAACAATATAATAAAATTTAAAAAGCCAGTTCATGACCCCTTTAACTAGCCCAGTTCTTTCAATATGGGCCAAGCAGAGAAGCGACCAAACACCTCCATGTTTTTCATATTTAAATAGTTACACGAGTAGTGTAACTAGACCTAGGACGGTGACACAAAATAACAGCAAGTGCTTGGGAGCACTTCGACTCAGCGCATATACAGTACATGTATACATATGGACTTGGCACAGTAATATCATCACTCAGGAGAGGGAGAGGACATTCCATGAGTGATGATATTACTGCGCCAAGTCCAAGTGCTCTCAAGCACTTGCTGTGGTATTCCAACGCGCCTCTCATCCTTTAGCGTCATATAGAACGTTATATGACAAAACGGCGTTATACTACGCGCATGGTACCCTTTATCGTTTATATAACACGCGCTGTGATGGTTAGGTTTAGGTGTGGGGTAGGGTAGGGTAGTCTCATATTACGCTAAAGGATTTATGACGCCTTGAGTTCGCGTGTTATATAAACGATAACGGGTACCATGTGCGTAGTATAGCTCTGTTTTGTCATAAATCGCTTTATGTGACGCTAAAGGATGAGAACGGGCTCGGTATTCTGTGGTAATCCTATACAATATTGTTCATTGTATAGTAGAGTATTAGTTTGGGTAAGCGAGTGTACCTGCATTTACAGTAGACATAGCATTTTCCTTCAGGTCAGTCCAATATTCATAATAGGGCTTGGGTGCTGCGTTGCGTTCTGGGACATGGTGGCCATGTTGATTGCTTCGCGAATGTAAACATACAGCAAGTCGAACGAGGAGAAGCAGCAGAGTTGGGAGAAAGAAAGAAAAAAAGTTAAAATCCAAAAAGGATGTGGAATTTACCGGGATACGTTAAATAGGGAAGCCAGGGACCGGTATGTGGACAAAATCTGCACTTTTAACGGTTTGGATTCATATGAAATTTCCAACAAACAGTTGGAGCACAGTAACTTAATCCGGACAAAGGTAAATGCGCTCCACCTGGCTGCTAGTTTAGTAACAGTTAGTGCTTACAAGTAGCCTGGGAAAACCTCTGGCAAATTTAGATTTGCTCTGAAAGTTAGTCTGGCAAAGAGCTCATTCAAAACCATTTCCAGTCCGCAGAAATCGACGCACCAATCAGAAACGTTGGGGCGGGCTTTACATCGACTGACGATAGCGCTGGGATTTTGAAGCAGATTTTGTAGCCTACATTACAAAGATGGACGCCGCCGTCGAACATCACTCCCTCGAATCAGCTATCGCGTCTATTTTTCAGATTTGAACGTTTCCTTTTGTTTTAAAAGCCGAGCAAAGAACAACATTTTGAGATGTTTCTCCGCCGGCCGACGCTCTGCATACGTCATCTCCTTCATCGCTCTGATTGGTTTTAGGTCTACCCGCGACGTCCGTCGGTGACGCCCTCTGGAAATGATTTGTCTATGATGCTTTGCCAGACCATATCTCAGTTACAACTGAGAATGGTCTGGTTTTAACCAGGCTAGCTAACAACCATTCACACGTGTAACATACTTTTGACTATGTGTTTCAAAAGTGTAGTTAGTAGCTGTTTTAAGCTAAACAGACGGTTCAATAAGAAGATATTTTAGACAGTCCACTTTGTGTATACAAACAGGCAGCATCTTTGGAAAACAGTCTCGACAAGTTCGAACCACGAAGCCGTTCATACAGTTCAGAAGTTCGCTGAACTTCATACAGTTCAGCTCACTTGGCACGTCATTGGTGGTTCGACTTGTCGAGACTGTTTTCCAAAGATGGCGCTGCCTGTATACACGAAGTGAACTGTCTTTATAAAGTATCTTCTTATTAAACGGTCTGTACTCTTACAAAGTTCTCAATGCTTCGTTTTGCATGTATGGACACTCATTATGTTACTGTGTTAGTGTGGGGCTATTTTGAGCCTTGTTAGTGGTATAAACTAGCGATTTCTTTTTACTTATTACATACCCCCATATACTAGCGTATACGCTAAACAGTTTTTAGAGATAAAACTCTTTACATTCGATTATCATGAAAACAAATCTCAGAGAACGGTTGACTAGGTACCAATGTGTAATTAGACCAAAGGTTAATTTTGCAACGGAGTTCTCCTTTAAGTTAGTAAGCAAAACTATGTTTATGACAAGGGGGTAGCAACAGGACAACAGTACAGAGACTGACAGGTCCGATGGAAGGGCTTGCGTTAATGTTATGAGAGTATTAAAATAGGGGATATTTTACAGTAAAATACTAAAACGGGAAGACAGCAGGAAAAAAAGCTCAAATACGTGAGAAACACGGAAAAAAAACGGGAGGGTTGACAGCTAACGTTACTAACTACACTTTTGAAACACATAGTTAAAAGTACATGTGTGAATGATTGTTAGCACAAATGGCTACTCAACTAGCAGCTATAGGTAGAGCGCAGCTTACCTTTGTCCGGATTAAGTTCCTGTGTACCCCCTGTTTGCCGACTCTTTGTTGAAAATTTCATATGGATCGAAACCGTTAAAAGTGCTGATTTTTTCCACATACCGGTCCCTGGCTTCCCGTATCCTGTAAATTCCGCATTCTTTTAGGGTTTTTAAAATCTTTTACTTTTCTTTTTCTCTCAACTCTGCTGCTTCTCCTCGTTCGACTTGCCACATGTTTACATTCGCGAAGCCATTAACATGGCAGCCACGCCAAGTAATGACGTCACAACGCCCAAGCCCTATAAAAAAATCTGTTTGAATGTCCGCTGCAATATCTTGTCCTTTTAACAGTTAAGGGGTTTTCCCTTTACTATAGTTATCAGTTGTGTCTTCCTTCTCCGTGATCACAAGTTTGAGTCCTTTCAATGTAAAAGTCTTCTCCACTGACTGACTCACTCATATAGTCTTTGCCACCATCTATTGGCAAAATAACGTATATGTAACTTCTGTTGCTGTTTACGGCCAAGGACTATTTTTTTTCCAGCGGAAGGAAGGCTTTTAGTGATTTTACTTCATTAAAGTTTCACAGATAGGCCTACATATTTTTCAACTGTAATATTTGTATTGTGTGGAAACTGTTGTATAAAAGCAATAAGGTACTCGAGGCAAGTGCTTTGAAGGGGTTGAAGGCACCAGACCACAGTCTAGTTTAATCTAGTTCTCTTCAGTGTCACTGTTTTATTTGATCAAACAGCATATGCTCATCATTACATACTCAAGTGCATCTCTGGCTTTGGCTCATCATGTTTTCTTAGCTTGTCTTTTGTAATCCTCTTAGAGGCTCCTGCTTGCCCTGGCTCAGTGAATGTCTTAACCGTACAGTGAGTATGGTAACCCTACTGATGAGGTCAGCCCGGCCTGCCCTCCTGTGTCAGATCTTAGCATGTTTTTAGACCTCTTGATTTGGATTGATCATGGTGCTGGGTTGACACACAGCCGCTACAGCTTTAAGCATGGTTTGTTTGTTTGTTTGTTGCCTTCTATAGTGACATATACTCTAATTAGGGGACAAGCTTGGAGGAATCTTCTGGGTTCAAGTTAAGTTCAGCTCTTTGGATTGCATATGTATATTATTTTTATACTAAATGTACTAAATGACTTACTAAATTACTACATTTAAGACTTATTTATTACTAAATGCCAATAAAGTATTTGCTTTTATTTTTACATTATTAGTTTTCATTTTAATTTTAGTTTACATTTGAGTAATTTTGCTTTGTCATTTTTATTATTGTTTTTATTTTTTATTTTATTTATTTGTTTATATATATATATATATAAATATATATATACAGTATATATATATATATATATATATATATATATATATATATATATATATATATATATATATATATATATATATTTTTTTTATTTTATTTTTTTTTTGTAGGGCAAAATCTTGAGTCTTTGATCGTCTAGGTTGACCTGTTCAGTGAAGGTGAATTTTTAAGCGAACAGTGCGGTGTGTGTTAGTACACTCATAAAAACCTGTTTCCGAAATCCATCAGTCATATTAGTTTTTCAGTGCATACTTGCCATGAGGGCAGAAACATTTTGAGAGTTTTGGGAGATTTCATCGGAGGCCTGGGTAGACTTTACAATCATGGCGCGCTGGGTGGCTGAAGTAACATTTTTGCAGTGAATCTTCAGTCCAATATATATTTCAGGTGTCCGCATTCAATGACTGATGGATTTCGGAAGCAGTTTTCTATGACACACACACACCACACACACACTGTTTGAAATCTTGCAGTGCCACAGAGCATAACCCATAATCACATCATATTTGTCCCAAATCATTGTCAATGTACATAATGTTTTTAATATATTATATCAATATAATATGAAATATCATATTAATGGCAAACCCTTAAAGGGTTAGTTCACTTTTAAATTAATTTTTGATATGTTTTATCTTACCTCAAGGGCATCCAAGATGTAGGTGTCTTTGTTTCCACAGTATTTTCAATTTTGATATTTTTAGGTCAAACCGTTGTTGTTTGTCAGTCATATAATGCAGGTCTATGGTCACCACCTCAAAGAGCATGCACAGAGAAGTCCAACTTAAACATGATTTAATGACTCATAAATGTAAGTCATATATGTCAGTCATATACCTGCATTATATGACTGACAGACAAGAACGGTTTGACCTAAAATATATCAAAATTGAATATACTGTGGAAACAAAGACATCTTGGATGCCCTTGAGGTAAGCTAAAACATATCAAAAAATAATTTCAAAGTGAACTATCCCTTTAAGTATACATTTTATCACACTTTATATAGTCTATCTCTTTAAGATCATATCGTACAATCTGTTATTATCCTTTTTTGTCTTTTAATTGCATAATCTATTTGCTGTACCGGTCTCGTTCTGTTTTGGTTTCATCTTTGGTTCCCTGTTCTGCTTTGCCTGTTCATTTCTATGGGGTCTGATTGGATTATGTTCACCTGTTGTTTAGTTCTGAGTTTCCTCTGTTCATTGTTCAGTCTTGTTTTTGTTGGAAGTTGTTTTGTTCAATGTGTTTGATTCCTGTATTTTCCAATTGAAGACGTTGTTATTGTATTTCCTGTGCCGTGCGATTATTACAGCCACCAGCAACTCGGAACAATAGCAGGCTTTAGGAAAACATCTTGTAATGCGATGACATCCGCGATGACATCCCCACTAACATCCTGCTGAAAGACAATATTATGACCGCCGTGGTAGTAATCTAGGCTGAAACAACATTCTTCGTTTATCCTGTGATTTGTAAACCTGCGACTCCATGAAACTGGTGGTGTCAGGTAGAGCCAAGTATTTTTCTCTTAACGAAAACATCTGTGTTTTGCCTTGCCACCTTCAATACACACAATATGTAAGAGATAACACATTACCAAATGACAAAATGGCCCTACTTAAATGACTAGCCAGGGAGCCATTGTTGCTCGCCTCTTTGAACAAGTGTAGTGAGAGGTTTTTGGGTAATTCCACTGACCTTGCATGCCGTTCTCACTTTGACAATGCCTGGGAACAGTGTGGGGCAAGAGATCTTTTTCTCGCAGGCAGACGGGATGTAAATGGGAGTAAATGGGTTTTTCATTTCTAAATGCCGTCTGATAATAGAAGTGGGTGGCATGTCAGATCACACACATATGAGCCTCTGTTGGAGATAAGGCCATTTGTACAAGAGGAGTGTGTGTGTGTTATCTTCACCTCTCTGTTACCGCAATTTCTATTCTGTTCTTGAAAGACTCATTTGAATTTCATCATCATAACAGCCCTATGCTTGAACCTCAATTAATATGTTAATGTTGCTGTGCAAGCTTTTTAATTAGTATAAGATGAATCACATTGCATTTTGGGGACCTGATTATCGCTCTCAGATGCTTTGGGGATGTTATTTTGTTTTCACGTGACGCTCGCCTGGTAATGGTATTGTTCAGGGTAGAATTTCCTAACTTGATGTATTTAATTTTCTAAATAGTTATGGTTTATTCCTAGAAGTCTCCTTTAGTTGAACCTCTTGACTGATAATATATCAGAGTTCATAAAATGGGTAGCCTGGTTACAGTACTCATGTTTTTTTATTTGCTTATACCAGCTTAGACACTTTATTATTTATTACTTAATTTTTTACACCAAGAGAATGAACTGGATGGAACCTAAAGGATGGTAATAAATCATTATATAAGTTTATCATCGCTCACTGAAGGATTAGGAATTATTTTATATATGTCCCATGTTCATTTAATTCACATTAAATACACTCTAAAAATGCTGGGTTGTTTTAACCCAATTTTGGGTCAAATATGGACAAACCCAAATGTTGGGTTAAAATGTAATGTAAAAATTTAACCCAACGGCTGGGTTAGTCCATATTTGACCCAAAGTTGGGTTAAAACAACCCAGCATTTTTTAGAGTGTAGGTCATTTGATGTTTTCTTTTTCCTATTGTGTAATGTCTCTGCATGTTTGCAAAGTTACAAAGCTCATAATGCCCCACAAATATATTTATTTAATCTAACACTGCTCCAGACCTGCCTCCATCAAAGTCCAGATATTACTTCCTCAAACGTCTACATCACAGTGTGAAAGATTAGCATAATGGCGTACCTGAAGAGTGAAGATGAGCTTCAGTAAATTGTAGCGTCATTGCCATGTCGTGGAAATGGTGTTTGTTTGGATGCAAAAGCAAAACCCCTTTCCTTGGCCCTATGAAATAAATGAACTTATGACTCAGTGGTAAAGATTTATTTATAACGCTGTTCCTGAGCTGTAAAACTCAAAAGTTTCCTTGTATTGAGGACAGCTTTTTGAATCTGAGAGAGTACAACACAAGCTTTATACTTATATTGTGGAACATTCTGCTCAAGTCGTGTTTGCAAAGTTGGTTTAGCTCTGATCGTCTTGGTCGTCTACATTTTCAGAATCTGTCTCATGCTCGAAATTATACTGAAAAACCAACAACACTATAGCCCCTTTCACACAGAGATTCCGGAAAATACACCGGAGAATGTGACCCGGCATTTGTCACGGGATTGTTTGATTTCGGTTCTTTCACACTGCCAGTGATTTGCCGGGATTTGTGAGTGCGTTCACACACAACCCGTAAAGATCCCGGAAAGACACATGACTTCAGGATGAGATGTGTAACGTATGCGTCGAAAACATGTACATGCGCATACTGTTCCATTGAGCTGGTGAACGATCTCAGCTTCAGCGCGGATAGTGAGGAGCTCCTGGTCTCTGCTTCGTTCCAGTTTGCAGACATTTGTTCGTCCTTTCTTTGTTGATGACGAACACAAACTTTCTTCTAAGAGCAACAGAGTCGCTCCGATGCACGAGCGTCTTCACTATGACACACCCCTTACAGCATTGGTTCTGGCTTTTGTTCACACAGCACGCATTCCGGGAATGATTCCGGCAATGTTACTAGGTCCCCAACCCGGCATTGATGCCGGTATCAATCCCAGGTTGCGTTTGCGTTCACACAGAAGGCGTTCTGGCAATTTCCTGGCAATTTCCCGGGATCAACGCGCTGTGTGAAAGGGGCTTATTATTAACTGTGTGTTTACAAATGCTCTACCATAACCTTGGTTCCCTTAGATAGATAGAGATAGACCGAGGTTATGTTAGTAACCAAAACATTCCCTCTCAATAACGGTTCAGTCGACATTGTGTCAGTAGACATTGCGTGTTGTTAGCGCAGGATGGCACCAGCCTATAAGGCAAAGAAGAGGCCCGGCAAGCCTGGCCCAGGGAAAGAAGGTCCGATCCAAGGGCCTTAACAAAGTGCACTGGGCAGTGGCATTACTGACAATGGCACTTTGCATAAGGGAGAACTGAGGCAGGGTGGCAAGCTGCTCAGATGTATATCAGCCTTGGGCCAATACAGCTCAAACCACCATAGACCACCTTCCATGGGAGTGGAATGTATAAGAAAAGATTTTAGTGGCATCCAGCACACTATAGTCTAACCCTCAAGCAGACAGGACCCACTCCTTCTCGCCAAACTAAGGCTAGTGCCAGCAGTAGAGTAACTTTAGGGAAGAGATCCCGGAAGTTAGCCAATTCTAGAGACTTGAAAGGAGGGCCTCGAAGTGCCCTCGGGACGGTGGACAGGTCCTAAGTCAGAACCATATGGGGCCAGAGGCATGTTCAGCTCTCTGTTGTGAAAGTTTTCCTCCTTGAAACCAGCCCTAAATCTACTCTTGCAGAGCCCCACAGGGTTACAGAGCCTTGACATAGCCATGGATCACCCTGAGGTTCAAGCGTCCTGATCGCCATGCATGCATGGTCAATCATTTACTGGTAACCCAATGGCTGCAAGTTAATCGAACCTGCAATACTTGAGCAAGCCACTCCTTTAACCCTCTGGGGACGGATTGGGCAGTACCGCCTAAAATGACATACTTTTACAAATGTGTACTTACCTTAAAAACCATTCATGATAGAGAGGTG
The DNA here is from genome assembly GCA_030378365.1 of Hybognathus amarus. Lineage (NCBI taxonomy): Eukaryota > Metazoa > Chordata > Actinopteri > Cypriniformes > Leuciscidae > Hybognathus > Hybognathus amarus. Next base: position 442,437 of record JAQIUQ010002733.1, on the reverse strand, counting down.
CAGTCTTTTTTGCCATCTTCCTCTGATTCCACTGAAAACAGTGATAACTTAACTGGCTTGTATATACACCGACAAAGGCCAATGAAATGTTTGATGTTCGATCGATGTTGTTTGTCAGATTCACGACCAACAACCAATGGAAAAATTGCTGATGGAGAAATATTTTTGCTGTTTAGATTCAAGATGAGTGGCATGCTCAATTCCTTTTAAAAAAGTTATAACCTGGATGCTTTCGGTCCAAGGTAGGACATCTAGGAGACAGTAGAGAAAGAAATCTATTAGTCCGTTTAGGTAGTACATGTCATTTGTTTAATAAAGACATTTTAATTGAAAGTTTCCTCGGTCATCAGAGATTTCTTTCTCTTCTGTCTCTGAGAAATATTTGGGAAGGTTACCATGACGTATTCTAGCAAATCGGAGGACTCTGTAGCCTTGCAAGGGGTGGTACTATAGTAAGGGATATGACAACAGTGTCGAGTGGAGGAGATGACAGAAAGCGAAGTCGAGTATAAACAAGGCTTTACAGAGTGAGAGCGCGCTGAGATATAAATGAGAGAGAGACAGAATAATTATAATATTTAAGCATTCCTAAGACAAACGTCTGGGACAATTTGTAAATAAAGTTAGATTTTTCATTGTTCTTTACACATTTTATTTAACAATTACACATGTCTGTCAAGCAAAGGCTTTGACAATTGAAAATTGACAATTTGAAATTGAAATTCTCTAGTATTTTGTACATTTTTCACTCATACTTCCTTTATAAACACATTACATGCATGCTTATGTTAGCTTAGGGTCTTCTGAATCCATAGATACCAAACACATAGACAGTGTTCCATCATCATTACATATAGTTTATAAGCCCAAGTGTAAAAATATAGAAAACGGACCAAAAAGGGCTTAGTCCCCAGAGGGTTAAACACGAACCACAAGAATGGTCTGTAATGAGGGGCTATCTGGATATTAAACTATGCACCCTTCAGATCCACCGATAAAAAACAATCCCTTGGGCACAGGGGATTGTGTGAGGATTTGTTTCAAGGTTAAGGGCCTGGGCAGCAGTCTTAGATCGAGGATGGGCCATAATGTATTATGAATTTGATCTTGGTAATCCACTAGTGAAGAGTCAAGTATTACCAAATCTTTAGAAGGTATTACTAATTATTTGGAACAATATTCTAAAGTGAAAAGCATTATAGCTCTCTAGTAATGACATTTTAAACTTTTTAGGTTTTTCTAAAGTTTTGTATAGTAATTGCTTCTGACAGATTTTAAAACACTTGAGTCATTACTGGGTTACCATGATCTTCACTTTAGGATACTGCTCCAAATGGCCAGTCATTCCTTTAGAAGGATGTTGTTAAAACTTAATTTTTCACTATTCAAAACTTATGAAAACCTCAAATGCTTACAATGACTTCAGTCATTATTGGGGAGTTATCATGCTTTTAACTTCAGCATAAACTTAAGCATAATTAGAAATTCATTGTTCTGAAGGATTTGGTAATACTTGAGGAATTGTTCTGTTTTCATGTTGAATGGGGACATTGTATAGGCATAATGATTTGAATACAGCTGTATATTCAATCCCCTAACCCTAAACCTACCCTTACATTTTCCCATCAGAGAAAACTTTCTGCATTTTTAGATTTTTATTAAAAAAAAAACAGCACCTAGTATGATTTATAAGCTGTTTTTCTCATGGAGACCACAAGGATTTGGGATATGGTCATCTTTATGGGGAAATTCTGACCCCATAATGTAGGGTTACCAGGCCGCGCACACACACACACACACACACACACACACACACACACACACACACGCATATCCCTTCTATCCATCCTCCCATATTTCCCCTTCCCCCACTCCTCTCTCTGTTTTGTCCACTGCTATTATTTCCATCTCAGTAATCTGTTGAGGTACATTTAGTTTTCCGAGCAAGTTATTGAATCATAACTGTGATTTTAACAGAGTAATTAAAGTTTAATGTGGCCCTGATGAGCTACTCCTTCAGGAAATGTTGTGATATTAAATTATTTATGACTAGAGGGTCTCTGTACCATATGTAAATCATTTAGATATGTAAATGGCCCACTAAATCTCATAGATTATGAATAAAAATGTACTATTCCCATGTTTAGCTTTGGACTTTTAATCATGGAATTACTTTTCTTTTTGTTCATGCCTGAAGACATAGTAATCATATGCTATAGAAACACAACAAAATGTGAAAAGAATTAAGCGGTGTGAATATTTTCTGGATGCACTGTATGTTAATGAATACTAAGCAATGTAGTATCTGGTGAATTAATGTTTGTATAGTCACACGTGCATTTATTGACATTTTACAGTAACTTCGAAATGGTTCACCTCACACATTCTCACCACAATTTCTAACTTTTTTATTTGTTGCATCTTCAAATGAATTTGTACATCCCCATTTGTGGATTTTTCATAAGATCTGATCTCGCCCCAATGGGGAGCAGGTTTAGGAATGGGGTTGGGCATAAAGTTTCATACTCAATTCATTTATACAAATTACATATTATAGTAATCACATCATATGAACTTGTATGAACCTGCATATTCGTAAAATAGCTATGTTTTCTCATCGCATTGAGTTGGGCTCATCCAATCAGAATTTAGAGTCAGAAATTCAAAGTTCTGTCATGATAATCTAGATGGCTCAGGCTAATTGGTCCTTAACTCAATATGCATGCAGTCACATCATTTTCAATAGGGCACAGCTGATTGGTTCCTGCTGGATCAGTAGCCAATGAGCTTGCTGCTCAACCTTTAAATACCAATTCACCTATGATATTACAGTGCCTTGTGAAAGTATTCGGCCCTCTTGAATTTTTTCGACCTTTTGCCACATTTCAGGCTTCAAACATAAAGATATAAAACTGTAATTTTTTTTATGAAGAATCAACAACAGGTGGGACATAATCATGAAGTGGAACGAAATTTATTGGATATTTAAAACTTTTTTAACGAATAAAAAACAGAAAAATTGGGCGAGCAAAGTTATTCAGCCCCTTTACTTCCAGGCCCTGTTTACACGAGAACGCTTGCAGGTAAAAGCTTAAAAATATTTTAGCGGATGTGCCTTTCGTTTACACGGCGACGGCGATTTTGGAGCTTAAAAACGCAAAAAAATTAAACCACCCTCCAGAGTGGAAATCTTAAAAACACTCCACCGTCGCGTTCCCATCTAAAGCGTAAAAATGCAAAAGTCTGCTAGACAGTGAAGGTTGTACACAGGCGGGCGGACTTGGTGTTGTTGTGTGGCAGTGCTCCACATTGCCACCTAGCCGCCTGGAGTGCATACTACATCGAATTTCACACAATTTTTGCTGTCACCATATGCACACGGATTTCCAACCCATAAAGCTCGTCTGAAATCGCAAAATAAAAAGTGATAACGCAACGCCACTTTTGCGTTTTCTCTTCAGATCGTTTCCGTGTAAACATAGCCTTAGTGCAGCAAACTCTCCAGAAGTTCAGGCCCTGTTTACACGAGAACGCTCACAGGAGAAAACATAAATATATTCTTATCGGACGTGCCTTTCGTTTACACAGTGACAGCGTTTTTAGGGCTTAAAAACACAAAAAAAGTGAAACCACCCTCCAGAGTGGAAATCTTAAAACGTTCCACCGCCGCTTTCCCGTGTAAAGGGTAAAAACCATTAAAAATGCAAAAGTCTGCTTGACAGTGAAGGTTGTACGCAGGCGTGCGGACTTGGTGTTGTTGTGTGGCAGTGCTCCACATTGCCACCTAGCCGCCTGGAGTGCATACTACATTGAATTTCACACACTTTTGCGTCACCATATGCACGCGGATTTCCCACCCATAACGCTCGTCTAAACGCAGAATAAAAAGTGATAACACAACTCTGTCCATAGTTCAACAATCAGTTGTATACTGCACAAATCTGGCCTTTATTGAAGAGTGGCAAGAAGAAAGCCATTTCTTTAAGATAAAGTTTGCCACAAGCCACCTGGGAGACACACCAAACGTGGAAGAAGGTGCTCAAACTTTTTGGCAATAATGCAAAACGTTATGTTTGGCGTAAACGCAACACAGCTCATCACCCTGAACACACCATCCCCACTGTCAAACATGGTGGTGACAGCATCATGGTTTGGGCCTGCTTTTCTTCAGCAGGGACAGGGAAGATGGTTAAAATTGATGGGAAGATGGATGGAGCCAAATACAGGACCATTCTGGAAGAAAACCTGATGGAGTTTTGGGACTGGGACGGACATTTGTCTTCCAACAAGACAATGATCCAAAACATATAGCAAAATCTACAATGAAATGGTTCACAAACAAACATATACAGGTGTTAGTATAGCCAAGTCAAAGTCCAGACCTGAATCCAATCAAGAATCTGTGGAAAGAACTGAAAACTGCTGTTCACAAATGCTCTCCATCCAACCTCACTGAGCTCGGGCTGTTTTGCAAGGAGGAACGGGCAAAAATTTCAGTCTCTCGATGTGCAAAACTGACATATCCCAAGCGACTTACAGCTGTAATTGTAGCAAAAGGTGGCACTACAAAGTATTACCTTAAAGGGTACATAATCATGCTTTTAAATAATTCATTTTTATACATAAATCATACATTTGTGGTCTATGTAAAACATAACTTCAATGCTTGGGTCTGAATTCTTCATTATTATAGCTCAACAGGCCCCTTTTCTACCCCTTTTCTGATGTGCATCTGTAAGCAACTCGTTTTGAAGTGGCCTTTTTAAATAAAAAGGAGATGTGTCATACCCCGCCCGCTCTCGAGGTCGCTGACTTCAACCCCACCCCGTTCGGCCATTTTTGTAGTTTGATTAGAGATATACGATTATATACTATAGCTTCAAAGAACATTTTTATTCACATGTTAACAAAATGTCAACAACGGAAGACTTGTCCATCAAGCTTAATGTTCGAGCCAGAGCGAGCTATTTGAAAAAGACGACGAACCTGCAGAATAACGTCTTCAAATGGATGCAGTGGTATGTTACTGTATTGTGTTATAAGTGAAAGTCGATTATTTATCTTGTTAAAACAAGCACACTGACAAGATAAATGACTACAGTCTAATCTTACCACTAAAAATCTGTATTGATAATATGATGCGTTTAGAAAGGCATCAGAAAACACAGCAGCTAAATGACCATTGATGAAACTCAAGAAAAATAATACTGCAGACGGTGTAACGTTACTTCAAAACAAAAACAGACAAAGGTACTGCTAAACCATGACCACCATGTGTTTTAAGAAAGTAAATTACTTTATTTTTATTAACTATATTTACAGCTTATCGAAATGCTCTGTTCGTTGTCGCCAAAGATAGAAGGAATTTACCCCTCATTCAGACGAAGTCGATCGGCAAACCCTTCTGTATACTGGCGGAGGTTGTTGAAGTTGGAATCCATGAAGTGCGCCGGGTCACTACATCCAACAACCGAACATTTTGACTTGCCCTCGTAACTTCTGCATCACTGAGCTTGGACTACAAAATCGGAGCGAGAAATAATAATGGCGGATTGCTTGAAGTGTTGGACCTGTAGTCGATGTCCTTATTTGTCAGCTCCGCTGCAAATACTGTGACGTAATTGTTCAAAATATGGCATAAGCCATGTTTCCATCGACGCGTTTTTATCTGAATTAAGTGATATCGAATGAAAAATGCCTTATGGAAACAGTAAAATTCGAATGAAATTTCATGAAAATTGAAATACGATCGGTCTCATCAGACTTTCTCTTGATCGATATACGGCTAATGCGATAAAAGCTGATGGAAACTTTATTTGCCGAATAAATAATGAATTGCGATTAAGTTGTATGACCTTTTATGGTTGCAGCACGTCAGAAGACGAGTTCATTTCCGGCCAGTCTGTTTGCACACACATGGCGGATGTCAACAAAGACAGTTGTAAGTGGATGATGTAAATGCTTCAACCAAAGGGGTTATGAACCACGATCTCCCAGAACTGAAGGAGCGCTGTCGTTCCCACACCACAATCACCTCCACTGTCGTCGGGCATTTACGTGCATCGGCATCATCATAGCAATGTTTATAGCGTCGTTGTTTTCTTAGGTTAGTTTTGCTTGTTTTTACGTGGCTTGGTTGAGTTCTAATGTAGCCTATAATGTGGTCTGTTATTTGGTTAACAGACTGCGGCGCTGCTATAACACACCGTTGCCATGGATGCAGTTCAGAGACGGAACAGACTATTTTCTTTAGCAGAAGCAATACTCGTTTTTAAATCAATAAACTCGTTTTTAAGTCAATATTTTGTGTCAAATTATTGATTTATTTATTTATTTAGTTGATTTGTATGTAATAAGCAGGATAATATATAGCGAGGCGGTTGTTATAGCGAAAACAACCCCTCAACAACCACCTCGAATACATTATCCCATACATATGTCGCTATCAGCTAGCACATACCAGTAAGCATTATTAGGCTTCAACTTGTGAAATACTTGATCATTTGTTGGTAGATGGCGCGATCCGTTTTGTCTAACAGAACTTTTTTCGCAAAAGTTTGCTTGAATGTTGTTCGATTCAATGCGAAAATGAATGGAAACACCTTAAAATGTCTCAAATCAATTCGATATACCAATTTGATCTCAAAACAGCATGTGACGTCATTACGTACAGGTTTTTATTCGCTTTAAAGCGTTGATGGAAACACACTTTCACCAGCTTTATTCGCATGTGTTTTTTTACCGAACTTCAGATAATTCGATTGACAAGTAGATGGAAACATGGCTATAGAGAACAGAAAAATCTGAACAGGTTGAAAAATATGACCAAAACACAATATAAAGATATTAACAAAGCACCTGAAGAGAATAATTCCATATTTATATCTTTATGTTTGAAGCCTGAAATGTGGCAAAAGGTCAAAAAGTTCAAGGGGGCACCTTCGCAAGGCACTGTACTTGCTCACAGCAATGTGTCGTGTATGTACTGGCAGTACCTAAGTCCTTTACTTGATCTGCAGAAGCAGCAGCAGCAGCGGAGCAGAATTCCACTAAGACCAAACATATCAAGATTGTCATTTCCATTACCAACACTCAGAGTTGACAGAATTATCCTTTTTAAAAGTGCAGACAAACTAAATGAAGATAAACATTTAAAAGAAAGAAAAAAAATATATAAATATTGAAAGAGACATCGCTTTCACTTTTACCATTTTTTCCTCAAATGAAGTGTAGTCTGTTTTAGATTCAGTGAGGACTCTTCTGCCTGACAGAACAGCGGTGTGAAACTGCAGGCCTTTCTAGCTGTCAGAACCCCACGTTTCACTGCTGTTTGACAGGAGAAAGTGAGATAGACTGTTTGTTTGTGTGGAAAAAGACTTTGTGCTAAAATATGGCCATTTTGTTCATGGGTATATATGCACATTATTTATTCACAGTTTTTATTATTATTCTGTTGACCTAATTCTCTTACATCCTATAGGACATGGAGGTATGGGTGGATATCAAATGTATAAATAAAAAATATTTATCTTAGGTGTCTCTTTAACTTGCATTTAATCTAAAATGTTTAGAACAAAGCAGCACTTATTTTGCTGATGTTGTAAACAGAAAACATGGTTAGTCATAACTATTAATAATTAGTACTATGGTTTTTGTTCAAATCTCTAACATTGAATGTACAATAGCAATAGTATTATTTTACTAACAAACATAAACGCTCGAGTCTTTGTCGTAGTGATATTGAATACTGAATAAAGAAACGTATTTGTGTTTGAGAGAGTGAAATCCCTTGTTTCCACTATTCTCCTGTGAGTCCTCATCTGCCATTTAACACATTTCCTGTAGCGTCTGAATGTCCATCATAACATCAGGAGGCAGCAGCTAATGAGACACAGATAGATGAGCACTTGAGTGGCATCATATAAGTTGTATACGCATGGAATTATCTTTGCCATATTCCAGCCTGAAGTCCACTTATAATGTTAGTCAAGGTTCCTCTACCAAACACAGTAACAATTTAACGTTTCATGACTATTTTCCACCCTTATCTTTACAATCAAACAGACTGTTTTTGCCATTGTATCTTTAAAATGTAAATTTGGATATGAGCTCATGGTTTTGATGTCATAATCATGAATATTTCATAATGAATCATCAAGTCTGGTCCCTTTAAAAATATTCAATTGATTATTATGTTCAGTAATACAGTGTTTCTGAGTTAACTATGTTTTTATGTGTTGTACAGAGAGATGAACAGGATGGACCTGAGGAAGACACTAGGAGTATCACATCATCTTCAGTTATGGTATGTCAATCTCTTCCATCTTTAAAAAACAACAACAAGTAAATTAAAATAAAATAGAATAATATATAGAAAATAGATGGCACAGGCTGATAGGTCATTTGCATGCAATTTGCAAACAATTACACAAATACCACATGGCACAAGCTGATTGGCTTCTGCTAATTCTACAGCCAATGAGATTATTTTCACAACATCCGAATAGTCAGGTACAGTGTTTGTTGTAAGATGGTCATTGTTATTCTGAAAATCTCCCTCAGATCCATCTGTATAGATCTGCTATTGGATATGCTATTGGATATATTGGATATGCTCTGGATGTTAATTCAGGTTTAGTCCGTTGGATTAGAAATTTTCTTTCTTGCTGTACACAGAGGGTCTGTGTTCAAGGTATTGTGTCTGATATGCTAACTTTAAGTACAGGATGCCCGCAAGGCTGCGTCCTTTCCCCTGTGCTCTTTTCTCTCTTTACTAATGAGTTTACGATTAAAGAAGAACATTTTAGACTGTTCAAATACGCTGATGATATGGCCTTGGTGGGCCTGTTGGACAAAACTAACCTGTCATCTGATGCTGCTTATCTAGCTCGCATTAAGGCCATGGAGAACTGGTGTCATCTTAGCCAATTAGAAATTAACGTGGCAAAGACAAAAGAATTGATTATCTGCCAAAAACTAGATTTGTCAATCCAGCCAATTTCTCTTGTGGGTCAACAAGTTGAAATTGTTGAGAAGTTTAAATATCTAGGCTCAATCCTTGACTCACACATGACCTTTGCTGATAATTCAGACCACCTTTTTATAAAAGTGTTCGCAACGTTATTCTTCTTAGACAACTTAGTGGCCTTGGAGTTAGTCAGCATATTTTAGAACTTGTGTACAAATCCATGGTAGAGAGTGTATTAATTTTTCATCTCACAGCCTGGTACTGATCATTTAAATTGCAGATCTAAGAACAAACTTGGCAGAATTGTGACAATCGCAAGTAGAATAGTTGGCAGACAACAGAGGCCACTAGTACAACTCTACGCTGAAAGGGTGAAGAAGAAGGCAAGGTCTATTCTTGCAGATAGGTCTCACCCTCTCTTCAGTCAATTTGAGCCCATGAAATCAGGTAGACGCTACAGAACCCCTCTAGCAAATAAAAACATATTTAAGAGGTCTTTTATCCCAAATGCTGTTAAAATCCTCAACTCGGTAAGCAAATGAGCATCCAAACGACCACAGTATGAAATGTGACCAATCTGCATTTATTTATTTAATTCATTTTATTGTTTAATTTTTTATGAACTGTGCTCTATGTGCTCTGCGCTCTTTTATGTCTTATGTCTATGTCTGTATATTTATCTCAATGGTTGGTGAGCCAAAGACAATTTTCCACCCTGGTGGACAATAAAGATATTATTATTATTATATTTTGTCGATTTACAGCAGCAAATCTCAAATTCTCACCTAAGCATGTCTTTGTATCTGATAACTGCAAAGCGACCAAAAGTCATGTTTGATACGATTGACTCCATTCTAAACCCGACTACGAAGGCCTCTTTTGAGCTCTGTGAAGATTTTTTAAAACATTTCACTCAAAAATGTATGATATTAGAAGTTCCATTGTTCCCGGCTTGAACCATGTCATTTACAACTGCCCTGTCCTAAGAGTTGCCTGTCAAACTTTAAACCTGTCTCTCCAACTCAGCTAGCTGATATAATCTCTACCATGAAGTGTTCTGGTTCTAAATTGGATATTAGGAATGGGCATTCGATTATTTTCTTAGTCGATCGTCGGAAGAATTAACGATCGACTATCGATTAATCATTAATATTTTTATATTTAAATTTATTATATGTCACTTTTTATAAATTCAAATTGCAATGAAAATACAACAATAAAGCGTGTTTTTCCTCGATTAGATCTTTATTACAAGATGATCAATTTGTGGCAGTTAAACTGGGCGTTCGGTTAGGCTAAATTTGAAGATATGCACGGCAGTGCTCTCTAACGCAACTGAACCTGCAGCTGCGAGTTGGCCCTCGTGAGACCCTCGTTTGCTCCAAAATAATAAATAATAATAAAAATAACTTAACCAAAAACATAATAACATTTAGATCTGACAGGTTTTGTCAAAATGTAACTCAATCAAGGCATGGAGTTGAGAAAGGGTGAGAGAGATTAGCCTACCTAACAATCAATTAGGCTAGGCTACTTAAAGCTTCATAAGTTACACTTTTCCTGAATCAAGTAGGAAGGACGGCAAAAATATCTTTCCGATCGACAAATGCCTTGATTGCAGTTCTCTGTTTGTTGATTAAAATTAATGCGCTGTCGATTTATTTCACAACAGACGCGACAGTGGAATTTATACATATGAATTCTCAAGATGCAGTCATCTCTGCGCTCTTTGATAACATGATGATTACGTCCCTGCAGATCATCTGTCCATCATCGTATAAAGCCCACCCTTCAACTCACATACAACTTCTGCTCCAGTATACTGATTTTTGTTGGGAAAGATAAGCATGTTGATGACATGATCTGGGGTCAGACGCGACCGCAACCTGGTGACCATCAAGCCTTGTTTACACTTTCGCCTGGCACTTCAGCGTGTGAGCGCAAGTCTCTACAAACTGAGCACGCACCTCCCCAGACGCCGCGTGCACCTTCACGCTCGCACGGACGCATTGAGTGGAAACAAATGCTTCAGTCCAGCCGCTGAAAACACCGCTCTGATGAGGGGACTGACGTTGCCGGGATGCACAGGTACCTCCGCGCTAACATGACTAGCCTGGGGAACAAGTTCACTTTCCACTCACACTACGCAATGCAGCAGCATTAGTTTAATGATAATCGATAACAAATTAACGTGATCGACAAAATTCTTAATGATCAATAATCGATCGTCGATTAATCATGCCCATCCCTATTGGATATAATCCCAGCTTGTCTCTTTAAGGAGGTTTTTTTCTACCATTAGTCATATATGGTAACTGCTATCATAAATAGCTCTTTAGCCAACGATGTCGTTCCAGCTAGTTTTAAACATGCAATTGTTCATCCTATGTTGAAAAAAACTCAACTTTATCCAAAAATGTGCAGTAATTATTGACCAATCTCTAAACTGCCTTTTATCTGTAATCTTTTAAGAGAAAGTCGTTTTTTTTTTGCAGCTCCAGTTTTATTTGAATTCTTTTAATATTTTGGACATGTTCCAATCTGGCTTTAGGTCATTGCATAGCACTGAGTCAGCTTTGTTGAGGGTAACAAATAATGTCCTGCTTGCTTTAGATTCAGGCTCTTGTGTTGTGCTGGTTTAGTTAGAGCTGAGCGCTGCATTTGATTCCATCGACCACAACATTCTTCTTGAATGGCTAGAATATATGGTGAGTGTCAAGGGCACTGTATTAAAATGGTTTGCTTCCAACCTCGAAAAGATTTAGGAAATTGGTCCTTGTCATCTGCGCCTGTTTTATTTGGTGTGCCCCAAGGATCTATTTTGGGACATTTATTGTTTTCTCTTTATATGCTCCCCTTGGCCCTTATTTTTCAGAAATACAACATTTCATACCACTGCTATGCAGATGATTCTCAGCTTTACCTTCCAGTAAGGCTTGACAACACTGCTTCATTTGATGTGTTATTGGAATGTCCGGGAGATTCCACTCCTGCTTTGAGGGCCTAGGTCCTCTTTCAACAAAAGTATGCAAACAAATCAAAAACCTTAGAGTGATCTTTGACTCTTTACAATTTTTTGACAAACAAATTAGTTCTGTTATTAGAGGAAGCTTTTTCCATTTAGGATCACTTGCAAAGTTGAAGAATGTTCTTTCCGCCAAAAATTTAGAAGTTGCAATTCATGCATTTGTAACATTACTATTAGACTAATGCTACTTTCTTTATTATGGTCTTCCTCAATCTACAAGTTCAAAATGCAGCTGCAAGACTTTTGACTGGGTCTAAAAAGAGGGATCATATTACTCCTGTTTTGGCATCCCTTCACTGGCTTCCCATTAAGTTTAGAGTTGATTTTAAGATCCTTATGTTTGTATATAAGGCGTTGTCTGGCTGTGCACCAAGGTACATTTGTGATCTAATTGTGCCATACTGTCCTGATAGGGCACTTAGATCTTCAAATCACTTGCTTTTAAATGAGTCACAATGTCACTACAAACATCAGACTTTTTCTTTCGTTGGGCCTAAGCTTTGGAATGCTCTTCCTTATCATGTGAGGTCTGCTCCTTCATTGGATATTTTTAAATCTACTCTGAAAACACATTTTTATTCCTCAGCTTTTGGAAACTTGTAATTGTTTTTATAGCGTAGTTTTGCTATGCACTGCAGCACTTTGGATCAATCTGCATTATGTTAAATGTGCTTTATAAATAAAGGTTTTTGTTGTATCAATTGGCAGTAGCAAGTCCAACAAAAGCAGCAGCAGTGTAGCAGATCTAGTCCTCCATGACCATTTATGTTTATTTATTTATTTAGACAGATCCATAATATTAATTTAGTAGACACTTTTATCCGACTGTAAAATACAAATGACGAACACTACAAAGAGTATGTAGAATCTTCACCTGGTTGTAACATCGTATTGCATCATGCTGTATTTTATATAACACTACAGGAACTACTATTATCATAAATCGATAAGCCATACCACACAGTGTTTTGAGGAGAGGATTGAGTTCTATATTAGGCAATTTTGCACATTTCTCAAACCATTTCCTAGCAGAGTATAGAAACAGTCTTCTCCCAGAACCGCATGCCGGCGTTTGAAGGACAGCCCCCTCAGTGAATGCTTGGGTTTTTTAATTATCGTAGAGGTGACACCTCTTCCCCGAGTATCTCTCACCTGAGCTGTAAACAGGGCTGTGAACTTTGCCGTCAGCGGCACGACCCTGAGTGTCATTGATGAAGGGAAAAGCTCATTAATACACACTCAGCGAGAGACAACACAGCACGGCCAACAGATAAACATTAAATTGTTCTTATAGGTAATTTCTGATGTGTTTTTACAGCATTTCAGAAAGATAGTGTTTCATGTTTGTGAGTATGGCAATCTTACAGAAATGTCATACACGTGTAATATTACTGATTGCTGTACTGTTATTTCCACATTTTTGATGTTACTATGTGGTTACACATTTAAGGATTTAAGGATTTAATTCTTTGTGAATATCGGCCCCAGGTGTCCTAGACTTGGTCTGGTGTCCAAGTCTAAGTCCTAGAACCTCACAAATGTCTGCGGAGAGGACCAGCCCACCGCATAACAAACTTTTAGGAATATCCCTGACAACAAGGCTTTGGATGGCACGATATTTCTAATTGAAATATGACAGCCAAGACAAATTGAGCTCTGACAGCCATAGGTGAAGTCTGTCTACACGCCTCTTATGCAAGAGAAATAGTGATTATCGCGATTATCCATTTGCTCTTATTTCACTTTGTTGTGGTTTATCGTCTAGGTGGCCCAAATTACACAAACAACTGATACTTTTGCCACAGGGCAGCTTTTTGAACATAAACATCCAATGCTCTGACTGGGCAAGTTTAGCTTCTCCTGGTCTGGTGTCCAAAAGGGAGTAGGGCAAAAGGCCAGCAACACTATATCACACCACAGTGGGGACCTTAGGCACATACCTTACTTAGGGTGTAGAAAATAGGAATGTGCCCAAAGCCTAAAGGCCTGTTCACACCGGGACGAATTTCGCGCGCATTATTCGCCAACATTTAACGCCTTGTGACTAAACAAAGGGCGCCAATGTGAGTGTGCACACCGACGTGTAAAAAGCTACACGTAAAAGCCTCGGGTTAGTTTTTTTTTTAGTTTGACTCGCTGCGTCAAAAACTATCCGACCAATGAGATTGGTGCTTTTGCTCACGTGTTTGGAGCTTCTGAAGTTACAGTAAAACACAACTTGGGGACGCTCAAACACAAAACGGTCTTGCCGAGTACACATACGTAACGGAGAAGTTATACGGCAAGTAGCGTCGCCGTCTACACTGCCAGGAAGAAATAAGACGAGGAAGATGCAAGGCAAGATGAATGTAGAGCTGCTGGTCTCGTTGGTGTTAGAACATAAAGAACAATATGACAAACGCGACAGGGACTACAAACATTTTGATAAAAGAAAACGTCTTGGGTTACGACTGTAACCCTTGTTCCCGAAGAAGGGAACGAGACACTGCGTCATCGATATGACACTTTAGGGAATGCCCCAGCGTAGCGCAACTGAAGCATGAATGAAATCTGTCCGATCCTGATTGGTGCTGCGTCACGACGTAGTAGATGATGGCATAACCGGAAGATACAAAGGGGACGCTGACACAAACAACACCAGCTCTTTTGCGATGAAGCAAGCGCTCTGATCGTGATAGGTGTGGCGACGAGACGCAGTGTCTTGTTCCCTTCTCGGGGAAACAGGGTTACAGTCGTAACCCGAGACGTTCCCCTTCGAGGGAACTCGCACTGCGTCATCGATATGACACTTTGGGGAACGAAATGCCCACTATGCCACACCGAAATCACGCCCGTCCTATTGTGAAGCTGGGAGACCAGGCACACTTAGGACGTGAGCACTCTAGCGCCAGGCGTCACAGGGAGTTGCAGACTGTAAAAACATATGAAGGTGTGGGGGGTGGCCCACCCGGCCGCATCGCAGATCTCTTGAAACGATACACCAGAAAGGAGGACCACCGAGGAGGCCATGCCCCTGGTGGAATGAGCCCTCACAGCCATAGGTGAAGGCAAATTGCGCACCTGATAAGCCGCGGCTATAGCCTGGACAATCCAATTACTGATTGTCTGTTTAGATGCAGGCTGCCCTTTCTTGGGTGAACCAAAGCACACCAATAACTGGTCTGACTTCCTCCACAGTGAGGACTTCTCCAAGTAAACCCTTAGAGCTCTGACTGGGCAGAGCAGATGAAGTCTCCCCTCTTCCGCCGTCTCATGAGGTGGAGGATGGAATGCCTGAAGAACCACTGACCGTGCCGCACTAGACGGTACCCTGGGTACATAACCTGGTCTAGGTTGTGGTAAATAACGCCGCTCCCTAAACACAGACTATATGTGATGGCGAATTTGAAAGTGAAAGTGAAAAGTGAGTTCACATTTAAAAGCGATTTAAATACTCTGCTAGCCTGACTTCGTCATACTCATTTGGGCTTTGATTATGAGGCGTGTCTTAACCGAATCAGGAAAAAAACAAACTCTGCACTCAATTGGATAGTCGGTAAACCTACAACCAATCAGAGCAACGCAGTAACTCAACAACTTTGCATAATGCAGTTTTCAACTATAGAACTTACTTATTTTAGAAGTTAAATAATGAGTGTTGCTTCTTTTACTTACTCCTCCATGTGTGCGACCAAAGGAGAAACCACAACGACCGTCAGGCTTTTCATTACGTCCCATCTTCTTAGCGACTGTCCGAGCCAGCTGATAAGTTACACTTTTCCTGAATCAAGTTGGAAGGACGGCAAAAATATCTTTCCGATCGACAAATGCCTTGATTGCAGTTCTCTGTTTGTCGATTAAAATTAATGCGCTGTCGATTTATTTCACAACAGACGCGACAGCGGAATTTATACATATCAATTCTCAAGCTGCAGTCATCTCTGCGCTCTTTGATAACATGATGATTACGTCCCTGCAGATCATCTGTCCATCATCGTATAAAGCCCACCCTGGCAATTTGATTGGCTCGAACGTTTCTTGTCCGATCATAATTACTCCTTAATGGATTCGAGTCCAGATCGAACTTCCCGAACCAAAAAATGTTGTGGGTGGAGTTCGGGCTAGCATCCAGGCTAATACCCTGCAGCTCCTCGCCTGGCTAACGCCAGACCACGTATCATTGAAAATGAGACATGGTCTGGAAACCACATGTTCATTTTCCCGTATTTGAGGCGTGGTTTACGAATGCCCAGAGCCGTATTATTGGGTGCTACGAATGTCTATTAAATGCGCCTGTACGTAGCTCATAGCCAATCGGTTCAATGATACCAGATGACGTATGTAGAGCGACAGAAAATCAGACGAGGAGAAGACGGGTCCGAGATTTAGGACATTTATGTGTACACAAAAGGCTGTATCAAAAAAGGTAACTTAACGTCCGCTGCCAAGATGGATCCATAAATATAAACAAAGTAACTGCTTCGGTGTGGCGCATGTAAGTCGTCATTGTCTTGCTGCTCCCTCCCCATTCTGTGATTGGTTCCCTATCAGGCGAAAATTTGGTTCATGGTGTCCAGGCTGCCTAGCAGCATGAATAAATCGCGCTGCAGCAAGGCAGCATGGGGAAAACAAGGCTAAGTATCTCCCTGATATCCACAAATTATATAGAATATAATTACCCAACTATGAATTGCGAGAGATCCCAAAAACATTGAAATATATTTGTTCCTCCCTTTAGAGGCTCTGTAGAATGCGTAATTTCCTTTCCGAACATAGTATTTGGGTTCAGGCACATCACTAATAGAATAGCTTTCGCCATGCCAGGTGCAAATTCCAAACACAAAGGGGTAAATGACAGGGTCTGAAGGTCTCCTAGGCCCTCTCAAATGGCACACTTCATAGGCACTTTCAGTCTTCTGTACTTACAAATGTCTCTGTTAAGTCCATGAGGCTGTAGGGTGTCCCATATGTCATTTTAAGTTTCAGAGGAGTGCTCGCAAGCACATAACCTTGTAAACCTCTTGGTCCTGAGCCACCACTGCAAAGGTCTCATGTATAGCAGGCCAAAAGGTATCACACTGGATGTAGCTGCCATCAGACCTAACAGTCTTTAAAACTGTTTGACAGTGGCCCAGCTTTGTTTATGTCTGTAAGGATCGATTCAGCAGGTTACAGACGTGCTGATTGATTTGTTCTGATTGAGCCAGAATCAATCAATCATTGAATATAGGTAAGAACGCGAATGCCCTGGAGTCAGACCTGCATCCACGCTTTTTGTGAAGTTACAGGTGACAAGGCTAGACCCAAAGGAAAAACTCTATACTGGTAAGCTTTTACCCCAAAAAGCGCACTTGAGGAAGACATCAGCTGACACAGATTTAGAATTTTACGTTACCTGAGCATGGCAAGGGAGATACCTCTAGAATACCACCATTTGCTTCTTTGCCTCCTGAAACCTCTTGAAGACTAAAGTGACAGGGTCGCCAAACAGGCCCAGATAGATTTAACCAAAGATGCCTCTCCGTGGCCACCAGGGCTGCTAAAGATCAACCGATGACTCTGGACAAATCTGTTGCCCGGGCGCTGTACTTTAATAGCATCTGGGCCCACCCCCTCGCTTTCATCCAAGTCTCTAAGCAGATCAGCCTGATATGCTTGCAAGATGGACAGTATGAAGACAACACAGTCTGGGCCATTGATAAGAAACAGAATAATAGTGAGCGCTTTTTGAGTGGGTTCAAAGATGCATGCAACTTTATTTTATAGGATGGAAAGACATTTTCATTAGTCACAACAGTGCAGAGAAATGCTGACAATGGACAAGGACGAAACTTTCTAGTTCGCATGAGTTGAACACTTGTGTTCACACAAGCTATCAAATGGAGTATACTTAGAAAGGCTATGCATTAAGTTTTATACATACGCTGAAGTATTTGTGTCAAAAAGGAGTGTACTTTGAGCTCGAGTTAATGGGCAAATCTGTGTCTTCAGGCTTTCATCATCAGGCAATACAGAAAATCAAATACAGAGCATTTACGATTTATGCCCATGAATTTTGAGACCACATAATAAACTACTCCATAAACTTGTTTCTGGGAGCATTTCTTTCAAAATAGATGTTAGAAGGCAACAGAGCCATAAACCACCAAAGACATTAATTTCAGAATAAACGAGGGGAGTTTGTCTCTTGTAAACTTTCATTTTAACTTTGCTGTAAACTTTATTGGCCGGGTACCAACTGGCCTGCCAATTACTGATCCTTTCTCTTGTTAATTTCATGTTGGGGTGATAAATTCTCAGCAGGGCTCAAGTCCTGACCTCAACCTTACCTACTTCATTCATGAAGAAAACCCCATAAGTACACCCTGTTTGAGGCAGCAGATTGTTGAAGGCATCGCAAAATATGTCACAGAGAACCAATTTGTTTATGCGGTCTTAAGTTTTTTTAATGGTGGAGATACACCCACACAATGCTTCTTTTTTGAATATGTAAGAAACAAGGAATTGTTGGCAACAATCTAGCCTTCTAGTTTAGCTAAAATAAGCTGACTCACATCACGTAGTGTATGTAGCATAAGCTACAGCATGTTTCTCCTCCATCCCTGGTGTCCACACAAAGGGCACAAAACTTGCTGATATGGTATCTGCTCTCCGGCGAGCGGGACACTGACCTAGCTGTCTCATTCTGTCAATGCTAACAGAGTGAGCGTCCCAGCTCGGCCATTTCTACGTTAGCATTCACTGTCTGAACAACACCTTCAGTGAGATCACGCTGGGATGAGTTCACCAGGCTGTTGGGTTTGGTGTGCCAGCACGGTACTTCCCATGTTCAAGAGTAGACCTGACTCACCTCCAGCTCACTTGTGATTTAGCATATTGTTATTGTTAGCAGAAAATATTGCATTTTTTAAACAACCCACATATAGGTGAACTAAAACATTTGCATTTCATGCAGAACATGCATATAATGTTAAATGGCTTGAACCTTTGCTCTAGTCTTGATGTCAAAACATGAACATTTGCACAATGTTGAATAATGTAGGGTTTTGTTGACCTCATTACTGACTGTTACTCGTAAAAATAGACTATTTAGTGCTTAAAAGGGCAAAACCATAAAGAGAAATCAGAAAATTAATTTATTGTTATTTACCATTTTATTAGGATACAAATGAATACAATTTGGTGATTTAAAAAAAACCCAAAAAAACATGACTTTTATTTTTGATATTAATGTTTGTATATCACAGGATACATCGTGATTAATAATATAAATTAATTGAAAACCAGATTGTTGTTTGGCAATGCACATTACAAATTTTTAGCCACTTTTTAAAAACATTTATTCTCTCATAATTTAAACTAAACATTCGGTGTAAAATGTATAATACCTACACTCACCTAAAGGATTGGAACACCTGTTCAATTTCTCATTAATGCAATTATCTAATCAACCAATCACATGTCAGTTGCTTTAATGCATGTAGGGGTGTGGTCCTGGTCAAGACAATCTCCTGAACTCCAAACTGAATGTCAGAATGGGAAAGAAAGGTGATTTAAGCAATTTTGAGGGTGGCATGGTTGTTGGTGCCAAGACGGGCCGGTTTGAGTATTTCACAATCTGCTCAGTTACTGGGATTTTCACACACAACCATTTCTAGGGTTTACAAAGAATGGTGTGAAAAGGGAAAAACATCGGGGAAAATGCCTTGTTGATGCCAGAGGTCAGAGGAGAATGGGCCAACTGATTCAAGCTGATAGAAGAGCAACTTTAACTGAAATAACCACTCGTTACAACTGAGGTATGCAGCAAAGCATTTGTGAAGCCACAACACACACAACCTTGAGGCGGATGGGCTACAACAGCAGAAGACCCCACCAGGTACCACTCATCTCCACTACAAATAGTTAAAAGAGGCTGCAATTTGCAAGAGCTCACCAAAATTGGACAGTTGAAGACTGTAAAAATGTTGCCTGGTCTGATGAGTCTCGATTTCTGTTGAGACGTTCAGATGGTAGAGTCAGAATTTGGCGTAAACAGAATGAGAACATGGATCTCATGGTGGTGGTGTAATGGTGTGGAGGATGTTTTCTTGGCACACCTTAGGCCCCTTAGTGACAATTAGGCATCGTTGAAATGCCACGGCCTACCTGAGCATTGTTTCTGACCATGTCCATCCCTTTATGGCCACCATGTCCCCATCCTCTGATGGCTACTTCCAGCAGGATAATGCACCATGTTACAAAGCTTGAATCATTTCAAATTGGTTTCTTGAACATGACAATGAGTTCACTGTACTAAAATGGCCCCACAGTCACCAGATCTCAAGCCAATAGAGCATCTTTGGGATGTGGTGGAACGGGAGCTTCGTGCCCTGGATGTGCATCCCACAAATCTCCATCAACTGCAAGATGCTGTCCTATCAATATGGGCCAACATTTCTAAAGAATGCTTTCAGCACCTTGTTGAATCAATGCCATGTAGAATTAAGGCAGTTCTGAAGGCGAAAGGGAGTCAAACACACTATTAGTATGGTGTTCCTAATAATCCTTTAGGTGAGTGTATATATGAATATATTAGCCTACGGTGTCATATTTAATAGGCACATTTCTACATCTTGTACACAATCTACCTCATGCCTTCTGTCCTCTGAATGATAGTTCATTCATTTTTATTAATTCAATTCTTCTTTGCTTAGAAGTAAGATAAACATTTACTGGATTGAAGCAACTTGGGTTTACTTGAATATTCATACACCAATTTTTAATGTTTAAATGATTTTAGGGTGTACTCACACTAGCCAGTTTGAACCGTGCCCGAGTGCGTTTGACCACCAAAG
The DNA here is from genome assembly GCA_030378365.1 of Hybognathus amarus. Classification (NCBI taxonomy): domain Eukaryota; kingdom Metazoa; phylum Chordata; class Actinopteri; order Cypriniformes; family Leuciscidae; genus Hybognathus; species Hybognathus amarus. The sequence continues at coordinate 421,625 of JAQIUQ010002733.1, read as the reverse complement.
CGCGGTTCGTTTGACTAGTGTGAGTGCTCCGAACCGTGCCCGGGCGCGGCTCGACTAGCCGGCCCTGGCCCGCTTGGAAGAGGTGGGCCAGAGCACGGTTCAGTTGGACTCGGGCGCGGTTCGCATGCAGTGTGAGCGCTAACCGCGCTGGAGCACGGAACAGGACGCGTGACGTGCAAACCTCCTCATACGAGCAGCACGATTTCGTGAAAATTTTCGCGACACATCTGTTTAACAACAGGCTGTGAGAGGGCAGTGGACCAAACGACACAAAATTATCCACAAAAAAAACTGAATGATGGACTTCATTGTGTTCCGTTCAGAGAGCGCGCTCTTCTTGTTTATCCCGAAACAGTCACACCATAATGACGTAAGTGTGCTCCGGCACGAATGCTGAAACCCTATGTGAGTGCAGGCCAGCGGGGGAGTGGGGAGGGGGGACAATCGTACTCAGGCCCGGTTCATGGCAACCGTGCCTAGTGTGAGTACACCCTTAAATTGTAACACACATTGCCAAAAAAAGCTTTCTGTTTTTAATACATTTTTACCCCCAAAGGGTGTTACAAACATTTACAGACATGTTATGAAAAATGTTAAAATTAAATGAATAAAACTAAATATATTTAATAAGCTAATGTTTAACAACAACTTTTTAAACATACAAGTCCAATTTTTAAACATACACCTGTGGTCCTTTTATCTGAAGGACCACAGGTGTTGTTTTTAAATACTGCCCGTGAGCTGAACAAAGTCACCAGATCTTAATATTCACAACAAACACCCTTTCAACCAACCAACATGAAAGAAATGAGACCTACTGTACACTTCCCCTGCTTATCCCCACAGCCTCTCAAATGTTTGTATCCCCCAGGATACGTTTGCCCCTTTTAGGGTTAAGAGATTTACATGAAGTTATCTTCTGGTACATTTCACCAGTTAAAAGTTTCTGATATTATTGAAATCTTTTACTTTGGAAATTAGCACAGTTGTTAAAGCGAAAGCCAGGTCAAATTGACCTCATTGGTGCGTGCGACGACATAACAGTAGGTGTGGCTCTCAGGCTCCGTATTCTTTGACATGGAAATCTTCTCCAGTCCATTTCTTCGGTTCAGTCCGTCAAGGTCAGATATCCGCAAATAAAAACACGAACACTCTGGAGCCGCTTTATAGTAGAAAATTATGTTGTTAGTCTAATTGAAAAAAAAAACTTTTTTTCATGATTAACAATGTAAAGCTGCTGCTTTAAAGCAATACATTGCATCAATGGTCTATAAATAAACATGGATTGACTTGACGGGAGTGATGGAACCTCAACGTTATTTGTTGGACATCAGGGGTGTCCCACATTAAGTCCTTGAATTTGAGGGTATTGAACCTGGAAGTCCTTGAAAGGTCCTTGAATTATTTATTTTTTTTATTGCAATTTTAGGCATTATAGGGCTTTTTGAAGACATTTAAATAAGAAAAGGAAAAAGAAAAAAAAAAACAAGAAAAAAAACTAAACAAAACAAAGGGAAGAACACATCACAAATCAAACCTGCAAGCAAAACATGAAACCTCCATCTGAATCCCTTATTGAAAGGTCCTTGAATTTAAAAATAACCAAGGTGTGGAACCTACACTCTAAAAAATGCTGGGTTGTTTAACCCAATTTTGGGTACAATATGGACAAACCCAGCCATTGGGTTACATTTTTAGATTACATTTTTAACCAAATGGTTGGGTTTGTCCATATTTTACCCAAAATTGGGTTAAAACAACCACAGCATTTTTTAGAGTGTATTGGGTCTTTATGGTCATTGTATAAAATGGTTACCATTTTAATTTTTTTTTTATCAGAAAAATTCTGCAAGCAGTCAAATGTTTAAAGCTTTTCTGTATCTCAAACTATAGATCATGGCACTATAGCAACACCGAGGCCTGGGGTTTGATTTTCAGGGAAAGCAAGAACTGATAAAAATGTAAATGCATACCTTGAATGCGATGTCAGTTGCTTTGGATAAAAGCGTCGGACAAATTATAAGACAAATTATTTTGTGTTAATAAATGGCACTGTGTGTGCCATCTCAACTTAAATTATTTAATTGTGATATTTGATAGGATGCAATATGCATTCAGAATGGTAACAGGGTTGAAAGTATGAGGGTTGTCTGGTTACAGTTTACACCAAAAATCATGGACTACAAGGTTCTTATTAGAAAGATAAGTTTAAAAGTATATTTGCATAATTATCTGCTTTAATTATCAAATGTTTATTAACAGGGTTGGCATTTCTGGATCGTTTCCTACTGACAAATATAACAAACCGTCAGTGACTGGTTTCACAGACAAGGCTTAAGTCTAGTCCCAGACTAAATGCATGTTTGAGCTGTTTTAACTAAAAACAACTTGCACTGTATATATCTTAAAATATTTCAATGTCATTGTTTTGTCTCAAGATACAGATCAGTAATTTTTTTTTCCTAGGTACGTTTATAAAAGCTTCTTAAATGTCCTAATTGAACAAAATGCTAATCCTGGCTCTGTGAAACCAGGCCTTAAAGGGCGGGGGGACTGCGATTTCACTTTTTTCATTTTAAATAGTGTGTAATGTTGCTGTTGGTGCATGAACAGTATCTGCAAAGTTGCAGCGCTGAAAGTTTAGTGTAAGCAGAGATATCGTCTTTTAAAAATCAGGAAGTAAAATTGCCTACAAAAACGACTCCTTTTGGACTACAGCTGGGTTATGGTACGTCACTAACCCACACATTTGCATCAACCCTCCCTCCGGAATATGCAGGAAAGGGCATGACCATATTTCAGCAGCTCCTCGTCGAGTGAGTTGTGTTCACGCAGCTGTCAGGTCTTCTGTGTTTCGGACTTCCCACAGACACTATACTTCGACAACAATGGATACAATTTATGTTTGATTAAATTCCTGAAAGTGACGATCGTAATCTAGCTCTCTGTGCTGCGCATTTACGAGAGACAGCTTCCAGAATCTCCACGAATTCAACACCGGATTAAAAAAGAAACTGTTTCTAAATCATGAAGCAGATCCAACTTTAAAACAAGAGGCAGCAGTTGTTGGGCCACAATCTGTAAGTAGGCTAAGACTTCATCATTTTAAATGTATTTGCATGTATAATTCCTGACGTAGCGTGTGTTTTTTTTTTTTTTTTCAAATGCCAGTGCTGGCTTTATAGGCTTTATGGGCTACTAGTTAGGCTATTTTGTGTCTACGGCAAACGCGTTCAAACATTATGGACCTGAATTTTTTATAATACTAAAGTTGTAAATGTATTTTCCATATATATATATATATATATATATATATATATATATATATATATATATATATATATATATATATGCTTTATGACTTTATTTTTGGTTTGATCAAGAACGTAAACCTGCCACCGCTGTTTGTGTTTAACATTAGTTAGCCAGTCAGTTGCTATCGTTGCCAGTCAGATGCTATTGTGTAAAACAAACGTGTATACAGTTAAAAAATGAAGCAAATTATCATTCAGAAACCTTTATTAAGAGCCGTGTGTGGTGAGGTTCTGTTTGACTCGATTCATCGTGGCTTTCTCGGTCTGATTCTGCCTCACTGATACTGCAGTCTCGACATCATTATTTACGTGTATCCACCGTCTATGTTATCCACCTTTGGCATGCCCGCCCGTTTCGCCCGTAAAGGTCATGGGCGTTAATCTTCCGGACAACGTGAGCGACAGTTTAGCCAATCACAACCCACCAGCCCAAACGAACCAATCTGAGCCCGCTACGTGGTTCTGAGGGAGTGTTTTCATAGACTCAGGAAGTGAACCACTCGTTCAGGGGACAAAGGAGAGCGTGGCTGACAATAAAGGTGAAATTTATGAAAAATAAGACTTAAAAAAAGAAAAAAACACGGATACATGTTATATTGCACCCCATAAACACAATCATGCGAAAGAAAAAGAGCAGTAAACCACCCCTTTAAAGTGATCAAAAGAGGAGACTTTTGCTTGTTCATAATGAATTCACTCCCTGAAAGGATAAAAATATTTAATATGGAATTATAGTTTATTACATCAAATTGCATTATCCCAGCAAACCAATTTAGGTTCTGGGAACGTTCTGGAATGTTAGTTTTTGGTTCCCAGAACATTCCTAGAACTTTCCCTTAAGGTTAAGGGAACGTTCCCGGAACATTCTCATTACGTTATAAAAATGGAACCTAAAAATAACCTACATGGAACGTTCTGATAACGTTCTTCTTTGGTTCCCAAAAAAATAAAATAAAAAAATAACCCCATGGGACCATTCGTGAACGTTAGGGGAACGTTCTGTGTTTGCTGGGATGGTGGTAACAATTGTGGATGCATAATGTGGAGGGACATCTTTTAAATCTTTGTCAATAATAAATTATCAACTTCAGTGCCGTCAGTGTGAATTCCCCTCTTTCATATTCTAGATTGGATAGGCATATTATAAACATATTCATGGAATACCATTGCATTTGATGGCTGTTTTAACATGGCTTTCCATTAATAATGGCCTCTTTGAGACTTGAGGCATGTAATCCTGAACAAGTTGCTGAAGAAAACAACTAAATAAACACCTGGAGCCTGACATCTGATCTGTCTGAGAGCGAGACTTCACAGCTTTCATGTGTCCACGAGGGCTGAGGTCTTCAAGAGATATCTCGCAATGTCCATCACTGCAGCAGTTTGTCTTCATCAATCATCTCGCTGTTTGTTGACCATAGCAACAGGATGCCACAGTTATTTTTATAGATCTTGTTATTGGGGTCTGCCCTCTCACAGTAGGAATTTCCTCAGCACAAGGCATCATGGGAAGTGTGCTTGTGACGTTTTTGCAGGGACCATCTAAGTTCTCTCTTGGCTTGAGTTTCCATCAATTATCATGATAAAATAAGTAAGTCATAGTGTTTCGAGAATGTTAAATGGTCCTATGATGCCCAGCAATTCTTCAGTGCACATGGCACACTTTAGATTGTGGCGTATCTGGTTGCTTTCTAATGAGCTGTCTTTAATTAGCAGCTTATGTTATCTGGCATTGGGTGTTGCTAGCAAACAGATGAATGGAGCTCACATTAGTGTTTTCTCTGTCTGGAGACGCAGCTGAAGTTTAAGAGTCAAGGTCACGCAGACCCCTCGCCTTCATCTGTCAGCTCCTTTTGATCTGCAGACGCTTTCCTCCGTCTTTCTGCACGCTCTGCCTTTAACGCAGGGTCAGAGGTCACAGTGGGGCAAGGCCACAGGATCCTAGCCTCTGCCAAAAACCTCCTTTTTCCTCTTCTAGCTTTCCTTTCTTTCTTTGTTTGTTTCTAATATAACCCTGTGAAGTATTTGTTTTTTTCAGGGTTCAGATCTAAACTCCTTTTATCAGATACACATGTCAATATACACGCTCGGCCCCTCGCTCTAATCGGCAGCCCCTCAGTTGCCATGTTGAATTAATGTTTTGAACAGAAATGCAATAATGTCAAGACCTTCACGGTGGGGGTTTCAATTTGTCATATCATAAACAGGTGCTAAACAGAAGGATTAGTGGTGTTGCGATCGACGGTCTTCCCTCAGATCCTGTTATCTGGGTATTGGATCCCTGACGCGTTCTGTCAGATTGAACAACGGGGCCCTTGTGCTGGCCACGGGCGTCAGCAGGGCCCCAGACTTGGTCACAGGTCATTGATCAGTGTGACAAGAAACTCTGTCTGGTTCTGTTTAGAGGGAGGCTGCCTGCAACCGGCCTTAGATTAGACATGAAGAAAGGTCAAAACTAGAAGGAGTATTATAACTGACTTTTATAGTACAGGAATGGACAGGCAGTCAGATGCTTTGGAAAGGACTAGTGTACTGCTGCTTATTATTGCATACTGCAAACTATATTCTACTATTTTTTTTAAATAAATATTTAGGAGCTTCCCACTTATTTTATAGTACAAAGAGTCTGAGAAGTGTATTATTAACACTAAATTACAACGAGAAAAAAAGTGTCCATCAAATACCCGCATGATATACTTATTTAGTCTGGGTGAAGAAAAGTGTTTGACTCTGACTATCAGACTCTGATGCTGGATGATAAAATTACCTTATCAAATGTATACACAACATAATGCATAGTGTAAGTCGACAGGGTATAGTACATTTGGGACTATTGTTTGTAAATTAAAGGGGTGGTTTACTGTTTGTTTTTTCTTTGCATGATTGTGTATGGGGTGTAAGATAACTTGTATTCATTGTTTTTCTTTTTTTTAAAGTCTTAATTTTCATAATTTTTTTATAAAAACCTTTATTGTAAGCCACTTTCTCCTCTGTCATTTGAACGACTGGTTAACTTCCTGAGTCTATGGAACCACTCCCTCAGAAACAGGCAGTGGGCTCAGATTGGTTAGTTTGGGCTGGTGTGTTGTGATTGGCTAAACTGTAGCTCACATTGTCCGGATACTCTAGCCCATTACCTTTTCGGGCGAAAGTTGCATGTGTGTTCCTGTCAAATGTAAATAATAGTGTCAATATTGCAGTATCAGTATGAGCCAGAATCAGACCCAGAAAGCAGCGATGAAGAGAGGCAAGCAGAACCTCACCACACACGGCTCTTACATAAAAGCTTACGTTTCTGAATGGTAATTTGCCTATATTTTTTTTTACAAAATAGCATCCAAAAAACTGGCTACTACACAAACAGCGTTGGCATTGGTTTACGTTCTTGATCAAATAAAAAAAATAACCTGCCTCTGGTTTTTGTCACGGATCAGGAGGACACAGATGGGTAAGTTTAAATAGTTTATTGCAGATGGAAAACCAACAGAAAATGGCAGGTGAGTATCTGGTTAGTTGAAATTTGCAGGTAACGTTGAACAGTCTTATTAACAGAGTCTCTTATCTTTTGCAGGCTGGGCGAGAATGGAAGTCGGACTGAAGATGGAGATCAGAAGAACAGGACCAAGGACCAGAGTGCAGACGGGTGACGGACTGGAAGAAGATCGCTGGAAAGGTAGGTAGCAGGTAAGTAGTCTTTGAATGGCGGGAGTCTGTAGTCGTTTGTAGCGACGAGACCAGACAACTGAAGAGGTGAACGGGTGACTCCTTTATGGTGAGGGTGAATGAGACGGGGATTGCGTGCAGGTGGTGGTGACAGGTGATGATGATTAGAAGTCCGGGGAAGCAGATCAAGTGGACGGAGTGAAGGTGTCTAGCGCTGAGGCTGGTGTATCCGTGACAGTTTTAAAGTTAAAACTGCTTCATGTTTTAGTAACAGTTTCTTGTTGAATCCGGCATTGAATTCGTGGAGATTCAGGAAGCTGTCTTTCGTAAAATGCGCAGCACAGAGAGCTTAATTATGAATGTAATTTTCAGGAGCATAATCAAACATAAATTGTATCCATTGTTGACAAACTACAGACGTCCGTGGGAAGGGAAAACACGCTTTCACGAGCCGCAGAAATGTGGCCATGCCCTTTTCTGCATATTCCGGAGGGAGGGTTGATGTAAATGTGTGAGTTATTTAAGTATAAAACCTAGCTGTAGTCCCAATTCGAGTAATTTTTCATTCACACTATTTAAAAATGAAAAAAGTGAACCACCCCTTTAATGTGCAATTATAAACATTTAAATAGCAGTGTGCTGCATTGTAGACATAAATTGCGTAAGCGGTGTCCAGTTTTTTAGAAGTAGGAGACTGCGAGTACCAGTGATAATTTGCTGATAATTTACCCACCCCATGTCATTCTTTCTTTAGTCGAAAAGAAATTAAGGATTTTGATGAAAACATTCTAGGATTTTTCTCCATATAATGGACTTTACTGGTAACCAAACGGTTCACGGTCCTAAAGACAGTTTCAGTGCAAACTTTTCAAAGGGCTTTAAAGATTCAGACGATGAATAAGGGTCTTATCAGGCAAAACAACTCGCTCATTTAAAGAAATAGCATGAAATGTAGCTGCACATCGTTGGGCCCAGCCGGTGGCACGCAACCCCGGTGCCTAAGAGGCACCGGGATGGCGGACCGCCGGCTTTGGCCTCTCATCGTGGCCGCAGCTATACTCCATATATATATATATATATATATATATATATATATATATATATACAGAAGCCGGTGGCACCGCCACCTTGGTGCCTTTAGGGTTATTCTGCACGACGTGCAAAACGTAACCCCTGCTTTGGAATACATACTAGTATGTATTCCACAATTGGAATACATACTAACATACTAGTCAGAACTGAATAGTTGATATCTGAATGACAGATCACCATAGAAGTCACTGTAAAAAATGTGACTAGTAACAAAAGAATAGTTACTAGTCACCATTGGAAATAAGTACTAGTGTCTAATGAATAAGTACTAGTATCTATTTAATAGGTACTAGCATCTAATGAATAAGTACTAGTAACTAATTAATAAGCATTGGTATGTAATGAATAAGGACTAGCATCTAATGAATAAGTACTAGTATCTAATAAATAAGGACTAGTGTCTAATGAATAAGTACTAGTATCTTTAAAAAGGTACTAGTACCTAAAGAATAAACACTAGTATCTAAAGAAAAGGCACTAGTATCTAAAGAATAAGCACTAGTAGCTAATGAATAAGTACTAGTACTTAATGGAATAGATACTAGTATCTAAAAAATAAGTACTAGTAGCATGAAAATAGAGACTAGTAGGTTAAAATGATTAAATGTTAAAACGGCTTGCCATACTCTATCTGTCGTTTCGACTAGTCACAATTACGTTACAGATATCTTAAATGATAATACAAACTATCCAAAATGTAATTACGACTAGAAAGATGTTGTTGATATCTACAATGTTAATTACGAATAGTCAAACTTAGCTTTTAAATGTTAAAAGGGCTTGCCATACAGAAGTGTAGGCTCAGAGAGACACTCAACATTTTCAAACCAAAATATCTGACTTTCTGTGGGTCCTAGCTCATGAGTGTAAATTAGAAAGTTGTCCGGCTTGAGGAGAATATATGAATATATGAAACGATGAGATCAACATGTGTACTGAGTTTCATATTATTACATGTTTGATTTATGGACCAAGTTTTTGGACCCCGTTCCAGGGGGCGCTGTCTAGCCCCCTTGCCACACCCGGGTACCATCTTCCCGGCTCTGATGGCTGTGGGATCTGACCTGTGTGCAAAGTTTCAAGAGTTTTCAAACCCATTAAGGGCCCCAAAAGCCGCTAAGAGACTCAAAATCATCAAAAAAAAGGAATGTTAAAGTTTGATGCGTTGCTATGGCAACATTATCTTAGATATTGAATAATGCTTTCACAGCTCTTCATCTGGCGTGTGTTTACATTATACAGATGAAGTTTGAAGCAAATCGGGTAAAAGTAAGAGTGTGATTTCAAAGCATTTTGAAAGTGAAACACTTTCTGCTGCCAGTTGGTGGCGCTATATATTTGACTCACAATAGTCACATCCATGTGATCGGCCTCTTACAACGAACACACTGCTGAAGTTTCATCAAGATCAGTTAATGTATGCAGAAGTTTTAACACACTTCCTTTTTGATTTATGGACCAAGTTAATTTAATTAATACACTAATTATATAAAACTATTGTCAATGCACTACAATTAAACAGGTTATATGCCTTTACTTATAAAAAAATAAAAATAAAAACTTATTTAAAAAATACCAGGCTTAAGAAATGTATTTACTTTAGCAGGCCAGACACACAGTGAAATGATTAAGCCCCCTCCCCCTACACACACACACAAGACTGTGTGTCAAGAGCACTCAAGAGACAGACTCAGAAAGAGCATGATCATATTCAAACTACAATATCTGACTTTCTGTGGGTTTGAGCTTATTATTGTTAATTAGAAAGTTGTTTGGCTTGAATAGAACAATATACACGGCAAGTTTTGTAACTGTCAGTAAAACTAACCAAGTTATAACACACTTTATGTGTCCTTTTTTAGTCAAAAAAATCCGCCACGGCCAAACCGTTAGAGATATCACAAATCCGTCCGGAATATAGCATCCTCAATGTCTTGACTTCATGCACACCGAGTTTGGTGGTGATTGGTAACAGCATGGGTTGTAATTTGATGTTTTTCTAGGACAATTATTTAAAAAAAAAAAACATAATTCCCGACTTCCGTTTGAACTGTCGTAAAACTTAGAGCACGAAAGTTGTTTGGCCTGATGTGATCTATGAGTGTACCGAGTTTCATATTAATCCATGCACGTGTGTTTGATTTATGGACAAATGTTCGAATCCCTAAAAGAATGCATCCTAAAAGAATGGTAAAGTTTGATGCGTCGCCACGGCAACAGTTTCAAAGATATCAAGAATCCATTCATAGGTCTTCATCTGCCGTGTATGTACATTATACAGATGAAGTTTGAAGCAAATCGGGTAAAAATAAGAGGGTGATTTCAAAGCATTTTGAAAGTGACACACTTCCTGCTGCCAGTTGGTGGCGCTATAACTTTGACTCACAATAGTCACATCCATGTGATCGTCCTCTTACAGCGAACGCACTGCTGAAGTTTCATCCAGATCAGTTAATGTATGCTGAAGTTATGACACACTTCCTGTTTCACGTTTCTCGCCATAGTTTCGTTTCCTCGCCACGGCCAAACCGTTCGAGATATCAAAAATCCCCACACAAACTTTCATCCTCAATGTCTTGACTTCACGCTGACCGAGTTTCGTCGAATTTGGATCAGAGCTCTAGGAGGAGTATTTAAAAGTTCATTGCGTGTGTTTTACAAAAAAACCTCAATAGCCAACTTCCTGTTGGGCTGGGGTAAAGAGTAAGAACGCGAGGTATAGATGAAATTCTGCTATCGACATGTGTACCGAGTTTCATATTATTACATGCAAGTGTGTTTGAGTTATGGACCAGGTGTTCGGACCCCATTCCAGGGGGCGCTGACGAGCCGCCCTGCCACGCCCGGGTACCAGCTTCAGCCCGGCTCTGATGGCCGCGGGTTCTGACCCGTGTGCAAAGTTTCAAGAGTTTTCGAGCATGTTAAGGGCCCCAAAAGTGCCCGAATAGTCGCTAGAAAAAAATAAAAAAAAAAAAAAAAAAAAATAAATAAAAAATAATCGGAAGGAAAACAATAGGGCTCTGCGCCCTTTCAGGGCTTGGGCCCTAATAAAGACTTATGTAAAAAATACCAGGCTTAAGAAATGTATTTACTTTAGCAGGCCAGACACACAGTGAAATGATTAAGCCCCCTCCCCCTACACACACACACACACACACAGACTGTGTGACAGGCCTAGGTTTAGAAAGAGCATGATCATATTCAAACTACAATATCTGACTTTCTGTGGGTTTGAGCTTATTATTGTTAATTAGAAAGTTGTTTGGCTTGAATAGAACAATATACACGGCAAGTTTTGTAACTGTCAGTAAAACTAACCAAGTTATAACACACTTTATGTGTCCTTTTTTAGTCAAAAAAATCCGCCACGGCCAAACCGTTCGAGATATCAAAAATCCGTCCGGAATATAGCATCCTCAATGTCTTGACTTCATGCACACCGAGTTTGGTGGTGATTGGTAACAGCATGGGTTGTAATTTGATGTTTTTCTAGGACAATTATTTAAAAAAAAAAAACATAATTCCCGACTTCCGTTTGAACTGTCGTAAAACTTAGAGCACGAAAGTTGTTTGGCCTGATGTGATCTATGAGTGTACCGAGTTTCATATTAATCCATGCACGTGTGTTTGATTTATGGACAAATGTTCGAATCCCTAAAAGAATGCATCCTAAAAGAATGGTAAAGTTTGATGCGTCGCCACGGCAACAGTTTCAAAGATATCAAGAATCCATTCATAGGTCTTCATCTGCCGTGTATGTACATTATACAGATGAAGTTTGAAGCAAATCGGGTAAAAATAAGAGGGTGATTTCAAAGCATTTTGAAAGTGACACACTTCCTGCTGCCAGTTGGTGGCGCTATAACTTTGACTCACAATAGTCACATCCATGTGATCGTCCTCTTACAGCGAACGCACTGCTGAAGTTTCATCCAGATCAGTTAATGTATGCTGAAGTTATGACACACTTCCTGTTTCACGTTTCTCGCCATAATTTCGTTTCCTCGCCACGGCCAAACCGTTCGAGATATCAAAATCCCCACACAAACTTTCATCCTCAATGTCTTGACTTCACGCTGACCGAGTTTCGTCGAATTTGGATCAGAGCTCTAGGAGGAGTATTTAAAAGTTCATTGCGTGTGTTTTACAAAAAAACCTCAATAGCCGACTTCCTGTTGGGCTGGGGTAAAAAGCAAGAACGCGAGGTATAGATGAAATTCTGCTATCGACATGTGTACCGAGTTTCATATTATTACATGCAAGTGTGTTTGAGTTATGGACCAGGTGTTCGGACCCCATTCCAGGGGGCGCTGACGAGCCGCCCTGCCACGCCCGGGTACCAGCTTCAGCCCGGCTCTGATGGCCGCGGGTTCTGACCCGTGTGCAAAGTTTCAAGAGTTTTCGAGCATGTTAAGGGCCCCAAAAGTGCCCGAATAGTCGCTAGAAAAAAAAAAAAAAAAAAAAAAAAAAAAAATAATCGGAAGGAAAACAATCAGGGCTCTGCGCCCTTTCAGGGCTTGGGCCCTAATAAGAAAATAAAAAAATATATATATATATATATATATAAATATAGCTGCGAGCAGCGATTGCGGGCCCAAGCCGGTGGCACCGCAACCCCGGTGCCTAAAGGCACCGGGATGGCGTACCGCCGGCTTTGGCCCTCCATCGCTGCTCGCAGCTATATTTATATATATATATATATATATATATATATATATATATATTATATATATATATATATATATATATATATAAAGCCGGTGGCACCGCCACCTTGGTGCCTTTAGGGTTATTCTGCACGACGTGCAGAAGCGTAACCCCTGCTTTGGAATACATACTAGTATGTATTCCACAATTGGAATACATACTAACATACTAGTCAGAACTGAATAGTTGATATCTGAATGACAGATCACCATAGAAGTCACTGGAAAAAATGTGACTAGTAACAAAAGAATAGTTACTAGTCACCATTGAAATAAGTACTAGTGTCTAATGAATAAGTACTAGTATCTATTTAATAGGTACTAGCATCTAATGAATAAGTACTAGTAACTAATTAATAAGCATTGGTATGTAATGAATAAGGACTAGCATCTAATGAATAAGTACTAGTATCTAATAAATAAGGACTAGTGTCTAATGAATAAGTACTAGTATCTTTAAAAAGGTACTAGTACCTAAAGAATAAACACTAGTATCTAAAGAAAAGGCACTAGTATCTAAAGAATAAGCACTAGTAGCTAATGAATAAGTACTAGTACTTAATGGAATAGATACTAGTATCTAAAAAATAAGTACTAGTAGCATGAAAATAGAGACTAGTAGGTTAAAATGATTAAATGTTAAAACGGCTTGCCATACTCTATCTGTCGTTTCGACTAGTCACAATTACGTTACAGATATCTTAAATGATAATACAAACTATCCAAAATGTAATTACGACTAGAAAGACGTTGTTGATATCTACAATGTTAATTACGAATAGTCAAACTTAGCTTTTAAATGTTAAAAGGGCTTGCCATACAGAAGTGTAGGCTCAGAGAGACACTCAACATTTTCAAACCAAAATATCTGACTTTCTGTGGGTCCTAGCTCATGAGTGTAAATTAGAAAGTTGTCCGGCTTGAGGAGAATATATGAATATATGAAACGATGAGATCAACATGTGTACTGAGTTTCATATTATTACATGCAAGCGTGTTTGATTTATGGACCAAGTTTTTGGACCCCGTTCCAGGGGGCGCTGTCTAGCCCCCTTGCCACACCCGGGTACCATCTTCCCGGCTCTGATGGCTGTGGGATCTGACCTGTGTGCAAAGTTTCAAGAGTTTTCAAACCCATTAAGGGCCCCAAAAGCCGCTAAGAGACTCAAAATCATCAAAAAAAAGGAATGTTAAAGTTTGATGCGTTGCTATGGCAACATTATCTTAGATATTGAATAATGCTTTCACAGCTCTTCATCTGGCGTGTGTTTACATTATACAGATGAAGTTTGAAGCAAATCGGGTAAAAGTAAGAGTGTGATTTCAAAGCATTTTGCAAGTGAAACACTTTCTGCTGCCAGTTGGTGGCGCTATATATTTGACTCACAATAGTCACATCCATGTGATCGGCCTCTTACAACGAACACACTGCTGAAGTTTCATCAAGATCAGTTAATGTATGCAGAAGTTTTAACACACTTCCTTTTTGATTTATGGACCAAGTTAATTTAATTAATACACTAATTATATAAAACTATTGTCAATGCACTACAATTAAACAGGTTATATGTCTTTACTTATAAAAAAATAAAAACAAAAACTTATTTAAAAAATACCAGGCTTAAGAAATGTATTTACTTTAGCAGGCCAGACACACAGTGAAATTATTAAGCCCCCTCCCCCTACACACACACACAGAGACTGTGTGTCAAAAGACTCAATCACACACACACACAGACTGTGTGACAGGCCTAGGCTCAGAAAGAGCATGATCATATTCAAACTACAATATCTGACTTTCTGTGGGTTTGAGCTTATTATTGTTAATTAGAAAGTTGTTTGGCTTGAATAGAACAATATACACGGCAAGTTTTGTAACTGTCAGTAAAACTAACCAAGTTATAACACACTTTATGTGTCCTTTTTTAGTCAAAAAAATCCGCCACGGCCAAACCGTTCGAGATATCAAAAATCCGTACGGAATATAGCATCCTCAATGTCTTGACTTCATGCACACCGAGTTTGGTGGTGATTGGTAACAGCATGGGTTGTAATTTGATGTTTTTCTAGGACAATTATTTAAAAAAAAAAAACATAATTCCCGACTTCCGTTTGAACTGTCGTAAAACTTAGAGCACGAAAGTTGTTTGGCCTGATGTGATCTATGAGTGTACCGAGTTTCATATTAATCCATGCACGTGTGTTTGATTTATGGACAAATGTTCGAATCCCTAAAAGAATGCATCCTAAAAGAATGGTAAAGTTTGATGCGTCGCCACGGCAACAGTTTCAAAGATATCAAGAATCCATTCATAGGTCTTCATCTGCCGTGTATGTACATTATACAGATGAAGTTTGAAGCAAATCGGGTAAAAATAAGAGGGTGATTTCAAAGCATTTTGAAAGTGACACACTTCCTGCTGCCAGTTGGTGGCGCTATAACTTTGACTCACAATAGTCACATCCATGTGATCGTCCTCTTACAGCGAACGCACTGCTGAAGTTTCATCCAGATCAGTTAATGTATGCTGAAGTTATGACACACTTCCTGTTTCACGTTTCTCGCCATAGTTTCGTTTCCTCGCCACGGCCAAACCGTTCGAGATATCAAAAATCCCCACACAAACTTTCATCCTCAATGTCTTGACTTCTAGCTGACCGAGTTTCGTCGAATTTGGATCAGAGCTCTAGGAGGAGTATTTAAAAGTTCATTGCGTGTGTTTTACAAAAAAACCTCAATAGCCGACTTCCTGTTGGGCTGGGGTAGAAAGCAAGAACGCGAGGTATAGATGAAATTCTGCTATCGACATGTGTACCGAGTTTCATATTATTACATGCAAGTGTGTTTGAGTTATGGACCAGGTGTTCGGACCCCATTCCAGGGGCGCTGACGAGCCGCCCTGCCACGCCCGGGTACCAGCTTCAGCCCGGCTCTGATGGCCGCGGGTTCTGACCCGTGTGCAAAGTTTCAAGAGTTTTCGAGCATGTTAAGGGCCCCAAAAGTGCCCGAATAGTCGCTAAAAAAGAAAGAAAAAAAAAAAAAAAAAAAAAAAAATAATCGGAAGGAGACAATAGGGCTCTGCCGCCTCTTTAGGGCTTGGGCCTAATGATGGAAGGAAAACAATGAGGCTCTGCGCCTTTCAGGGCTTGGGCCCTAATAACAAAGTTTTATAAGCTTAAATGGCTCGCCTTGCTCTGTTCTGTGATGAGCGTTCGTAACTCTCCTGTTTGAACTCGTTCATCAAAACGAACAAATCTTTTTTAGTGTCATTTGGTTTATTCAACGAACGAAATGAACAAATTGTCTCCGAAAAGATTAGTTAATTTTGATGAACGAGTTCGAACAGTCACGACGCGCATCACAGAACAGAGCAAGACGACCATTTGAGCTTATAAAACGTAAACTTTGTTGTTGTTGTTGTTGTTGTTTTTTAAATGAGCGATGCATTCACTTGATAAGACCCTTATTCATCGTCTGGAATCGTTTAAAGCCCTTTCAACAGTTTGCAATGAAACTCTCATTTGGACCTTGAACCATCTGGTTACCAGTACAGTCCATTATATGGAGAAAAATCTTGGAATATTTTCATCAAAAACCTTAATTTCATTTCGATTGAAGAAGAAAGACATGGACATCTTGAATGACATGGGGGTGAGTAAATAATCAGCAAACGTTCACCAAGTAAACTACTCCTTTAAGTAAAGTAACAAAAAGTGTTAGTTATAATCACTGTTGGATTTTGCAGTGTGTGAAGTGATTTTCTCAGTCTTTATTGTTTCCATATCTTGTTTGCAGTCACTGTTTCATCAGGTACAGATGGAGCCCATCGAGAGGGAGTGGCTGCGCTGTGCGGCGCTGGGAAACACTACAACCCTGTTCCTGCTTCTGCAACAGGACCCACACTCCTCTCCAAAAAGGTGAGTCTGCACCATTGCATTTTACTTGTAAAAATGCAAATGTTTCCATAATGTAACTAAAAATCGTGATTTAATATTCTGTGGATGGTGCCAGTACTACCATTACATGATGGCCAGTAATTTGTGTAGCGACTGGAGGGTTGCTGTGTGTTTCCTCTATTGTAAGGGTCAAGCTAATTAGGATGAGGATTACGTTACTGCATAGAACCAGAGAGTGTCTCTTTTGAAGATTTAGGCCAGGATGAAAAGGCTCAGACAGGAACGGATTGTTGTTTGACCAGGAGCGTTTTGCTGCCTGATAGTGTTAGGGGAACAGAGCGGGTCTTCTTTAAAGGTGAAGAGAAAAGAAAAGAA
This sequence comes from Hybognathus amarus, assembly GCA_030378365.1. NCBI lineage: Eukaryota > Metazoa > Chordata > Actinopteri > Cypriniformes > Leuciscidae > Hybognathus > Hybognathus amarus. Next base: position 404,578 of record JAQIUQ010002733.1, on the reverse strand, counting down.
AACACACTGACGACTTCCAGATATTGTTTGTCCCCTGGATGCAAGCGCAGCCTGTACTAGCTTAACTTCAGAAGCCTTTGGCCCCAAGGCTGTGTATTCTGCCACTTACACACACTTCCGAAACAAGGGAGATGACTGGACACAGAAAACGGAGGAGGGGGAAAAGAAGGAAGGTGGTAGACTTGTGTCTGGTTGTAGATCATCCCATATGTGCCTGGCAGCAGCAGCGGATCGCGGCTCTACGGGAGGGAGGCCCAAAGCAGCGGCACTTATTAAATTTCCATGAAGTTTCAGTGAATTTACGCGTCAGAGAGGATGACAGGGAACGGCTGGCGCTGCTAGATGCTTGCAGCAGTTGCTGTAGAGCAACTGACAAGTACATTTACCACCTTCGATAGCTACTGCTAATGCTAATAGATTCTTATTTTACTCTCCGTTTTACCAAATATCAATGGATCATTCACAGAAAATGGTGCTGATTTGTGATTTGAAAATGTATTGGGAAAAAAGTTATTAACTTTAAACAGTTGCTCTTGAACTTTTAAGAACTAAAAAAAGTGTTACTAAACTGCAGTCTAAAGCAAAGCACTACATTATTTCAACTCTGTTAGAACAATTTTAGCATTTATTTCCTTGAATACATAACTGAGTAAATTCTGGTAGTATCACTCAGTTCGCATAAATCACATAACGTAAAATTAAATATAATATTATTATTAATATTAACTATTCATATTTTTCAGCAAGCGCTCTCTGTCAGTGTGTTGTCATATTTGGTGTCACGTGTCCACTGTTGCAACAAGCATATATATATATATATATATATATATATATATATATATATATATATATATATATATACACTCACCTACAGGATTATTAGGAACACCATACTAATACTATGTTTGACCCCCTTTTGCCTTCAGAACTGCCTTAATTCTTTGTGGCATTGCACTCAACAAGGTGCTGAAAGCATTCTTTAGAAATGTTGTCCCATATTGATTGGATAGCATCTTGCAGTTGATGGAGATTTGTGAGCTGCTCATCCAGGGCACAAAGCTCCCATTCCACCACATCCCAAAGATGCTCTTGGGTTGAGATCTGGTGACTGTGGGGGCCATTTTAGTACAGTGAACTCAATGTCATGTTCAAGAAACCAATTTGAAATGATTCAAGCTTTGTGACATGGTGCATTATCCTGCTGGAAGTAGCCATCAGAGGATGGGTACATGGTGGCCATATGGACATGGTCAGAAGACAGATGCTCATGTAGGCCAGTGGCATTTAAACAATGCCCAATTGGTACTAAAAGTGTGCCAAGAAAACATCCCACACCATTACACCACCACCAGCAGCCTGCACAGTGTTAACAAGGCATGATGGATCCATGTTCTCATTCTGTTTATGCCAAATTCTGACTCTATCATCTGAATGTCTCAACAGAAATCGAGACATTTTTCTAGTCTTCAACTGTCCAATTTTGGAGAGCTCTTGCAAATTGTAGCCTCTTCTTCCTATTTGCAGTGGAGATGAGTGGTACCCGGTGGGGTCTTCTGCTGTTGTAGCCCATCTGCCTCAAGGTTGTGCGTGTTGTGCGCTTCACAAATGCTTTCCTGCATATCTCGGTTGTAACGAGTGGTTATTTCAGTCAAAGTTGCTCTTCTATCAGCTTGAATCAGTTGGCCCATTCTCCTCTGAACTCTAGCATCAACAAGGCATTTTCGTCCACAGGACTGCTGCATACTGGATGTTTTTCCCTTTTCACACCATTCTTTGTAAACCCTAGAAATGGTTGTGCACGAAAATCCCAGTAACTGAGCGGACATACTCAATACTCAGTGAAATACTCAAACCGGCCCGTCTGAATTAAATTACCTTTCTTTCCCATTTTGACATTTAGTTTGGAGTTCGGGAGATTATCTTGACCAGGACCACACCCCTAAATGCATTGAAGCAACTGCCATGTGATTGGTTGATTAGATAATTACATTAATGAGAAATTGAACAAGTGTTCTTAGTAATCCTTTAGATTATTGTATCATAGTGTGTCAGAAAAATTGGCGAGTCAACAATACAAGCGATGTGTGCATCCCTTCATCACGGGTGGGGACACACACCAATTGTGTTTTCATTGTTTGGGAGTACAGCATGCTCAGGCAGCTCGAGGAAGCTGCTTGTGCAAATTGTGATGCACTGCTGATCCGAGTGCTTTGATGATGATGGTCAGGCTCGCATTCCTCGATGCGGCGCACATCATGGGGTTCGCAAATGGATCTGACAGTGGATCCTGAGACTGATGAGGCACTTTATCAGGAATCCTCTGCCAGTTCCGATGTTCTCCCACCTCGTGCGGAAGCCCGTCCAGAGGCTTCTTCCTCACGACCGGAGAACCCGATGCTTGAGCCGTCTGCTTCCGGAGGAAGTGGATGTGCTCACCATCAAAGGTGGGTATTTTGGAGATGACTCGCTACTACATGTCCCCTCATATGAGGAGCTGGTAAAGATTGCTTCTCATGCTGTGGCCCGTTAAACATCAGTTGGCCACGTGGAAGGCAGCAGACAATAAGCCAGTTGGACGAGCGCTTCCTGCAGCACAGAGAGCAACCTCATTCGCCGGGGTCTACTATTTTTCCCCTGTTTTAGATTACAGCAACATCTTTTGGGCAAGAGAAAATGGTTAATGGGATGATGCCTCGGGTGGAAGAGCCATTGGCTACTTATTTATCCCCAAAGACCCCGGTGCTGCCCACCAAACACTGTCGCGTCGTGATTTGGTGAACAGGGCTTATATGGCCGTGGGTTAGGCTGGATCTAGTCTGCACACGATGGCCGTTTTATGGCGGGAGAAAGGAGAAAGACAGGGCTTTCCTCCTTGATGCCCTGATTTTGCCTTCTGGCCTGTTTGACGACACAGGATAAATACAGTCATCAACAGGTTTCAGGAGGTGAAAAAGCAGTCTGCAACCTTCAATCAGTATCTCCCTCGCCACTCGAAATCCAAGAAGTCTACCCCCAGTGGGGAGCCACTGCCATCCACTAACTCCTCAGAATATAGAGAAACACAAAAGGAGAGTGTTGCCTCCAGAGCCCCAGAGTCGGGTATTGGAACAGGAAGTAAACTCTGCTGGTAAAGGAGGCCATAGAACGTGTTACTCCCTGGACAGGGAGTCCAGGTTTCACAGCCGCTACTTCATAGTTCCCAAAAAGGATTGGGGGTTGTGTCTAATAGTAGATCTCAGGCACTTGAATTGGTGTCTGAGGAGATTCAGGTTCAAGATGCTAACTATTCCCATCATCTTGAACCAAATTCAATCCGAGGATTGGTTTGTCACGATATATCTGAAGGATGCATACTTCCAGACATCTTTCTATCTCACAGGAAGTTCCTGAGGTTCACTTTCGGGGGCGAACTGGTCCAATATCTAGTTCTTCTGTTCTGCCTAACTTTCTCCCCTCGCACATTTACCAAATGTATGGATCCAGCTCTCAGTGCCGCTGAGGCTTCAGGGTATCAGGTTGTTGAACTAAATAGATGACTGGCTTATTATGGCCCAGTCACAAGAGCTGGCAGTTCGGCATCGAGATGTCGTCCTTGCCCACATCCAGAGCCTGGGGTTAAGACTCAACATGACTCTAACCCCATAGGTAGCAGGCCATCTTCAAAAAGCCTCCCATGCAGATCTCTCATGGGTGTTGTCAGGCCCTTCTCTAGAAAGTAAGAAGCAGTATGATAATAGGCCTTGACCCTGATACCTTCCCCAGGGTCATGCTTATAGTACTCCCCTTGCTAGGGTCCATTATTCAGAGTTATTTCCTACCCATCTTGTATGTTATCTTTCACCACCCAGGCTCAGGTAGAGACAGATTAGTTACTCTCCCCAAAGTGGAATGGCTGAGTATGCTCCCTTAGAGCCAAAGCACTGACTGGACTGACGCCCATGAAATTTGAAGCTGTATGCCTTACATTAGGCAGTCATCGATAGTCCAGTAGCATAAGACCGTACTCCCCTTGCTTTAAAGGGCCAATAGCACGTCTGCTGAGTATGCTGTCGGTTGGCAATGTGAACCTTAGAGCTGGAGGCGCTCCCTCATTAGGGTCCCTTTTAGAGTACCCAGACTCCACAGGGCCTGAGGCACTGTGTAGATCCAGGACAGAGTAGAGTTACTCCCATTTGTAAGTGTCAGAAAGCACTATGCTACGCTATGGAGGCCTTGGTAGGATTTCATTGTATTGGAGGCCTCTTTGAGGCTTATAGCTTGACTGCGGCCATAGGGAATACTGCCAGTGACATGTGACCTGAAGGGGGAGTGTTTCAGGCATTTCTGTGAAACTGCCATCTTTGAAGTTTTGTCACAGCCATAATTCGGCATGCACTCCCCTCAGCAGGGAGGTGTTGGTACAGTATAGCGTTCCCCAGCATTAAATCTTGTGAAACTTGAAACTTACCACTCTGTCTAACTAGTCAAGTCAAGTCACATTTATTTATATAGCGCTTTTCACAATACAGATTGTATCAAAGCAGCTTCACAGTGATAACATGAAAGTAGTACAACACACGGACTCTTGGTCAAACATGTATGGGCGAATCCGGTTGCCATTTGACAACATTGGACGTTTTCCCCACGTGCACCGACGGGTGAGTTAAACTCATTATAATATGCAAAACTGTTATCCACTCACAGCAGTGGGCGTTTATTTCCAAGTCTTAAGTGTGACACGCCCAGACATATATATATATATATATATATATATATATATATATGTGTATATATATATATATATATATATATTATTTATATAGCGCTTTTCACAATACAGATTGTATCAAAGCAGCTTCACAGTGATAACATGAAAGTAGTACAACACAGATCAATAATATTGTTAAATGTTAAATAAACCCAACTAAGCAAGCCAAAAGCAGGCAAAGCAAGGCAACAGTGGCAAGGGACCAAAACTCCATCAGATTGGATGGAGAAAAACCTTGGGAGAACCCAGGCTCAGTCGGGGCCAGTTCTACTCTGGCTTACATTCATATTGTTCATATATAAATATTAAATATAAATATTGTTTATATGTAACTACTAAGTCTAACTTTACTAACTCGAAAGCACAACATTATTTCAACTTTGTTACATTAAGTTTGGCAGTTATATACTTATAATTTATAATTTGAATAGAGTAAATTTTGTTAGTATCACTCAGTTTTGGTAAATCACATTTTAAAAATAAAAACCATTAATAATATAATTGACAATAAAATGAATGGGACATTTCACATTACCCACTAAAAAGAGTTAAAGGGTGTCAATGGCTTTTAAATTTTATTATATTGTTGTCTGATGTCAATTTATGACGTTCGCTTGGTTTTTGCATTCAAAAACATCAAAATGAATAAGTAATAGGCTATTTTGTACCCAAGTTGTGAGCCTACCTGAAAAACAGTGGGTTTTTATGGGCGTGTCACACTTAAGACTTGGAAATAAACGCCCACTGCTGTGAGTGGATAACAGTTTTGCATATTATAATGAGTTTAACTCACCCAGGGCCGGTTCTATCCCTTTGGTTGCCCTAGGCAAGATTGATTTTAGCGCCCCCCCATTTTTTATTATTTTATTTTTGGTACATTTAAGCATATTTTTTTTTACTTATTTGTTGGCCAGTTGTGGTCTGTGCAATATCAAATATTAGAAATTCTAAATCTAAAATTGTGTATTATGTACAGTATGTATGTTATGTATTTTTCTACTATAGTAATGATAATTTTTAAAATAATATATTGCATTTTATTGGTGTCTCCCACATTGTCCCACAGCAACATTACAATAGTGTAGATAAGTGTACAATGTTTTATAATAATAATTTATTCTATAGTGTCCAATCCACTTAATATATTTAACATATTTAATATTGGGTGCATCCAAGTTAGGCCTATTTTGACTTTTTTTAACACAATAGGTACTTTCCCTGGTAATTAGTTACTTTTATAATGATTTAATTCAGTTACTAACTCTGTGAGAATTTGTGAGAACTAACTAGTAACTGTAACTAATTATTTTTTTTAAGTAACATGCCCAAAACTGATGAGGAGTATGTATTAAACTAAACAAAAATGCTCTTATAATCACTCCAAAACTTCACCAAGTTGAAGGATCTGTAATAAATTGTTCATACAAATGCTACAAATAACATTCAAGGATATTTCTATCATCCTACATAGCTGCATTGTTGTATCTGTGTAATGTAATGTAACTTGTAGATAAATTACAATTATTACCTGGCTGCTACAACTAAGGGGGTTTGGAGTCCCAAATGTTGTGCATTTTAATGTTTAATTCATTTTTAAATCAAATTTAAATGTTAAATTCATCAATCTGGTGCAATTCAGTGTGCAAATTGAACAAAGAAAAATTCAAACCTCTATTAGTTACAGTGTCTGTCTACATTACACTTCAACATAATAGGCTATATTGTAAAACAAATGCAATGAAAAAATAAAAGAAACTTAATTAGTTTTGTACAAATTTCTTTACTTGGAAGTAAGCTATAGACTTGGAAGCAACTCAACGCCGGCAATTAAGCAAAACAAAACGAATGGGCTGCCGATGTAAGAGTTTTATGGGCCGTTAAGACAAAAAAATAAATAAAAGTAGGCTATGAGATGTCTCGCCCCAAAAAGCACGTCGGTCACCGAGAATCTCAAGTAGGCTGCTACACCTACATTTATTGCGTTTGACGCTTTATGGCTGAGATGAGAAAGGCTTACCTTTATACTGGACTTTCTTTTTATTTTGTTGCTTTCTCTGTGTTCGTCCCTGTGGACCAGAGGGTTTATTTATACCGCTTCATTTCCGATCAGACGCGACAGCAGCTGAGCACATGCCCAACGTAACGCAAATCCCCGGAAAAGATCGACAATCAGCAATTCAATCTAATAATCAGTAATTAAGTAATTAAACGTGTGGCTGAGGGGCGCCTTGATGACCATGTTTAATAAACATTTTTCTTTCTTTTTTTTTCATTCTAACTCTGTGATTTCTCGATTAATGGAGTAGTAGAGAATGTGAAGTAGGTCAAGGGCGACGTTAGAGCGCGCCCGCGGCGCCGCGGCGCCCAACACATTTGGCGCCCTAGGCAACCGCCTAGTTCGCCTATAGCAATCGCCGGCCCTGAACTCACCCGTCGGTGCACGTGGGGGAAAACGTTCAATGTTGTCAAATGGCAACCGGATTCGCCCATACATGTTCGACCAAGAGTCCTTGTGTTGTACAATTCCTGTCAGATCCATATAGATGGCACAGCACCGTTCTTTACTCTTAATCGGTCTGCAAATCCAGTCTTGTTTACAAAACAATCCTCAGTGAAATGAAGCGAACAGACGACGATGTTTTACCTCATCAGCTGGAACAGTCATTAAAAATAAAGTTTATCCATGCAGTCCTATTGGAATCCAGAGGAAGCTTATGCAGCGACTGTCTTCCACAACCAGGCACAGCACAATATTCTGCTCGATCCGGTTTGACATCACAAGGTGGGCATGTATGTTATGCTACTTAGCTATGCGTGTAATGCGTGAATCGGTGGGCGGGGCAAAACCGGCCGTGTTGTAGCAGGCGTTGATCTTCTTCTGTGAGGGTGGTGTTTTAACCCCGTTGACATCATAGTTTCCCACTTTTAAAAACGAGACGTTTGTTGAGGCTGGTGTCAATAAAAGCTTTTATTGGACTAACAAGGACGTTTTCAGTTCTGAAACTTACAGGATATTCTTATAATATGATGACCTTTTAGATGTCAAAAGCTCAAAGAAAAAAACAAACTTGATTTCTCAGTTCATCACCCCTTTAAATCTATAGGAATTCTATAGCATGTTAATTATATCAGTAGCAAATTATGGCCCACAAATGGCATTGTTTTCTGCAAATGTCCCTTTTCAAAGCTGTTTAGAATTGTGTTTTTAAAACATAGTTACCATTGTGTTTTCCTCAAGATATCAACAAAAATCCAAAATCCATTGTTTAATGTTCTTTCCACTAGTTTTCAAAGTCAAGCGGATTTCACAATCTTTAGTTGCATCTTCCTTATCTCGTGGTTAGAGTGGATGTGGTCCAGTGGGATTCTGTTTCAGTTCAGTGCAAGTTTGTGGACCTGCTCCCACCAGAGAGGACACTTTAAATCATGTGTCCACGAGCATGCTAGCGCTGATAACAGCAAAATGTTCTTTTGTGTAAGTGATGCTAACTTAGACAACAACAGGACATTTCCAAAGAGCACGTAAGGTTTTCTTCTGTATCCAACAATACATTTTTCAAACAAGGAACTGGTTCAAATGCATCTTCATTGTCTTTGGAGATAAGATGGGACACTCTCATCAGATCGGACTTCAGATGTGCCAGTCAAAGATGGACATTTTCAGTGGACCTTTTTGCTCATCCAGTCCCCCCAGGTCAACAGTAATGGCCAATGCTCTTAACCAGGATCAGATAAAAGCGATAGTGTTGATGGGATAGACTGCATCTTGTGTGGCCATCACGATTGAGAGACAAAAACTCATAGGAAAGGTTAATCTCAGGCCCTTATCAATCAATTACATTTGCGCTTTGTGGAATTGAATGGCATGGCTAGAATGTGTTGGCAAAATCAAAAGGGCTATGGGCTGAACTTCATTGCATGTCTCTAGGGAAATGGACTCTTTGTGTTTGCAGAGCATCACAGCCAAATGGTTAAATATCCCTCCAGTGACGCAGATACTGAGCAAGATAACAGCTTTTCAAATTAATTAGTGCCTCCTCATTCCCAATCAAATGGTTACCTTGAGTCCCTCATGAATCTTTGCAGGAAGCGCCACTCTATTTGAATTGCAATGTGTGACTTTGTGCAATACATCCTTTGACCATGTTTGATTCATGCGTCTGTGATGTCTACAATCTCATTACATTCATTTCCTACTTCTTTTCACATCTGCAGGACTTTATCACCGTAAGGTTGATTTTACCTATACCCCTTCATCCCCATCCCCTTCGCTTCTACTTCATGCCACTAGTAAAGAAGTAATGCAAACCCATTCATCTGTTTATCCCTCTTTTTGTGTTATATTTCAGTTTTACTCTTTCTATTTGTTGTCCGTGATCATGCTCAAGTGTTGTTTCAGGAAGATCATCAATGTGTCTCAATGTGAGGCTGAAAAAAAGCCAAAGAGCAAATCTTCCAAATGAACTACCAGAATTTAAGTAGCCATGACAGTAATTGTTTCCAAAACAGTAATTGTATTCCAAAGTAGTGGGTAACATGACTAAATTGTATTGGTAATGCAGTTTTACGGTCACGTCAATGCATAAAATATCCACCACATATGCCCACATTTTTCTGTTCAGCTCCAATTAATTCAGTTGACCTAGGGTGTGTTTCCCATACAACGACATAATTTGCTGCCTAACTACCATAGTACAATAGCCTGGAAACCCAGACAACTTCTGGCAAATTTAGATTTGCTCTGAAAGTCATCTGGCAGAAGCTCATTCAAACCCATTTCTAGTCCACATAAATCGTGGCACCAATCAGAAACGTTGGGGCGGGCTTTACACGATAATGACAGCAGCTGGGATTTTGAAGCAGATTTTGTAGCCTACATTACAAAGATGGACGCCGCCATCGAACATCACTTGCTCGAATCAGCTATCACGTCTGTTTTTAAGCGGTTTGAACGTTTCCTTTTGTTAAAAACCAAACAAAGAACAACACTTACGAGATGTTTATCCTCCGGCCGCCACCTCGCGAACGTCCATCTCTTTCAGTCGCTCTGATTCGGTTTTAGGTCTACGTCCGCTGGTGACGCCCCTCTGGAAATTATATGTTTATGACGTTTTGATAGACCATATCTCAGTTACAACTGTGTCTGGTTTTAACCAGGCTAATAGTGCAATATATCGTTGAAGAAATCAACTAGCTAGTCATGACTGTTTTTACGAAACCATGTTGTCACAAATTTGTCTTTAAAACCCTTGGATAATGATGTTATGCAGGTGGTGTAGTAATAACTTATTTTTATTAATCTGCTTATTCTAATTTCTCTAATAATGAGAAGGCTTGTTCTTTACGTACTAGAGTACACATGCACATGCACACTCTTCAAAAGTGCCGTTTAAATTGACAAACTTAGAGATGTAATGTTTGTTGGAACTACTGTAAATGGTTTCGGGAAACACCAACTTGTTGAACTAGGCTGATAACGATGGAAATTGCAACAACAGTTGGCTATCTATGCTTTCGGGAAATGCAGCCCTTAAATTTTCAAAGAAATTTGTACAATGTATAAACATACAAGTTGTGATAAAATAAATATAAACATGAAGCAAGCAACCCTGAATTGGATCCCTTAGGGTGTGAGTTACGTTATACGAAAGCGTACAAATGACATTGCAATAATTCATAGGAATTTACCACCAAATATTCAAACCATATAATAGTTAGAAAGTGTCATGCAACTGTGTTGAAAATAGTCCATTTAAGGAACCACTTAATAATAATTAAAAAAAAAAGTTTCATTGATCCCTGTGTGGAATTTGATATCTTCTTCTTTGGAGGGATGCGAATGGAATATATGAGTAGAGATGCCCACTGGTCAGTTGCATCCATCGCAATGCTGTTGTTTCCTTGAATATGACACCAGGGAAATCAGATTTGCAAACAATAACATCCAAGGGCTTGCTAATCTTCTTAAAAGAAGTTAATGAAGGGGGGTGAAAATGAGAATGGGGATGTCTCGTAGCAAGGTTGGAACACTGATCTTAGGCGATCGAATAACAAGGGAAGATGAGACCAGGATCTGGGGATTAAGCTGAGGAGATCCCAGAGGAATGGAATGAGAGTTTAGCCTTTAGACTCACAATTTCTCAGCTTAGAGCCAACAACCCCAAAACTTCAAAAAGGCGAGGCTTTGAAATGGGAGTAGGTGTCCATAATCCCCTCTGTGGATGCTAATCTATGTACCTAGATTTGGCCATTCCCTTACCCTGAGCTTCACAACAATGCTCCTCTCCTCTTGGGCTGCTCAACTTTAGCCTTGTGATGTGTTGATGAAGGTGGAATGGATTAGTTGAGTAGCTGTTCTCTTTAGAGTAGTTCTTTCATTAGATCTCATTAGCTCTCTTGACTAGAATGTAAAGGAAACTTGCTTAGAGTCCATTGTACAGTTTTTCATTAGCATCAGAACAATGTTTGATCCATGTTGTCTTCAATCACTTCAATGACCTCACTGGATTTCCAGGGGGTAAGTATGCTCTCCAAGAGTTGTTTTTGGTTATATATCAAGTTTATTAGTAGTGTTTGCAAAGGCAAGCATTCCCATAGTAAAGGAGTGACCTTAGTTATATAGAGGGACCAGAATATCACAGAGACTTTCGGGTGGGCTCTTTTGACTTAGGTCAACCACACAGATTACTCTAGTAACCACATAGAAACCTACTAAAACTTCTTATAGCACCTTAGTAACCACATAGAGACCACCCGCAATACCCAAACACAGGGTCAAACTTTTAAATGCCAAGGACCCCCAAATATGACAATCCCCTTGCTAAGAAATCCTATTCGTTTAATATTAGGGAAGATATGAAAAAAAGTCTTACTGTTATAATACATTTAGCTTTTTTCCCTCTCACCTTTTTATGGAAGCTTGTTTCCGCCATGGAATGAAAAATATAAAAGGTAATTGCGACTTTTTATCTCACAATTCTGATTATTTTTCTCCCAATTGCGAGTTTACATCGAGATGGAAAGTCAGAATTGCAAGATATAAAGTCAGAATTGCGAGATTTAAACTATTATGAGGGGGAAAAAGTTAGTCTTTTTCCCCCTTAGAATTGGCCTGATAACTCGCAATTGCGAGATTTATATCTCACAATTCTGAGAAAAGATGTCAGAATTTTCGACATATAAACTCGCAATTATGTGTTATAAAGTCAGAATTCTGAGATGTAAACTCGCAATTGTGAGAAAAAAGTGTGAATTGTGAGATAAAAAGTCACACTTCTGTCTTTCTTTCTCAGAATTGCGACTTTATATGACGCAATTCTGACTTTATATGACGCAATTCTGACTTTGTATCACCCAATTTTGACTTTGTATCTCACAATTCTGACTTATATCTCACTTCTGACTTTATTCTACAATTCTGACTTTATATCATGCATTTCTGACTTCATATCACACAATTCTGACTTTATAACTCGCAATTGTGACTTTACATCACGCAATTCTGACTTTTTTGTCTTGCAATTCTGAGAGATAAAGTCAGAATTGCAAGATATGAACTTGCAATGCTGAGAAAAAAAGTCAGAATTGTGAGATAAAAAGTCACAATTATTTGTTATTTTTTTTATTCAGTGGCGAAACAAGCTTCCATACCTTTTCCACAATTTGAAAACACATTATTGTTGCGATTTTTGGATACACACATTCTTTATCTATCTTTATTCTTATACTCAAACAGATTTTTTACAGATCAACTAACACAGTCTCATCCCAGAGACGTCATATAACTGACGTCTTGGACGTCTTTTGACCATACGTCAACATCCGCCGTTTTAGGGTACCCTTTAACGTCAGTTACATGACGAATCCTGGGACGTCATACAACTGACGCTTACCTTTAACGTCAGTTAGGTTTAGGGGTAGGTTTAGGGGTAGGGTTAGGATTCAGATGAACGTCATCTAACTGACGTTAAAAGGGTACCCTAAAACGGCGGATGTTGACGTATGGTCAAAAGACGTCCCAAGACGTCAGTTATATGACGTCTTGAGATGAAACTGCACTGATCAACAGATCAGATCAACAGACAGATCAATCTTCAAATTGATTTTATTCTTACAGCACTGACAAACAGTAATGCTATGTGCATATATCACAGCTTGTCATTGATCTTTATTAATTCAAGTTACATTAAAAGGGTTTGTCCTCGTTTTCAGGAGCACACAATCAAATAATGAGAAGAAGCCAGTGTCACTATATGAAAACATGGTCATGGCGGTTTACACCTTTAGGCATCTTCATGCTGGAGTTCAGCACTCTTGTTCAACATTAATAATTGCAATGATGAGGTATTTAATTCATGCTAATTTGTGTGTCTGGTATGCAAATCTCTCTATATGCACAGGCAGCCGAATGATCATTGTGTGTAATTATAGTGTAATGATCACGGCAATTATTAGTTTAACAAACAGGCAGCGCTCCAGCCGCCTCGAGGCGGACATGGACCTCTCCGCAGCTCTCAGCCAATAGGAATGGAGGATTGAGCTACTGTGGTATAAAAGGATTAAACTCATGCTTAAGTTTTAGGATAAGGGAGGCTCTTTACATCTTTTCATTGGCCTTTTGTCTGTTTACAAAACAATTTCACAGTGTTGCAGTGTAAATGTGGTTGAAATTTAACAGTTTTGTGAAGTGAGAGGGTGCATAATGTAAAATATAGGCTACATTAAAAAGTCAGAAATGTTCTCTTTCCTTCAATTATCAACTCGTGATTTGTGAAACCCGGCAGAGGACTTGTTTCTCATCTGTGAAAAGACCTAACTGAATTGTCTTTCTGTTTATTACACTGTAAGAAGTGATCAGTTGACTTAACTTAAAAGCGAGGAAACCCGTTGCCTTATTTTATAAGGAAATAAACTTAATGTGCAATCGAAAAGTTATGTGAACTTGACAATTCCAAGTTTCGCTGACAAGTAAAAGTTGAAACAAAAGAAGATGTGTTGTGATCACTTTTTGTTTTAAGTTGGATTAACGTAATTTTATTCAATTGCAATCACTTAAAATGTCAATCTACTTAACTTAAAACTAACACGTTTATTTGAGTTGTGTCTACTTACTTAAATTGAGGAAACCCATTGCCTTAAAAAAAATAAGTAACCACAATTTATTGTATATGTGTACTTATAATTCACTTGTGATTAAAGTGTTTTAATCTCATTTTATTAATTTCTTTTAAAATCTACACAAAAATAATGAATGTTAAATACTTCATAAGGCAATATTGAAGTAAAAAGCCTTTAATTAACTGGGTTAAATTATTAAAAAATAATTCAAAGTGTAGATCTAGGCATTTTGGCTACCTTTAAGGCAGCATCCTAACCGAAATAGAAGATTTACACACTTGGTGTCATAAAAATAATGCTCCTTACTCAAAATGCACATTAGTCTTATTGTGTTTCTAAGATAAACACTTGATACGCTAGTAGTACGCACAATATAATACATAACACAATACACAAATATGCAGTAAAATATTACAAACAAGGTATTTTTACACATTTCGGGCCTGCTTCGTTGCTGTCTTGGATTGAGTTTTCCCACAGAACTTGTCTCAGTGCTTTCTGGGATTTTAGGCATCATCCAAACTGTCATATACATTGTGAAAAAGAAGTGCCCTCAATAGTATCGAATGCACACTTAATGTACTTTAAATCTTAAAAGTATACATTTTTAAAAACTGTACTAAAAGATAATATAATATTAATAAAATAATTTTACTAAGAATTCCATGACTATGAGCCAGTAAATATATGCACCACTTGGTAACACTTTATTTGAAGGGGTGTGCACAAGACTGACATGACACTGTCATAAACATGACATAACACCTGTCATGAACATGAAGGAGTCTTTATGAATGTTTATGACTGTTGTCATTAAGTGTCATTCGGTAAATTATGACACTTTAAATGCAAAGTTGACATTGTTTAAAATGTCTTTGTTATGACAACTTGACATTAACAAAGGCAAACAATGTCTTTGTTATGACATAATGACATTAACCAAGACAAAAATGTCTTGTTTATGACAACTTGACTGTGTTAGCATAACCAAGAAATCATAACCTGTTAACCTGTAATGTGTTAACATCAGAGATGTATAAAGTACTAGAAACTCAGACTTCAGTAAAAGTACAAGTGCTCTATCAAAAAGTGACTTGAGTAGAAGTTGAAGTGCTCTTTAAGCACCACACTTAAGTAGAAGTACTAAAGTATTCAAAAAATTTTGTACTTAAGTATTGCAAGTAGTTTATTTTAAAATTCACTACTTAAGTACTAAAAGTAAAAGTACAAGTATTGTGTCATGTAATTATTAAAGAAAGCAGTCAAAAGTTTAAACTAGCAATCAAATAAGGCGCTTTGGCGGAATACAAATTTGCTTTGACGACCGCCAGAAAATGTCATTGCAGGACAACCCCTGCATTAGTTGTCAATGTGTGTATCAATCAATACCATTACCCTATAAAACTGGTGTGTGATTTAGTCAGCTTGAAAGCCAACTTGGAACGAATGATTCGGTACAATTTTTATAATTGTAACGAGTAACTAGCAGAACATAAAAAAATTAATTTAAGTAAAAGTATTAAATTCATTCGAAAATATCTACTGAAGTAAAAGTAGAAGTATGAGAAAAAAACAATACTCTAGTAGAGTACAGATACAGCATTTTAGTACTTAAGTACAGTACTTAAGTAGTTCTACTTGGTTACTATACATCTCTGGTTAACATTACATTACCCTATCATATGTTATGGTTGGTTTTAACTTTGGTTGTCATGACACCATTATAACTGTGACATGAATATTTGACTTGTCCTCAAGTAAAGTGGAACACATTGCACTAGTTATAAAATATGTCATTAAGGGTCATTAGACTGTCAAATGCTTTAACAACAGTGTCATTAATATTTCCCTTTACCTCAAGTAAAGTGGAACACGTTGGACTGAGTTATGATTTCTTGGTTAATGTCAAGTTGTCATAACAAAGACATTTCTGTCTTTGTTAATGTCAAGTTGTCATAATCAAGACATTTTTCTCTTGGTTAATGTCACGTTGTCATGACAAAGACATTTTTATCTTTGTTAATGTCAAGTTGTCATAACAAAGACATTTTAAACAATGTCAACTTTGCATTTAAAGTGTCATAATTTACCGAATGACACTTAATGACAACAGTCATAAACATTCATAAAGACTCCTTCATGTTCATGACAGGTGTTATGTCATGTTTATGACAGTGTCATGACAGCCTTATGCACACCCCTTCAAATAAAGTGTTACCCAACGCTTTATGTTTTACAATTAAATGTAACATCTAATTAATTTACATTACACTGAAATGTTTTCCTAGTTAGTAATCGTGATGAATGACGTATATACTCTTTGCCACAAAGACCTCTCCGAAGCGCTATTAGAGTTAGTGTGGATTAAGTGTGTGTTAATGTACTGCGCTGTGGCATTTTACAGACCTGGGACAGTCTTGTGCACATACTTCCTTTGCGAGTCCACAAGTGAGGGTATGTGGCCTTCTGTGTAGTATGATCCAGCTCTCAGATTTAATCCAAATCATCTTAATTTGAGTTCCGAAAATGAAAAGAAAAGTCTTACAGGGGTTGAACAACATAAGGGAAATTAATCACTGACAGAGTTTTCATTTTGGGGGGAAATAACCCTTTAAGTAGGCTTGCAAAATGGCTTTTTAAAAGTCAAATTAAAACTTTTATTGCTATTATGTTACTGTAAAAAAAATTTGCTGTAATTATGCAGCAGTTTGCCAGTAACTTACTGTAGATTTAAATTAATGTATATTTACTGGCAACAGTTTGTTCAAAGTTAAATTAACATTTAACATTAACAAGTCTTTGTCTTTACATAATAAAAACTATAAAACAATCTAATGCAAAGACATTCTGGGAACCAGAAATATTCATCAATCTTTTTCATTGTTTTTCCTTCAGATTTTGGTTCCCAGAATGCTTTGCATGATGCTGTTATTTTAGTTTTATTCTGTAAAGATAAAGACTTGTTTAATGTTTAATGTTCATTTAACTTTGAACAATCTGTTGCCAGTAAATAACATCAATTATTAAATCTACAGTAAGTTACTGGCAACTAGCTGCCAGGTTTACTGTAATTTACTGTAATTTCTACAGATTTTTTTACAGTGAATCTTTTGCTGTATTTTATATAAATACACATATGATTGTACTTGAAAGAACTTCAAGTACTTTATAAAACCATAAACTATAAACCTAAACTATAATACATTTTTATTTAATTGCAATTAGCATGCAAATTAAGTGTTTATACAAACCTTATTATTTACACATATATTATTTTAAAGTATATTATTTCTGGAATATTGCTTTAAATTCTTGTGTGTTAAATTCTTACGCTATAACACTTTTCTGTAGACTGTTCAGTGGATGATTTAAATATGAATGAAACATTTTTTATCATTAATTTTCTCAATACAGTATATTTATAAGCCACTTTTCGCTTGCTTCATCTGACATTTTCTGATTGCTTTTTTTTCCGGTGCATGCTGGGGATTGCTTTTTCCACAAAGACGTGGTGATATTTGCGATGCTGTCTTTGAATTTTCTTAGAAGGCACCACAGTTTTCATCAGTGTGCCAATGCTGCCTTAAAATCATTATGCATTTTGCTAGGCTTTGGAACAAAACATTAGTCTTGAGGAAAACTATACTAAATGCAAATAATACATTTTGCATATAGGATTTGTTATCATATAAATAAAAAGATTTGTTATCACTTATCAGTCAATTATAACTTGTTAATCGACATTTATGCATGGACAAAAATGTGAAATCTGCCTATTTAGTCTACATTGCATTAATAAATGTGCTTATTGGTGAGCCTGGTAATATGAAAAAAAAACACATTTTGTTTTGCTTTTCTTTTATACAATAAACAATCTTTATATTGTGTTGGGTCGCCACTTGATGGTTAATGTAATATCTGTGTCCTAAAGCAAAACCCTTTGAGAACAACCCCTTCAATTCCCTTTCAATTCTATCTGAAATTGAAAATATTCAAAGCTTTATCAAACCTCAAGTTTGTGATAAGGTCATAAAAGGTGTGTGTGTGTGTGTGTGTGTGTGTGTGTGTGTGTGTGTGTGTGTGTGTGTGTGTGTGTGTCACTGCTCTCCCTGTGCAATAATTCAGTGTTGTCTCAGCAGTCATTGTGAGAGGCTGTTAATGTTGCTCTTTTGTGAGGGGCTATGGCCGTTTTTAAACAGCTCCATATGGTGACAAGCATCAGGCTTTGAGTGAGAGTGTGTGTATGTGTGTGTGTGAGGGTCTGCTCTCACCCTCTCCATTGAGGCCGACCACAGAGGAGCACTATAAGCTGTCCTTTCACACCGCCAATAAAAGACAGAGCCTCCATCTGGCACACACTAAACCTCTCTCTCTCCCTCACACACACACACACACACACACACAGTTTTTGCCCCACACTTTTGAATCGCGCTGCTTCTTATGCTCTGCTTGATCAAACTGGGGATTACAAATCTTTTGTTATAGAGTTTTTATGTATTTTTTATTTTGCTTCATGATATAGTTGATAAACACGTGAATTTGACATATTCAGGCCCTTAATTATTATTCATGTTTTGTTTTTCTATGTTTTGTTTGAAAAGCTGTATTTAATAAATCGTTTTTGAAATACAGAAAGCACATTATCATATCCATACGTTTTTACCCCATTTTATTGTCCACCAACTGTAAATAACTTGTGAAGTAACAATGCACTCCACAAGTCTCATGATTGTATGTCATTCATGTGTGTAGAAAAGTTTCGCTTCCCTCGCTTTGTTTATTCAAATGTCTATCCTAAGTGTATCCGTGTGTCATATCCCCTGTGAGAAAAGAAATGCCTTTAATTGTACTGATTGTGCACTTGTAGTGTACTTAAAATCTCACACCTAAGAACAATTTAAAACTTTCTAATAATGACAGATTGAAGTTTAACTGTAAAATACATTTTAAATCATCATGTTTAATAATCTTTGGTCATGCATTAAAGGGGTCATGAACTGGCTTTTTTCAACTTATGACGTTCGCTTGGTTTTGTATTCAAAAACATCAAAATGAATAAGTAATAGGCTATTTTCTACCCTAGTTTCTGAGCCTTTCTAAAAAATGCTGGGCTTTTATGGGTGTCTCGCATTGAAGACTTGGAAGTAAACGCCCACTGCTGTGAGTGGATAACAGTTTTGCATATTATAATGAGTTTCGACTCAACCGTCGATACACGTGGGGGAAATTGTTTTGAAAACGTCCAATGTTGTAAAATGGCAATCGGAATGATTCGCCCATACATGTTCGACCCAGAGTCCGTGTGTTGCACAATTCCTGTCAGATCCAATATAGACGGCACAGCACGTTCTTTACTCTTAATCGGTTCTGCAAATCCAGTCTTGTTTACAAAACAATCCTCAGTGAAATGGGAGCGGAACAGACGGCACGATGTTTTACCTCATTAGCTGTAACGTCATTAAAAATAAAGTTTTGCAGTCCTATTGGAGTCCTGTCTTCATCCACAACCAGGCGCTGCACAATATTCTGTATTTGCTCGGTAGCTCGATCCGGTCTTGTCATCATGAGGTAGGCATCTGTTATCTAGCTATGTGTGTAATGCTCGAAATCGGTGGGCGGGGCTAAACCGGCGTTGATCTTCTTCTGCGGCGGTGGTGTTTTATCCCACTTTGAAAAACGAGTCGTTTGTGGGGCTGGTGTCAATAAAAGCTTTTATTGGACTAACAAGGACGTTTTCATTTTCTGAAAATTACAGGATATTCTTATAATATGATGACCTCTTAGATGTCAAAAGCTCAGGGAAAATTTGATATCTCAGTTCATCACCCTTTAAACTTATTTTGATGTGTTGACAAACATACTAAAGTACATTTGATGGGGGGGGTTCATCAAAATGAAATATTGTTCAGAAGCTGATCGAAAGGTCTTACGGTTTTGGAAGGTCATTCATTCTATTTTGAGTTTTCATTTTTGGTGAACTATCCCTTTAAAGTGCATTTCATTCCACAAGGGACTGCCCTGCTATATATAACATTTAATGTGCTGTTTAAAGGGGTCATATGATGCTCCTAAAGACAACATTATTTTGTGTATTTGGTTTTTGGTTAAAAACAAACTTTTACACAAACTGTACATTGTTGCTCCTCTTAATGCTCCACCTCTCTAGAACGCGTCGATTTTTACAAAGTCATTGTCCTGAAAAGCAATTGGTGTGCTCCTGATTGGCCTGAATACCTTAAGCGCGTGAGGGAAAGGCCACGCCCCTTACCATATTTGGAACATCAGCTCCCAAAGCAACAGTGACCGGTGATAATGTCGGTACTGAAAGCTATCAATTCTACAGCCCAAATCTGATCCGGAAAATGCATAATGACTAAGCTCATCAGATTCTGTATCAGATTAGTAAGATTTTATTCCATTGGGGACATAATTACTGATTATAATGACTTATATGTCTTTATATCTCACATGCGCTGCACACAGTTCAAATATTGCGGTTGTATCTGTTATCACTGTTTTCTATTTGGAAGGCCAAACAAAGTAGTTTAATTTCTCAAACGAAATTTCTCACACGACAAAGTCCCTCTCTCTTTCTTTGCTGTATCCATTATGAAAACTCTGCCCCCACACTCTGACGTAGATTTGTGGAGGCGGTGTTTAAACAGAACGTTTTAGGAAGCTGTGGCTGAGCCTTCACTTTTACAAAGAACATCTCTTTTGGGTTTGACACTTTGAGCTTTGTAACTCTGCTGACTTACACATGCACTAACAGCCACATAACACACTGAAAGAAAAGGGAAAGCAAGAAACCGCATCATGTGACCCCTTTAATGCTTCAGTACATCAAGCTAACATGTTAGCTACACTAGGTTTTAATTTCCTGTAGGCTGTTCAGTGGATATTGTTTACTAAATGATCCTAAGACTTGGGCAGATTGTTGCTCTTCAGGACGTGGGCACAGATGTGGCCAGAGACTATTTCTACCACGGGATTGTGTGTGTGTGAATAAAGCGGGGGCCTGTCCACCCAGCGAGGCTCTGTAAGAGACGGCTTATGGGGTCAAGGTGGGCTGCCAGCTCTAGCGTGACAAGATACATAGGGCTTTTTGATTCGCTCTTTGGCAGATTACAGGTTGCTAATAAGTTTCTCTAATGCTCAAATCAAGCATTCAGCTATATCGGCTCAGAATAGGTTAAAGGCTGGTGGCGATTTGGAAGAGATAAAACTTGGTGACAGAAAAACGGGGAGGAGAGTTTGACAAAAGCACTGCCTGCTCCGGCTTTGATGTGTCCCTGCGAGGGAATGTGGACAGGGACTGGGAGAAACACTCTGAGCCTTTGGCTAAACACGCCAATGTGAAGGAACACAATGGCGACTATGGAGAGCAACAAGGCCCAAAAGAGCTGTGTTATCCTATTACCGATGTTGTTTTCTTGCTTTCTTTCTCTTGTCTCGCTCCTGGAATCTTCAACACACGCAATGAATAAAAAAATAACACTTGGGACTCTTCACTTGGACCTGAAGTTTGTAAGTAGCCTGTAACTGTGTCTGTACTCATGCTTTATTTGACAATCTGGTGCAGTCTAGGGAGAAATCTTCTCATTTAACATTTCTCATCTCATTTAATTTTTACTTACAAAAATAAAACTGAAGTAAAATTAATAAAAACTATTTAGTCATATAAGAAAAAAAACAAATAAAAACTATGTGTGACCCTGGATCACAAAACCAGTCACGAAGTCGTACGGTATATCAGCTTCAGCGTTCCTCATCCTTTAGCGTCACATATAGAACGCTTTATGACAAAACGGCGCTATAGTACGCACATGGTACGCTTTATCGTTTATATAACATCGCAAACTCAAGGCAACAAAAATCCTTTAGCTGTAATATGAGACTTACCCTACCCAACCCCACACCTGAAACCTACCCATGACAGCGCGTGTCATATGAAAACGAATAAAGGGTACCATGTGCGTAGTATAGCGCCGTTTTGTCATATAGCGTTCTATATGATGCAAAAGGATGGAGAAAGGCGCGAACATAACACACAACGTTAAAGGAGATTCTCAATGTTTTGATTTCTTTGCACCCTCACATTTCCAACATTTTCAAATAGTGTATCTCGGCCAAATATATAGAAGCGCGGCGTGGTAGATGCGGAATATGTGCGTGAGTTCGCGAGAATGACGCGAATTGACCGTCTGGCGCGTAACACAGAATAATTAAGTTAGTGCTATTTGTGCACTCACACATCTGACCGCGAATTCGCATCTGCTGCCCGAGTTGAAAAATCTGGTCAAAAAATCTTGGCGTCAAGTTTGGTGCAGCGTAACAGGAGCCTCACTGCTTGCTCAGTGGTGAAGGATATCGATGCTTCAATAAATTATTTTGTAATATGAAATGGCTGGCTTTGGTTCTAGTGGCAACAAAGCAAATATTTTATCACTTTAAACTTATTTTAATATACAAGACATGTTCATTTGTACTGAATGTTATTTATTCCATGTCTAGATTATATGAAATATTATTAGTGTAAGACAACTAACATACATGTGCATAAGTTCCGTATCTGGACGAGAAAGAAAATCACAGGATAGGTTAATAACTTTTGGAGGCTGGATCTATTTATCATTGGAAACAAATGACAGATAAGTGAATGTGGAGGGGTGATACTGACTCCAATGTGGGCAACAGGCTCATCAAACTAGGCGCGGACAGGCGGAAGTACCCAGCTCACGAGCCGAACCGTCATCCTGCAGCAGAGCAAATGGAAATTGCGACCGTTTCGTGCTACGAAGGGTCTGGTGGAACACAATATATGATAATGATTTTCTCCATATAATGCACTTTACTGCTAACCAAACTGTTCAAGGTCCAAAAGACAGTTTCCAGTGCAAATGTTCAATGGGCTTCAAGATTTACGTCAGAGTGAATAAGGGTCTTTTTAAGCAAAACCATCGCTCATAAAACAAAGTTTAAGTTTTATAAGCTCAAATGTGATGTACGCTCGTTACCCACGATAGCACAATGGTATTTGATGTGATATTTACATCTGGAAGACGTATTTTTAAGTGTCTAAACGTCTAAACTCCTGAAACGTCTATTTGACATCTGACAGGAAACATCTTATAGACGTATTGCAGATGAGCAAACACTTTTAAAAATACGTCTTCCAGATGTAAATAGCACATCAAACAGCCTTGTGCTATCTCTCCTGTTTCGAACTCGTTGATCAAAATGAACAAACATTTTTGAAATCGTGGTTCATTCAACGAACGAAATGAACGAATTGACTTGGAAAAAAGATTTGTTCATTTTGGCATTTAAAGTAGTAGTACGTTTTTTGTTTTTTTGTTTTCATTCGAAATTTTTAACATTTATTTATATAATAAGGAGTACATTATGAATCTATTTTCCAAAACGCGTAACGTTGTGTTCACACTTGTAGTTCACAAAAACATTTAGTCCTGGTCTGCTAAGCATTCAGAGTGGCATTTTTAACAGAGCAATCGCAGCAAAGTTCGCTTTAATCAAACCAAACATGCCAAGTGTGAACGCTGCCATCCTGAAAGAGTCTCAGTTCGCTTCCAACTAACTCTGGTGCGGTGCGACTTGTAAACAAGACATGTAACAAACCATGAACAGGACATGTTACAATCAATCACATCGACCAATCACGGCCGTATGCGAGTTCTAGTTCCGGTGAAAGAGTGACCCTTGACCCAACCCAATGACAAACTCAGAAGCTTAGAGGAAAGACAAAACAAATGTGTGAGGAACTTGGATTGAACCGCGAGAGGAGGCGACTCACCTAAGCTTACGCATAGATATCGATAGTAAAGGCTAGATGTCTTACGGTGGAGTCTCTTATCATCATCACCGGCGGCATCTTGTCACAGGCAAGCTTTCTGGCGGGCTCTATGGCTCCTGATGTAAGATGAGTGATCAGCACAAACACAATACTCTTATCTCTGTGAAATCTTGATGGATCTACAAACAGTTTGGTATCTTACAAACGTTTTTAACATGGCTATAATTCTGGATGACTGACCGCACATGAGTGTGCAGTGTCCTACATCTCTGACGTTTATAACAAACCAAACCGTTTGAAAATCGGTAAACAATTGAGCAAGTTATGGTTATTTAAAGAGTACATGCACCATTAAAACACAATGTTACGAGTGAGCGAGCTGCCAGTGGCAAGATGGCCGCCAGGGTGTGGACGTTGACCTCCAGTGGCCAGCAGCGCGGACGAGACATCTAGCCTTTATTATGGATATCTATGAGCTTATGCTACTCCTACGTCATGCGTCGGGTCAGAGGTCACAATTTTTTCTTACAAAAATGCACGTCTCACGTGAGTTCAGAGCTTACGGTAGCGCAGAGAACTCTTATTAAACCCAGGTGGGACGTGCAGCCTGAACACATCACGTGTGTGATTGACAGCAGTGTGGTGATTGACAGCTGGTGCGCTTGCCTGTGTGTGTTGCAGACGGCGCTCCACTGGGCGGTCAAGCAGGGCTGCGTGGAGACGGTGGACATGATGCTGCGCTCCGGAGCGGACGTCAACCAGAGAGCGGTGAGAGCTGACAGGAGCCGGTGTCCCTACTGACACACTCGCATTTACACCTCTGCAGGGGCCCACACACAACACACACCGCAACACACACCACTCTCACGGAGAAATGAACACCTTCCTCACCGCCAGCGCCCTGTGCTCTCATGAGCTGCTCAGGTTTGCGCTATTATGTTTGTGTTTGTGTATAATTAAACCATATTTCTCTTCAATATGAGCCCTTACAGGTCACAGACTTCCACACATGTATTCCTGCTTTAGCTCGATGCAGCTTAATCGGCTGTTTGCTGCTTCTTCGGTTAATCAAACACAAGGTTAAGAGGATGTTTGCTTAGCTCACAATTGAAGTTGAATGTATAACCTCCCTCTCCTCTTTGCATAAACATGACCTCATGTTTATTTATTCTGAATATTCCAACAGTCCAGCAGTGAAAGCTCTGGCCTCACCCCCAGCTCATGCATATTATAATTCACTGTATCTTATCTCGTCACATTGTGGGTTGGAGAAGTGCAATACTGACAGGATCTTGTGCCTCTGGCAGCCCCCTGTCCCGACCCCCAACCTTTATTTGGAGCTCTATTTTTATCAGGCGTCGACATCACGGTCCCTCTGAAGGAGGTAGTTTTCAGTTCAGATCCTGTACGCTTTAGAGAATCCAATTCAGCCCTTTGCAAATTGGCCGTTTATGTAAATGTGGAAATACACAAATCTCTTGTATGGTTCAGAAAACGCTTTTAAGTTCTTAAAATATGATCTTTTTATTCATGTTGGTTTTTACACATAAAAAAATATATATATTTATACCCTTTTTAACAATGATGTAAAACTGATAGTCGTGTAGGCAATAATAAAACTTTATTACACATGAATGTACACATCCTAATTATTAATATGAATTATTATTATTTTAAGGTTAAAATTATTAATTTAATATTTTATTTGTAAATATTTTTGTAAAAGTGTTTTTAATCTTATAAAGGTTATGTAACTTTTTCTCACTATACACTTTTTAATGACACTTTCTAATTGTTGCCATCACAGCAACTAGATATTTGTATTTAAAATATCAATTCAGAAATCGAAAACATGTTCATTTTAGTAGATAAATAAGCAAAAGAAAAAAATTGTAATTTGTAAAATCAGAGGAGTGAAAGAGTTTACTTAATGTTCTCTCTTTCTTTTACTATTTTAATCTCTCCTCCCTCGTCTCATTGAAGATAATGTTTAAAGCCTTCACAGGCACTAGTAGACACACGCACACTTTTTATTGCCTTCATAATTCACATAATTAACTTTTGCTCTCTAATCGTTATGGGGCTAATGGTGCTCTTCAAGTGCAGTCTCCTCTGGGCAGAAATGGAAGAAAAAATCAATAATCCATGGAACAGCGACTCAGGGTCTGCATTACGCCTCAGCTGTGATTCACAAACACATGAGGCGGAGATTTGCTCTTTCTTTCTGTTTTACTTTCCCTTCACCTCTGTTGTATGGACTTCTTTGTGTTTCGTTATGTGTGTGTGTGTGTGTTTAAAAACAAGTTAAAGTGCCCTTATTATGCTATTTCAAAGGTATACCTAATTTTGTTTTGAACAGGTTTCACATGCATCAAAGGTAAAAAAAATAAATGAAAACTTAAATTTTCTCATAATATACATTGTAGAATCACATAATTTCTTAAAGAGTCAGAAAACGATTAATTAGAAAATTCTTGTGTCTAAAGTCTCTCTACTCTGATTGAACAGTCGGTTCCCAGTGATTGATTTACAGAGTTATAATTGCTCACATGGCCTTGTGATTGGTCCAGTCTGTTGTGATTGGTCTACTCTGCTCTGATTGGTCAGATGGTCCAGTCTGTTTGGTCTACTCTGCTCTGATTGGTCAGATTGTCCAGTCTGTTGTGATTGGTCTACTCTGCACTGATTGGTCAGATGGTCCAGTCTGTTGTGATTGGTCTACTCTGCTCTGATTGGTCAGATGGTCCAGTCTGTTGTGATTGGTCTACTCTGCACTGATTGGTCAGATGGTCCAGTCTGTTGTGATTGGTCTACTCTGCTCTGATTGGTCAGATTGTCCAGTCTGTTGTGATTGGTCTACTCTGCTCTGATTGGTCAGATGGTCCAGTCTGTTGTGATTGGTCTACTCTGCACTGATTGGTCAGATGGTCCAGTCTGTTGTGATTGGTCTACTCTGCTCTGATTGGTCAGATTGTCCAGTCTGTTGTGATTGGTCTACTCTGCTCTGATTGGTCAGATGGTCCAGTCTGTTGTGATTGGTCTACTCTGCACTGATTGGTCAGATGGTCCAGTCTGTTGTGATTGGTCTACTCTGCACTGATTGGTCAGATGGTCCAGTCTGTTGTGATTGGTCTACTCTGCACTGATTGGTCAGATTGTCCAGTCTGTTGTGATTGGTCTACTCTGCACTGATTGGTCAGATGGTCCAGTCTGTTGTGATTGGTCTACTCTGCTCTGATTGGTCAGATGGCCCAGTCTGTTGTGATTGGTCTACTCTGCACTGATTGGTCAGATGGTCCAGTCTGTTGTGATTGGTCTACTCTGCTCTGATTGGTCAGATGGCCCAGTCTGTTGTGATTGGTCTACTCTGCACTGATTGGTCAGATGGTCCAGTCTGTTGTGATTGGTCTACTCTGCTCTGATTGGTCAGATGGTCCAGTCTGTTGTGATTGGTCTATTCTGCTCTGATTGGTCAGGTGTCCCAGTCTGTTGTGATTGGTCAGATGACCTAGTCTTGGACGACCACTTACAGCGTGTGTCAGTATCACGGCCATTATCATATCTGAATTTCAGCTCCATATCTTCCTCGTCCCTTGATACACAGTGATACAAACAGTTACGATGGTGTTGGTTGTAATGTATCAACTCAAGTCTCATTCTTTTGAAATGCATGCAAAGTTGATTAACCAAACTCTTCCAAGCCTCAGCACTAACCACAGTGCTTGAGGGTCAAAGACGTTGTGCATGAGCAGCCAATGAAATAGGCTGGCATTATGCAAATTATGCATTGCTATGTAGGTATGCAACAGGAAGTGAGACTAGAATTACTGACGACTCATGTCAGCAGTTCATAATAAATACTTTCGACAATCGTTTCATACATTTATATAAAAAATGAAATTAATTTTAATAAGTGGATGTATAATGTCACCTGTCTTCTTTTTTCTTTTGCATTTTCCGATGCCGTCACCTGGGTTTCTAGCATGTAAGTACACCTCATTTTATCCAGTTTCACTTATATTCAGAAAACGCAAGTTCTAATAAGCATAAAACAGATTTTCTTCTATTTGAAGAATACATGCAGTGTTCCCATAAGATTTGGCCTAAACATGATATCATAGAAGGTAGCATAATATTGTGTTTAGAAGTAAATCCATGATGCTTTAAAATGTTGTAGGCAGCTCTATGGGTTTTGGAACAGAGCCGTAGACTTAGATTTATGCTCTTCATATGAAAGAAATACTTCCAAAGCCAAATTGCCCATCAGTGTGAAATTAAGTTCTTGACCCATCTTGTGCGATGTACTCTATGCTTATTCTGTTTCTATAATCTTCTCCGGCTTTTTCTGGCAAATGGGAGCCCACTCTGGTCTTGATGACAGCCTTCTTTCTTCATTCTTTCTACAGGGGGTGAGTTTGATTTCAATACACCTGTGAAATGAAGCAGGATTTAGAAGAAATATGCTTTAGATTCTGAGTGCAGTCATTGGCTGTCCACTTATCAGAGGATTGTGGGACTGCTAAGAGCTGGCACGCTACTAAGGATCAAATCCCTTTTCCTTGCTAAGCACTGAACAAATAGGTTTTATTAAACATTCAAAATGCAGATAGTATGAGATTAAGTTACAAACATTGGAAGTAATGGTGCTTTAATGCTGTAGTCATTCTGAGTAGCACAGGAAGTATTGGAAGTGAAATGGATTTCATTGCATTTCAGAAGTTGAATATGAAAATTTTCATCTTTTCATTATGTGAAGCTCATCACTATTACTTATCGCTATTCTATATATACATACACATAGGCATCAAATTCATAGTCTTTTATAAAACGATTTAGTATACAGTACTTCATATAGAAAACATAAATATCATTCCTGGATGAAAAACAATTATTGATCAGAATTAGCAGACCTCCTTAGTTCATTACCTGGAACAAACAAACTTACAATGCAATTTAGCAATTTTTTTAAATAAAAATTTTTGCATTAAAAGTTAACATGAAGTCATATAGTAGAAATAAAAGAGAGTTGAGAGTGCATCTAGAACTGCGATTCATGATGCTACTGTTAGTATACATGTCACTGTATACTGAAGTAAAGTTGCCTGTGCAGTGTATATGGATTTAAGAGAAGGAATGCAGTCCCTTGTGAAAAAAGTAAAGTTCACGTTAGCATACTTTTTAAAATACACTCACCTAAAATATTATTAGGAACACCTGTTCTATTTCTCATTAATGCAATTATCTAATCATCCAATCACATGACAGTTGCTTCAATGCATTTAGGGGTATGGTCCTGGTCAAGAAAATCTCCTGAACTCCAAACTGAATGTCAAAATGGGAAAGAAAGGTGATATAAGCTATTTTGAGCATGGCATGGTTGTTGGTGCCAGACAGGCCGGTCTGAGTATTTCACAATCTGCTCAGTTACTGGGATTTTCATGCACAACCATTTTTGTGTTTGCAAAGAATGGTGTGAAAAGGAAAAAACATCCAGTATGCGGCAGTCCTGTGGGCGAAAATGCCTTGTTGATGCTAGAGGTCAGAGGAAGAATGGGCCGACTGATTCAAGCTGATAGAAGAGCAACTTTGACTGAAATAACCACTCGTTACAACCGAGGTATGCAGCAAAGCATTTGTGAAGCCACAACACGCACAATCTTGAGGCGGTTGGGCTACAACAGCAGAAGACCCCACCGGGTACCACTCATCTCCACTACAAACAGGAAAAAGAGGCTATAATTTGCAAGAGCTCACCAAAATTGGACAGTTGAAGACTGAAAAAATGTTGCCTGGTCTGATGAGTCTCGATTTCTGTTGAGACATTCAGATGGTAGAGTCAGAATTTGGCGTAAACAGAATGAGAACATGGATCCATCATGCCTTGTTACCACTGTGCAGGCTGGTGGTGGTGGTGTAATGGTGTGGGGGATGTTCTCTTGGTACACTTTAGGCCCCTTAGTGCCAATTGGGCATCATTTAAATGCCATGGCCTACCTGAGCATTGTTTCTGACCATGTCCATCCCTTTATGGCCACCATGTCCCCATCCTCTGAGGACTACTTCCAGCAGGATAATGCACCATGTCACAAAGCTCGAATCATTTCAAATTGTTTTCTTGAATATGACAATGAGTTCACTCTAAAATGGCCCCCTACAGTCACCAGATCTCAACCTAATGGAGCATCTTTGGGATGTGGTGGAACGGGAGCTTCGTGCCCTGGATGTGCATCCCACAAATCTCCATCAACGGCAAGATACTATCCTATCAATATGGGCCAACATTTGTAAAGAAGGCTTTCAGCACCTTGTTGAATCAATGCCGCGTAGAATTAAGGCAGTTCTGAAGGCGAAAGAGGATCAAACACAGTATTAGTGTGGTGTTCCTAATAATCCTTTAGGTAAGTGTAGTGCTTATCACAGAAATAATATAGGCTACTTTAAAATAATGTATGAAAGAATAATGTAATGTGTTTGGACACTTAAATGTATGTTAATTGCAAATAAATGAAAATGTGTTACAGTTTAAGTTGATGAAACAAAATCAGCTGAACATTGTTTTTTTATTTTATGTAGAATTTATGTATGTCTTTATATCTAATTTCAGAATTACTCAAATTTTCTTTGAAATACAGTTGGAAAAATGGAAACTTCTTATTTCAATATATTTGTAATTAAATATTTGTTTTAATGGAGTTTATATATTTACTTAAAATGTAATATTGAATAACACACTACAGTTAAAATTACAAGTATGTTACGTTACATAGGTATACGTTATGTGCTTTAGTATGTTATTCAACATCAAAATAAGTGTATTTGTAAAAGAAATGTATTTTACAAATTATTTGTACATATAATTAATATTTTTTTATTTGACATTATTATGAAGTGCACTAAGTTAGAAACAGTAATGAAAGTGGACTCACTTGAAGTACAATTGTTTATTTAATTGATATTAAACTATTAATAACTACAAATACACATTCAATAAAACTGAGCAGCTAACAGGAACTTTCACAAATGTTCTCACAAAGTTATGAACACACATTCTTCCATTAACGTTACTAAAATATTTGTTCAAAATGTGCACAAAAACATTATTTGTATCATATCATCATATCGTATGGATCATGGAACTTTCTTCTTAAGACGTTTTAGTTAGAAGTTCGTTTAACATGTTTTAAGTGTGACTACTTGTTTCAAAAGTAACTTTTGCAAAATGATCAAATGGGATGTTCTGTCAGCATTCACATAACAAATAAAAAAAGTGTTTAAAAACATTTAATAAACTGGACATTTTGAACATTTAGAGAACATTAAAAAATAACGTTTTCATAACATAATAGGAACAGTAGCAAACTGTTCTTAGAACATATTGTTATCTGGATGGCACACATCCATGCTCTGTGTTAAAGGGATAGTTCGGCCAAAAATGATATTTAAACCATGCATTACTCAACCTCAAGCCGTTCTGAGATGCATATGTCAATCTTGTTTCAGATGAACACATTTTCAGTTATTTTAGAAAATGTCTTAGACCCTTCAGTGGATATAATGTGAAATATGGGGTCCAGCTCCTTCAAGTCCCAAAAATGTGCATAAATCCTTCACAAAAGTAATCCATCCGGCTCCAGGGTGATAAATGAAGGCCTTCTGAGGGTAATCCGTGCGGTATTGTCGAAAATATACATATTTAAAACTTTATAAATTAAAATATCTGACTTCCGGCAACGATCGTCACGACGGTTCCTACGCTATGTGACGTTCATGGGTGATGGAAGTAGGCGTACGAGGTAGGATGCAGCGTAGGAAACGTCGCGACGTCATGACGGTTTCCACGCTACGTACGCGCGACTTCCATCACCCATGAACGATACGACGATCTTTGCCGGAAGTCAGATATTTTCATTTATAAAGTTTTAAATATGTATATTTTTACAACAATACCGCACGGATTACCCTCAGAAGGCCTTCGTTTATCACCCTTGAGCCATATGGATGACTTTTGTGAAGGATTTATGCACATTTTTGGGACTTGAAGGAGCTGGACCCCGTTTCTTCACATTATATCCACTGAAGGGTCTAAGACATTTTCTAAAATAACTGAAAATGTGTTTCGTCTGAAACAAGATTGACATGCATCTCGAACGGCTTGAGGGTGAGTAATGCATGGTTTAAATATCATTTTTGGCCAAACTATCCCTTTAATAGCTTTGTCAGTCAGTCTGTTAAAACCATTCCCAGTGTGTTACCTTGATCTCCATTGGCTTCTCTGACACCCTGGACAATCTCTCCAGGGCCTTTATTTATACTGAAGCTGATGTGAAACAGAGCACATGAAAGTGTCTGTGACCTTTCCAAAAAATGTCAGTGCTAGGACTAGTGTAGTAATGAGGAGTGAAGCAGAGGGAAGCCTACTTTAACCTTTAAGGGCAGCAGAACTACATGAAGATAGCACTGTGCTCTTAGCAACATTCGCTACGCTATGCTACACACAGCAATTCTGGACTGATTCCAGGCTACATTACCTGAAGAAAAAAAAATAAATATTGACACTTTTGCATAGATCTATGTTCACACCCCTTTAATTAGGCTACCCTTAACTTTAAGAACGACCCATGATTCAGTCTCAGAACCGGTATGCTAGCTCACAACCAATTAGTACCAATTCGTACGAGTGATTAAAAAGTGGCTAATTCATACGGCCTCACTCGTACAAATTTGTACGATTTTGTCTAAACCCACGTGATGGTAGGTTTTGAGGCGGGGTCAGGGGTAGATAATTCGTACGAATTCATACGAATTGGCAAATTCGTAAAATATGTACGATTTAGCAAAAATCATACTTATTCGTACGAGTGAGGTTCGATACGAATTGTTACGAATTAGCCTCCCCGTGAGATCGGTTTGGTATGTTTATCTCCTTAACTTATGTTCCAGCACTGTCTGGTCTTTACATATAGGCTACCTCATAAGTGGATGATTTGGAACGATCTCAGGCAACAACTAGTCCCGATTAAACAAATTGTGCTCTTCACAAGAAGTTAAAGAGAGACTCAACTCGTTCATTCTCAGCAGAGTTTAGCCTCTTGCTAAGCTAAAGCTAATAGGTGTGTTCACATGCTCTACAACAGTCTGAATGAATCCAATCCGATTTTCAGATTCTGAATTCTGTTTATGATCTCTTTATATCCTCGCAATCCGATTTCACAAATTCGTTTACATGTGCTTTACACATATTCCAATCAACTGTTCAGCGAATGTTGAGATATTGTTGAATTTGTTTGAGAAAATAGATTCAAGCTTTTTTTCCTATTGATTGGAATATTTAAGGTTGAAACCACTCATTTCAATCGAATTTTTATTCAGATTAAACTCAATTAGATTGATTGAGATGTCTGATTGACCCATAAATCAGATTTCAAACAGATTATTTGATTGAAATGAAGCCAATGCGATATCTAATAAAAAATATTTCATTTTTATAAAATTCTTTAAATAAAACATTACTTTTTAGTTTTGAATGAAGTATATTTATTATACTTCATTTTAGTGATTTAAACTATATATTATAACTATACTATAACTAAATAATTTTTTTAGTTTTAAAATTTCACATGATTAATTTGTATTTTTATTTATAACAGAAATGTTTGTTGAGGTTTTTAAATACACCAAGCAATTTAGTTTTTTTACACATGAAACATATAAAAGAAGACTGCTAGTATCTTGGCATATGTAATCCATTTTTTTTTGGATGTGCAGCAAATTAATTTTAAGTATTGAATTTTTCGGAAGGACTTTTATTTCCTTTGAGTTTATAAAGTTTCATGCTGTTACGAACATTTTCCTAAATTATTATCCATTTTTGTGTTTGGTTAATGTTCATTATTGTCAAATATTATTGCTCTTGCCACTTTTCCCCTCTAATCTCACGGCCCATTAGTGCTGTGAGTGTAAAACAAACGGACACCAAAGAGATATCAGGGATAGATGGAGTCAACATGAAACATCCACTTGCAGAAGTGTCTTTGGATGATAAACTCCCCGTGGAGCGTTAATGTGCCGTCATCCACACTAATCACCGCTTGAGCTCAGATCAGCACTAAACTGCAGTCACATTTCAGACATCCATCATCCTCTCAGGCCGTCTTCACTAGCACACATGTACCACCGACTACCATAAGAAAACCCCATCAGGGCTTCAGCTGTTGGGCCGGTGCCGTTTGAAACAGCGGTGGCTGACTGACGGGATCCTGGAGAGGGTTAGTCCCGTGTTAATGTGCGGGATGTACTGTAGCGATTGTCTCAGCGGGTCTCGCTGTCTGGTTAACTGCATAAATGTGAAACGTCGACTGCACACAGTGGTGTGTGAAATGACGTCCAGCTGTTTTTAATAGCCTATCACAATCGAGTGACAGACACAACAGGAGAACAAGAAGTGCTGTCATATTATCGTCCTCTAAAGCTAATGATATTTAGATATTTTTGTGCGTGTAGGATGCATACAAATGGACATTTCAGGCCTTAAAAGTTCACATATTATGTATTTGTGTGTGTTTGCAGGGCTACACACCGCTCCACCTGGCTTCTCTGCACGGACATGGCAAAATCATCCAGCTCCTAATCAATAACTACAGTAAGGTCACTTTATTCTGGATTAAACACACCTTAAACGCATGCCTCTGGTCTTTAGTGACCCAGGACGTCATTCACGATTCTCCATCAACCTTAGTACTTCCAATTCAATCATAAACAGTATAATTAGAAAAAAATATATATATAAAAGAATGCCTGTTTTCCCATTCATCTTTTGTAAAAACAACAACAACAACCCGAGGTGTGTAAGTACACAATGATCCACAATGAAGTGATGTTTTACTCATAGTTACCACAGGCATTTTATATTTGATCCTGGAATACCATTTCTGTCTGAAAATGTAGTCCTAATCATATCCCTAACCCTATATGCATAACTTATTCCTAAAATCAGAGGGAAAAGACAGGTGAATAACACTCATGTAGAAGCACCTAACCCTGAATGAAGCCTAAATTTGACAGAAACTTTGACCTTGTCCCTCAAATTTGATTGGTTTAAGGGAAATAAAGAAACCCTGAAGGTCAAATCACTTAAGATATCAGATAATGTGACCAGTTTTTTGACATGACAAGGTTGTAAAATGTAATTTGGTCTAACCTCCAAAAACACATGATGAATGATATTTAAAGGGGGGGTTGACTGCGATTTCACATTTTTCATTTTAAATAGTGTGTAATGTTGCTGTTGGTGCATGAACAGTATCTGCAAAGTTGCAGCGCTGAAAGTTTAGTGTAAGCAGAGAAATCGTCTTTTAAAAACCAGGAAGTATAATTGCCTACAAAAACGACTCGAATTGGGACTACAGCTAGGTTATGGTACGTCAGTTGCTATTGTTGCCAGTCAGATGCTATTGTGTAAAACAAATGTGTATAAAGTTAAAAAAAATGTAGCAAATTATCATTCAGAAACGTTTAGTAAGAGCCATGTGTGGTGAGGTTCTGTTTGACTCTCTTCATCATGGCTTTCTCGGTCTGATTCTACCTGAAACTGATACTGCAGTTCGACACATATTTACATCTGGACCGGAGCTCATGACATGCCCGTAAAGATAATGGGCGTTAATCTTTCGGACAACGTGAGCGACAGTTTAGCCAATCACAACACACCGGCCCAAACTAACCAATCTGAACCCACCGCCCGTTTCTGAGGGAGTGTTTTCATAGAATCAGGAAGTGAACCGCTCGTTCAGGGGACAGAGGAGAGTGTGGCTGACAATAAAGGTGAAGTTTATGAAAAATAAGACTTTTAAAAAAAGAAAAACCACGAATACATGTTATATTGCACCCCATAAATACAATCATGCATAATTTTTTAATAATGAAAATATGTATGTATTTTTATTAATTAATTAATTAATTCACCCATTCATTATGAAAAATTACCACTAGGTATTACTACACCATCTGTGTGACATTTAACGACAGATCTATATTGCTGAAACAACCAGTTATTCTGGTTTTGGGAAACTGACTTGTTAACTTCTCTATTGCAGTGTTACAACAAACACTCCTCGTTGTAGCCTGAGAGCGGCAGACGCGATTTTAAAACCACCCATGTTAAAACAACACTGTAAAAATTAATGCGCTTTATTGAATCAGAAAAATTGGGGACAACAAGCAATATTATTAATTCAATTTAACAAATTAGAATTAAGTAAAAATTATTCAAATGAATTCCTTAAAAGTAAACCATTTAAAATGAGTAGAATCTGTACAACAAAAAAACGTACATTTAAGTCGCCATTATGGTGATCGGTGTTTGTTTTAGGTTTCTGCTTCAGTGATTCTGCTTGTTGACATCAGGTGTCTTCTAATGTTGGCAATATAAAATAAAGAGTTTTTAATTAATCTTTGACGTCTGTCTGTTATTCAGATATTTTGTTTAATTTTTTGGTGTAAACTTTACTCATTTTAAATGGTTAACTTAAAATAAATTGAATAATTTTTGTCTCAATTCTAATTAGTTCAATTTAATTAATAGTATTGCTTGTAATCTGTTGCCACAGTTTTATTGATTAGATAAAGCATATTCATTTTTACAGTGAATGCTCCACAGTGAAACAATGTAATGTGAAGAACAAAGGGGAAGATTAAAAGAAGCATCACAAAAAGGAATTTCAAACCAAAGAGATCAATAAGTATCACAAAATAATTTCCCATTAGTATACAATATAATGTTCCTTAACGCTGTCTCCTACAAAAAGAAAATCCAGCTCACAGATATGATCAATGATGCCGAGCTGAAGTTACTGTGCAGTCACAAATGATAATTGGTTTTTAGGGGAGAAAACAGCAGTGATGGCCCTCATACTGTGAGCTAACACTAGCTCTCGCTAATGAAGCTAACTAGGGTGTGTGTCAATGGAGTAATTCAAAAGAAGAGTCCCTTGAGATCTTGGATGGCGTACACGCGTATATGTGTAGGGGGTCTTGTTTGTAAAATCCCCTAACAGAGAATAGATGTTGTGTGTTCGGTGTCCACTAGGCCCTTTTGTGTTTGTAATTCACTAAAACACATATGGTCCAGGTCAATATTAGCTCCCACCTCCTCTGTACAAACCACTGAGTTTCCATATGGTGTGTGGAAATGGATACTCCATGGTTCCCCTTCACCACCTACAGCTCACTTGGACCCTACACTGAGAGAGATAAAGAGGATTGTCCTTCGTTTTCTATTTTTTTTTTCAAGTACCACGAATGTTCAGCCAATTTGTAAATTGCTTCTTTTCACAAAATGACATCACAGATCAGCAGTCTAGTGAGGTTTAGATCAGTTATCCTCAATTGGTTTGGTGAAGTCACAATGGGCACATTATATACAGATGTATTCCTTATGAATAAATAAATATAATGATATTTATGGATACTTGAATATACCTCTTCTATTATGAATGAACATGTTTTTAATTAATTTATTTATTTTGTGGTATAAAGTAAAAAATGTTGAGGTGCTAGTATGGAGGCACCTCAACAATTATCTCAAAATTTTCTCGAATTGCGAGTTTATATTAGCCTGACTTCGTCATACTCATATTCTATTGAGAATATGAGTCTGAGACCGCTCCATTAAGCTTTGATTATGAGGCGTGTCGTAACCGAACCAGGAAAAAACAACAACTCTGCACTCAATTGGATAGTCGGTAGACCTACAACCAATCAGAGCAACGCAGTAAGTCAACTCCTTTGCATAGCGCAGTTTTCAACTACAGAACATACTTATTTTAGTAGTTAAATAACGAGTGTTGCTTCTTTTACTTACTTCTCCATGAGTGCGACCAAAGCAGAAACCACAACGACCATAGGCTTTTCATTACACATCTTCTTAGTGAGCATCGGAGCCAGCTGATAAGTTACACTTTTCCCGAATCATGTGGGAAGGACGGCAAATATCTTTCCGATCGACAAATGCCTTGATTGAAGTTCTCTGTTTGTCTATTAAAATTAATGCGCTGTCGATTTATTTTACAACAGACGCGACAGTCGGAACGTTGATAACGTGATGATTACTTGCAGATCAATCTGTCCATCATCGTATAAAGCCCGTCCTGGCAATTTGATTGGCGCGAACATTGTTTGCCTGATCATAATTACTCCTCAATGTATTCAGTCCAGATCGAACTTCCCGTCCAAAAAATGTTGTGGGCGGAGTTCGGGCTGGCATCCAGGCTAAGTTTATATCTTACAATTAAAAAATCATCATAAAAAGAATAAAATTCTATAAAAGAAATGGTCTCAGGTTATGCATGTAACCATAGTTCCCTATCAGTAAGTCATTTTCGATGTTATATCAGACGTGATCTGACAAATTGGAATCTCGCCTGAGAACCCAATCACCTTCTAGTGTAAACTAAATCTCACGCTCCGCCCCACATTGTGGGTATAACACTATAAGAGAGCTAATTTCCCTGAAAGAGCAGACACGGATGTCAATCTGCGTCTTTTTAAAGCTGCCTGTCGGCAACATTTTTTTTTAATCATTTTTAGTGAAATCGACACTATAATCCGACAGAACATAAATAAAGTGTTTTTAGAAATAAACCCGAGCTTCTAACTCCATCTGGAGCATGTTATTTGTTTTGCTAAAATCCAGCGCTCCCAGATCATCAGGTGCAATCAGCGCAGGGGGGTGTGAGATCTGACTGTCAATCACAGATCGGGCACATGCCACCCCTCGCGCACGCTACAAATCACATGCACACGCCTGAAGTTCGGGCAGTAAGGAAGAGTGATGGTGGAACACTAACAAACCAAGTAAGCTCATTTAGAGTATAAATGACGTTAGCAATTGCAATATATTTGTAGATTAGCCAGGGCAGCAGCATACCTTATAATCCATTGTGTTAAAGGGCAATTCCACCTCTGGAAAGATGAATGTGTATTTAAAATGGGTCATTTATGTAGAAGAAATGTGAAATTATTTTTTAATTTGGAGCTTTCTAGACTGAGAAAAGACAGAAAATGTATTTTTGGCTTATGTGAATGAAAAACATCAACTCCCAGAATTCATTTGCTTCGCTGCCCTGAGGAGGCCACGCTTACCGCTGAACCTCGCAGTATGTAAACAACAGTCTACTAGTGATTCTCCGTGATGAGTCTGTCCGAAAATGTGTTTCGAGATCGCCCAAAATGTCCGCTGATTCGGCTTTTGCGTTCTACAGTCGTCATTCATCATGTTTACTGTGGCAAGCGGAACGAGTGCGAGCTGTATGTATAACGGCGTGAGACGAGCCAGGTTTACTGTGTCGACTCGGGATGAGTGCCGGCTGTCTGGATAACGGCGCGAGGCCGGTGGCGTGATTACCGATGAGCGGCACCTAAGACGCAAGTTACCGGTCTCGTATCTCTCACGGAGGAGCAGGAATTTTCTTAGCAATGTTAAAACGCATCAACCGATCACTTGTTTGGCGTTCATGTAAACACAACAGTCAGATTCACCAATCATAAGGAATTGAGTTAGATTGAAACAAAAGCTGTAACTTACATGTAAACAATGAATGGCAACTTCAGAAATTAAAAGCTGAATCCCGGACATCGACGGCCGGACATGTCCAGGAAAAAGAGGACGGTAACCCCTACTACTCAGCTTTCTCCACAGAACAAGAGCCTGCTAGCTTAGCGTCCAAAAAAGATGTGTAATGTTAATCCCAATCCTCCATAACGCATCCGTCAGCGTATTCAGTAGTTTCGTCCACATTTTCAAAACGTTTCTGCCAGTGAAATCAAACGCATTGGCACTGATCTGTGATAGGTCTGTTAGCGCAATAGGTCCAACCCCCTATTGGCGGGTTTGAAAGGGTGGGGACTCGGGCTTGTAGTTTTTTACTGAAATCGCCCTCTCTTACACTTCCGCCAACAATGACGTAAAATGACGATTTTTGCGTCATTGTTGGAGGAAGTGAAAAAGGTAAATAGCAGATTTCTCTCGTCTCAGGGGAAAATGATAAAGTGTTGCATGACCATTCAATAGTATAACTGGGTTTCTAACAATGGAAAGCTTAATGCAAATGGGTGGAGTTGCCCTTTAATGGATGCTGATGAGACGGTCGCGTTCACAGATAACCTGGTGCGCACGCACTCGAAGCACGAACTCTGTGGGAGGGCATTCGTTGATAGTGGGGGAGGGCCATATGAGTTGTAAACATTAAAAATTTTGACAAAGTCCACTCAATCTGCCAGACTTGCTGACTGCAGCTGTAAGTCTGCCGGCTCACAGTCCGGATCGCTGCCTCACGTGTCAAGCACGCTGAGGTGGCTTTTGTGGATGAGTCATGTACCCACTGCAGGAAGATGACCATCATGGTGTTGCAATTCGAGCTCTCGAGTACCTCAGACGAGGTTGAGTCCCCTCACCTATATCTCACCCCGATCTAACTCCTCTTTTAAAAGGAAGAGGGCTACTTTGGTGAATAGCCAGGGTGACCTGAAAATCACATTGGGGGCTAACCCACCGGGTCAGTCTCAGTGGGCTTCGCATTCCTCATTCAGGGCTCCGCCAGACAATCAGATATCGATCGTTGCAATGGAGGGAGAGCCAGAGTCCTCCGGGGATGAAGACTCGGCTGCGTTGCCCCCTTTAGGGAGAGTGAACTAAATCAAAAGACTCAAAAGAGTCCTCATCGACCTCATGAACTCATTGTCATGTTTAAGAAACCAGTTTTATATGATTCGAGCTTTGTGACATGGTGCATTATCCTGCTGGAAGTAGCCATTAGAGGATGGGTACATGGTGGCCATAAAGGGATGGACATTGTCAGAAACAATGCTCAGGTTGGCCGTGGCATTGAAACGATGCCCAATTGGAACTAAGGGGCCTAAATTGTGCCAAGAAAACATCCCCCACACCATTACACCACCACCACCTGCCTGCACAGTGGTAACAAGGCATGGGGTCTTGTTAGGCAGTGGGGTCTTCTGCTGTTGTAGCCCATCCGCCTCAAGGTTGTGTGTGTTGTGGCTTCACAAATGATTTGCTGCATACCTCAGTTGTAACGAGTGGTTATTTCAGTCAAAGTTGCTCTTCTATCAGCTTCAATCAGTCTGCCCATTCTCCTCTGACCTCTAGCATCAACAAGGCATTTTCGCCCACAGGACTGCCGCATACTGGATGTTGTTCCCTTTTCCCACCATTCTTTGTAAACCCTAGAAATGGTTGTGCGTGAAAATCCCAGAAATTGAGCAGATTGTGAAATACTCAGACCGGCCCGTCTGGCACCAACAACCATGCCACCCTCAAAATTGCTTAAATCACCTTCCTTTCCCATTCTGACATTCAGTTTGGAGTTCAGGAGATTGTCTTGACCAGGACCACACCCCGAAATGCATTGAAACAACTGCCATGTGATTGGTTGATTAGATAATTGCATTAATGAGAAATTGAACAGGTGTTCCTAATCCTTTAGGTGAGTGTATGTTTATGCTTGATCAAAGAGATGTGTTTCTGGTCTATATTTAAACTGACAGAGTGTGTCTGTTTCCTGGACAATGGTAGGAAGACTGTTCCAAAGTTTAGGTGCTAAATAGAAAAGGGTAACACTTTACAATACGTGTGCACTAATATGCATTAATTCACACTTAACTAATGCACAGATAATAATGAGTTAATGTATAACTAATAAAGAACTAAATCATTAATTAATGATTACTGCATCAGCAACTAATAAAGAGTCTATATGATTAATAGATTAAGTAATACATGAATTGCTATTAATTCAATGTGTCATTGTGTATTAATTCCTTAATAACATATTTTATTAACTAATAGTGTAAATTAATGTGTTAATTACCACAATTGGTCAAAGTTATGCACTTCAACTTCCAGTTGTCTGCTTTAACTAATCATTAGCTAATGATTTGCAAAGGTATCATTATGTTATGACTTTACTTGCTGAGGCACATCATTATTAACTAGTCATTTAGTAATTGTAGTAATTTGCACATGAATTTGCATTAACAATTAATTAATTAATCATGTATTAATGCATATTAGTGTACCTGTCATATTATCTGGAAGTTGAAATACAAGGCTTTGGCTCATTCTGGTAATTAACATATTAATTAACACGATTAGTTAAAAAATGAGTTATTATGGAATTAATCCACAATTACATATTTAATTAATAACAATTCATGTATGAACTAATACATTAACCTTACAGACTCTTAATTAGTTCCTAATGTGGTAATCATTAATGAATAGCTTAGATAATCATTAGTTACACATTAATTCAGTATTATCTGTGCATTAGTTAAGCATGAATTAATGCTTAATAGTGCACACGTATTGTAAAGTGTTACCGAAAAGGATTTACCACCAGCATTCGATTTTGATATTCCAGGTATTTTTGATATTATCAATTAGACAGAAATTTTAGATCGCATTTGCTCAACCATTTAGTGCTTTGTAAGTAATCAGCAGTATTTTAAAATGTATACAATGTTTAATAGTGAGCCAATGCAGTGTTGATAGAATCGGGCTAATATTGTCATACTTCTTGGTTCTGGAAAGAACTGCAATCTGCAGCATTTTGGACCAGCTGTAGTTTATTTATTATACAAGCAGGGCACCCACCCATAAGAGCATTACAATAATCTAGCCTTGATGTCATGAACGCATTAACTAACTGTTCCGCATGTATCATTGCGAGCATATGATGAGCATGTAATTTAGAAATTGTGCAGTTACCAAGGAGGCTCACAGAGAGCCGAGAGAGAGAGAGAGAGAGAGAGAGACCTTCCAACTTGACTTTAAAAAATCATGGAGTTCAGGGGTGGTACTCCCAACTTAGATGCAACAGGAGATCCTACAGCTCAGCTCTACTGCTCAAATCTGGCTCAGAGAATGAAGGCCTCAATATACTGACTCTCCAAAATGAGAGTAGGCCTAATCAAAAATAATTGATTTCCATTATACGAGAGTAGATGTTAAAACTTCATGCTGATTTGTACTCGACTTTCGCCAAGATAAGCACAAACTAAGAGATAGCTTTACAGTAACCTATGCTTCTCCATCCATTTATTTTCCATTTGGTGATGCGAATCTCCTTCTGTCCGGGTTAGTCTGACCAGGTTCACAAGTATCAATATGTTCATCACTAACTGTGCAAACCCTCCTCTTCTTAATGACAGGGGTGCTGATATCCTGCGAGCTGTGGTTTGCTTCCTGTCGCTGGATTTCATTCGACTGACTTGACTGACTTCGT
Source organism: Hybognathus amarus (assembly GCA_030378365.1). NCBI lineage: Eukaryota > Metazoa > Chordata > Actinopteri > Cypriniformes > Leuciscidae > Hybognathus > Hybognathus amarus. Next base: position 361,602 of record JAQIUQ010002733.1, on the reverse strand, counting down.
ATAAAAAGTACTGATCAATGTGAGGGCCTTGTCCTTTCTCCCTCAAGCATTTAATTTTCCCTTGATGAATCTTCAATCCCCTGACCGTTGTCGCCTTGCTCCAGCCACAGACACAAGCATGGAGTTCAATGATTTTACTAACTGCAGATCTTGAACTAGTCTTACTCTCCATACTCAAATCCGTCGTTAAAACCGCATTTCCCGCACTGGCTTCCTAGACAAGGGTCTCGCTCCCGCTCGGGCCAGGGTGTCCTAAAGGCAGTAGCCAAGCAGGCTTAAAATCCTGACAACTCAGCACCACTGTCTGTTGGAGCTCTGTGGACGGAGAGCTCAAAATGACAACTCTCTGAAACGAGAGGAGGCCTAGCAATGTCCCTAAGACAAAACGTCACTCATAGCTAGAGGCCATAACATGGTCCATAGAAAGCAGTAACTAAGGAGGCTCACTGAGAGCCCACTACTTAGTAAACTGACAACGCATTCACAACCAGCTTCCTTCTGAAAACAGTGGCCAAAAGGCTTGGAATGAAACCAAACAGAGCACTACTTCCTGCCAAGCTTGCCACACTCAGAACGGCTTACCCAAGAAGGCTTTGCAAATCCTAACTCGGACCTGCTATTCAGGCGGAGCCCTAGGGAGCGGTGGCCTGAAAGAGTGACGTTCTATAAAGAGAGGAGGCCTGACAATGCTCCGCTACTATAAAGTCAGTAGTCAATGAGGCAATCTTGCCTAACCTAACAACCTATCGTACTGCCTAGTTGATCTCTGCCGACAGCATGACGACATCCCTGAGGAGAGAGTCAAGCCCAGGTCAAACAATTCACAATCACATCATGAAAAGTGCACATTTAACCCCCTTGAGAGTCAAACACACTAGTTCACGTGTCAGATTCTATCACTTAAAGATTCTATCTGAGAACATACATGAATGTAGTGCTATGAGTGCCTTAAAATCCCTCAAGAGCCGAACACACCTGAGAACACTAACTACTATCTCTCAGGAGAGAGAAGAAAGGAAAAAAGCTCCTTGCCTGTCTCTTGTGGTCAGTTTCAGTGAATGCATCATATCCAGCGCATCCAGCTTCTTCGAGGAGAAGATAGCATTCCACACAAATCCCATATCCCTCAAGAATTGGAATGGCACAAACTGAGCTTTTTATTGAGAAATCCTCTCTATAGTGAGAGGAGACTCATGTAATGCCCCCATCCAGCTCCCTCGGGAGTTAAACGCATGTGCTCCTCACTCATGTACAAGCAAGCAGTCTCCTGAAGACAAGAGGATGACATATTTCACAAGTTGCCTTTTATACTCACGGTCACACCAGTGGTGACGTCATAGGCTGCCACCTGCCAATGTCAAGCTAATTGTTGCGTGTAGACTCATGCTTCAGATAGCAGTCATGCTGGAGGCTTCCTTTCGAAAGGGAACCTTATTGACGAATTTGGAATAATATTTTATACCTGTATTAATTCCTTTTTTTAATGTCATTTCCCCCTTGGTGTGGATATTTTGGGCAGGTGCGAACACAGCTATCACACTTGAGTGAGGACCAAACAACCGCACCAAGACCCAGCTAAATAGGTGGCCTTGGTACGGTTTGTTTAAGGTGTGAACATGAACCGACCAAATTGCAGAAAGCACTGCGCCTTTTTTGACAGGGTCAGATTTTTACCTTGTAATTTTGGGTGATGAAATGCCTATACATTATTAGGGGTGCAACGGATCACAGTTGATTCGTACGGACCAGCTGCCCCATGGTTCATCGCGCATGTGATTCTCTGATTAACTGCTATATTTAAATATTATACAGTAGAGTGAAAGTTTATCATTTCAATGTGTTTTGTCTTGCTAATTTACACATTCAAACAATTATACCGTAGAAGAAGAAGTGAAAATCGGGACTCTCGCGTAATCTGTAACCAGAGCCGCGCGCTCGCAAGAGAGCAGAGGGCAAGTTTCAGATAGCGTTTGCATTTCCTTGCCCTTGAACGGACACATGACATGCACACAAAATTATATTTAAAAACTCGTCTAAATTCCCTTCTTGGCAAGTATTCTCTCATTTATGTCATAGTTAAGAAAGAATCCATGATGTTTGTCATTTTTTTCAGTATTGCATTCGGTCTTAAAGTGATAGCACACACACAATATTCCTTTTGCAGTCTGTGTGATTAATGTTAATAAAACAACAAGATACAGCTTTAACGAAAATGAAACTATTTAAAGGAGTAGTTCACTTTAAAAAAAACTTTTGCTGATAATTTACTCACCCCCATGTCATCCAAGATGTCCATGTCTTTCTTTCTTCAGTCGAAAAGACATTAAGGTTTTTGATGAAAACATTCCAGGATCCATATAATGGACTTTTCATTTGTCATTTGAGCTTATAAAACTTAAACTTTGCTGTTGTTTTTTTTTTTTGTTTTTTTTTTAATGAGCGATCATTTCACTTAATAAGACCCTTATTGATCGTCTGGAATTGTTTAAAGCCCTTTTAACAGTTTGCACTGAAACTGTCTTTTGGACTTTGAACCGTTTGGTTCCTATTGAAGTCCATTATATGGAGAAAAATGCTGGAATGTTTTCATCAAAAACCTTAATTTATTTCCGACTGAAGAAAGAATGACATGGATATCTCGGATGACATGGGGGTGAGTATCAGCAATTTTTTTTTTTTTTTAAGTGAACTACTCCTTTAATTTCTTCAATGAACAATTAGTGTTATTTTACATTTAGGCTTAATTGATAAGTTAATAATAATAGTGCTGTGCCTGGATTGCATGCTACTGTCATGCTACTGTTATAATTTGTGTAATTGTGCTTATTTTATTACTAACTGTTCACTTATAATGTTTAAAATGTATCATTAAAGAGCATGTTCTCTCCATCGCAACCATCTTGCGGCACATCTTCGTCTTCGCAAATTCCTAATTACAACATAGAATAGATGACATTGTATCATATGATGAGAAGAAACTCATAAGTTTCTTCATACTGCGTTAGTAGCCGATAACACCAAATAAGAAATTTCACTAAGAAAGATCTCCATTACATAAATTGCCTGTTTTTACACTTCCTGCTTTTCCCTGCTTGAGAATTTCTGTCCATTGAATGGATGACCTTAGCACACATATGGTTTTGTTTACAAATTTTGGTTCACTTACAAGAAGGGTAGTGTGAAAGCGAACCACACCAAACAAAACTTTTTTAAATGATTTTTTATTTTATTTTTTTTTTTATCTTGAACACTCTAATTAATTTGTTTCTTTATCACAAACTCATTTGTCATAGATCCATCTGCCTTTTCCCAAGTGACAGATTTAAGTTTGACTGGATTTAACCCTTGACGTGACATCAGCAACAAAAGATATGGAAAGTGTTTTTTTTTTTTTTTTTGGTTAAGTAAATACTACTGAAAAAAGACCAATGCAATTTACATGAAAAAGTTAGTTCAGGCAAGAATTAAAAAAAACTAAATTCCATTAAAATAAATTAAAATAAGTACATTTCATATCAGTACTTAATTCAGAGGGGTAGAAAGTGTAAATATCTACTCTATAAAATGAAGTAAAAATTACTCAACTTTTCTGATACTGGGGTTCCCATCATGCACTGGACCTTGAATAATTGATGAGGTTTATTTTTCACTGGTTTCCAGTATTTACTCTGTTTTATCATTGATTTTTGTTGTCAGTATTAGTAACTTATCATTTTGTGACATTTCGAGTAAATTTTTTGCTCAAAATGACACATTCAAACACAAAAACGGCCCTACAAATGACACCGCCATTGTGTATTGTCTACCAAGTATTGAGGTCTTTGCATTCACATGATGCTTAACTTCTGACATATAATATAAATTACTTAGATGATCTTAGTAAAGCACATACTATAAATGACTAATAAAATTCAATATTATTGTTATAGTGAAATGTAATGCAAAGGCAATGGAAATTTCAACTAAATCGTGATTAATCAACCTTTAACTAGCCAAGCTATAATTACTTATTTTCTGTAAAGTTTACTTAATTCCATGTTCCAAGTAAATTTAACTTAAAATTTTCTAATTAAAGCTACTGATATATGTAATATGTTTAGGTTTTTATTTGGCAAATCTTTGTAAATTTACTGAGTGAAATAAGTTGCATAGCTTTTTTCAAGTAAATCCTTCTCCAATTTTTTCAGTGTGCTCAGAGAGTTATTGAGTATCATCACCATATGCTAATTTCAATAATATTTCATTTTTATTATTACAAAAAAATTTAACATCTCGATTGTATTTGATTTCTTTTGGTGGTAATATACGTAAATGGAAATCAAATAATTCGATTTTTTGGAATAAAACGGACAACTCGTGATCTTGCAAAGATGGGTATCCTCTGTAATCTTTCATAAAACTTATATAATATTGTTCATGGTAAAAATAAAAAGTGATTCTCAAAATTTGTGAATAATAATAATGGTTTATTACACTCTTTTCATAGAATACCACATTTTAAAAAAGAATAATTACATTACGATAAAATCTAAATGGTATAAAATTACACCACGACTGTGTGATGAAGATGATTATAATAATAGTTTATTAAACTGAATATCATGAATATAGAAATGTATGTATATATATATATATATATATATATATATATATATATATATATATATATATATATATATATATATATATATATATGCATTTCTATATTTGTGATATATATATATATATATATATATATATATATATATATATATATATATATGCATTTCTATATTCATGATATATATATATATATATATATATATATATATATATATATATATATATATATATATATATATATACACATGTACATACAGTATATTTCACATAATTAAATTGAATTAGGTTAAGTTAAATCAAATGGTGGTACAAAATGACACCACAACTGAGAAATAGTGAAATTTGTGAATAATAATTCAATAGTAATAATAATACAAAAGTAATAATAATACAATTAATTTCACTGTTTAGAATATCAGTTTTATTAATCCATTAAATTAATTGTAATTATTGTATTTATTTATTTTTTTTAAATGATAATGCATTTGCATATCTTTTGATTGAAAGTCTGGGTCTAGGACAAGCGTAAAAAAAAAATAAAAAAAATAAAACTGATATAAAATGCTTTATAAAAATAAATGATGAAGGCGTGCAATATTCCCAAAACCCATAGTTTAAATATGTCAGTCTTCCTAAAATTCAACCCCTGGAAATTACACAAAAGTGCACATATGAAACACCCACCATGATATTACCATTGCACAATAATATGACCAGAGTGTGTGTTTGTTTCAGCGGTTTGAAGTCATCTAGAGTTTTGAAAGCAGCATCTCTATCTCACTAATGATTTCTATAGCACTCCGGGTGAATAATGCTTTATCTTATCACAGCGAGATCTGTGCGAGTGGTTAGGGAACTGTAGATAGTTTAACGTAGTTACAAACTGACTGCTTGCAGTGCCTTAAGCAATATAGTTGAACACAGTTATAGGATTACTGCTTTGCGCCTGGAAACATAAGCCTCTCTTAGCGGCGCACAGCTTAAGACCCCGCGTAACTCTATTAAAGCACATAGAATTTCTCCAGACACAACCATAATCATATAACTCGGTTAAACAGCTCGCCGCTGCTTCAGACAGATTCCTGACTGGATTGTTGAAAATCAGAGTTAATGTCCCGCTCTTTATTGAAACTGCAGTTTTATTAGTTTATTGTTATCAATTCATGGCGCTTGCTGATGTTTAGGCACGTGTGGATATGACTTTATGGATTCTGTGTCTTTCCAATCCTCAGAGTTTGAGCTGACAGAATAGTTGATGTGAAGATCGTCCAGCATCTGTAATGGTGAACATGGTGTAAAACATACACACGGCTTTAGGAGCTAATATATAATTTAATAGCATTTTGACATTGGGGGTTAGAGAGTGGATAGATCTGATATGTAGGTTTAGTGTTGGGCAGAGAAGGCCAGAGGTCATTAAAGTCAGCCAAGATTCCTGTAAAACTACAATCCAGCGCAGTCTAACACCTTACAATCGCACTGGGGGAACTTTACAAATACTGACAAGGAATGTCCAATGTATTTCTCAAAAAAACAAAAAAAAAACAATTTTAATTAGGGCTGTCAAACAATTTATCACATCCAAAATAAAAGTTTGTGTTTACATAATATATGTGGGTGTACTGTGCATAATTATTTTATATATATATAAATACACACACATGCATGTATATTTCAGAAAAAAATATTATTTAAATATAATATATATATATATATATATATGGACATATAAATCTATATACAGGATATACATGAAAGTTTATCATGTATATAGATAAGCGTGTATATATATATATATATATATATATATATATATATATATATATATATATATATATATAATTATACACAGTGCACCCACATATATTATGTAAACACAAACTTTTATTTTAGATGTGATTAATCGTGATTAATCGTTTGACAGCCCTAATTTTAATTCATTGTTCTTTTATAGGGGAGCGCTGGGGCACAACGTAACACAGGGCTAGTTGTAACGTGCTTGTTTTAAATACTTACACACATGCTAGCATGACGAAACTAGGTGTATTTACTAGTTGCCATTTCAACAACACTATTTAGAGAAAAAAATGTGCTAAAATTACGAAATCTTTGTAAGATATCACTGAACATTTATTTAACCATAAAAAGTACATTTCTTACTTAAGTTAATTTTTCATCTCTATTTTTTGTGTTTATTTAAAATTAGACCAATCTGATATTATTTTAATCTCCAATCTGTTGTTTAACAGTTGATATAGTTTGCTAACTAGCAGAAGACACTAGCAGGGTTTAAACCCCAGTTGTGCAGTTGGGGCATGTTGTCACACTGTTTTACAATGTGCCCTTTTTGATAAATATGCTATTATATTCTATACTTTTATGAATTCTATTGAGAAAACAAGAGAAACATGTAAATAAAGACTGAGAGTCAATGTTCAGAAATTATTCATTATTATTTTGTTTTGAACTATGTTGTATATTTGTGTTTTCCGGTGTGTTTGTTGTCAAACAAAAAATGTAATGTTTTTAATTATTAAAAAAAAATGCCATTATTTTATATGAAAAAGTTAATAATTTATTTTTTTAAGGAAATATTTTCGTTTGACTTGTATATTTTTGATTAGATCAGATAGCATTTTAAGTTGTCATATGATGTTACAATGTGCCCCTCACATGTTACAATGTACCCCACCTATGGGGCATGTTGTCACATTTCACTTCCATTCTTTCAGGGTAAATCAAGAAAAAAGTATACACAGTATTAATAAAACAAAACCACATAATTGTACTAGACATGTGGCAAATTAATGTGGGGGGAAATAAAATCTCTAAACCCTAAGTAGATTTACACAAATTAACAAAGTCAAAAAGTGTCACGTTGTGCCCCGCTCCACTGTAAAAAATATGTTTTCATGATTTGTAATCACAACATTTTTTTTCGTTTGTCAAATCAACTTAAATAATTGATATAGTTCAGATAACTTGATTTTTAGTTTCTGGTGATTAAATCAATCTCCTTCATTGTATTAACTAAATCTTTCAATTTCAATGAACTTAAAAATTTAAGGCAACCAGGTTACTTAATTTTTTAAGTTAAACCAATAATATTTTTTTACGCTCTGATTCTAATTGGACAATTGAATATCTAAAATAATAAATTGTATAATTTGTCATTTATTTTCTACAGTAGTTTTATGTCTCTCATACAGGGTTTTTAAGTTAACTTAAAAACATAAAAATATAAAAATGACAAAATGCAACTGATGGAAAATATTAATAAGAAGTATAATATTACTGGCAAGGATTATGCTTTGACTTGGTTTACTTAAATAGTGTTTTAGGATACGTTTACACAACAACATTGTAAAAAAAAAAACAACAACAGTTTTTCCTCTGCAAGTTTCGCGTACAGAAGACAACGTTGTCAAAACGAACCCTAATGACATCGAATCCGTGAAAACGACTACACACGTTAGTCAGGCCAGTAGATGGCGATGTCACTTGGTAAAGAAACACAGCTATAGACCGAACACATGAATAACGACGCCGTTAGCACAAATTCACGTTTTTGTTGTTGAGATGATAACAGTATCGTATTCAAAAACGTTTGCGTTTTCGAGTTCCCAGAAACGCTGCTGTTGTTTAAATTAACAGCCAAAATGCATAAAAAGTTAGTTTGGTTTTCCCTGATTCTTGTTTGTTTAATCATGTTTCCATGGTTTCTGTTTAGTACTTCACCTGTTCTCAGTTCAGTTAATGATCTTCCTCATACTGTAGTTCAAGTTTCCGGTTCTCTGGTTTTTGTTAATGTAGTACACATTTTGGTTAGTATTTGATCATCCTTGTTTCTGTATTCTCCCGAGTTATTCTGAATTTAAAAGACAGATTTCTTTAGTGAATCTCCTTCATCGTGTTTACTGACCAGCATGACAACTATACTGTATGTCAAGTTGTCATAACAAAGACATCTCAAACAATGTCATATTTGCATTAAAAATGTCATAATTGAGCGAATGACACTTATCACAAAAATGCATAAAACCTCCTTCATATTCATGACATATGTCATGTCATGATTATGAAGGTGTCATGTCAGTCTTATACACACCCCTTCATGCACAAGTTTCTTAATGATACTAAAATAACAGCCCTTACATCACCTCACACCTTCACACACCTTTGTCCCCAATAATTCAAACAATTTACACTCAAATCAATATTTCATGTCCATTAATTAATTTATTTCCTAATGAACCATGTAATAAGCGGGATAATGTATGGTCAGCTGTATAATGTACAATTAGGTAGTAATTATAGCTTAATTATCATTTACATATGCACACAATTATAACTTACATTGCACAAAAATGAAGCCTGTTTTAAGATTTATTTGATTTGATTATTTTTGCATTGCATTGTTTTTTATGATGTTTAAGCACATTCAAATCCCCTGCCTCAATTTTCATCAATTTATTTTAGAACAAAAAAATCTCATTCTCACTACCATAATATTATTTAAATTGTGGAGTACAGCTAGTAAAATATTTTTATTATTAATTCATTATATTATTTATATATTCAGCTCGCATTAGAGTCATAATTTATTCTTAATTACAAATTAAATAAAATAAAAAAAATAAATAATAATAGTAGTCCTTAATAGTCCTAGGCTTTATTTATACAGCGTTTTTCATATGTACTACTGTACACCCAAAGTGCTTTGCAATCTCTCCTCAAACCCCAACAGTGGTTATTTACAAATATTTATCTACAAATAATTTTGTTATTTTTACTTTGGAGTGAAATATGACCCAGATATTTCTTTATTAGAATCACCCTATTGTGAGATTACTAAATCAATATTTACTATTATAGTATAATCATTATATTAGAGTCATAAAGCCTAATAACCATTTGGTTTCAAAGACGTGCCAAATATGCAACGCTTAGACGACTTAAAAAGAGCCAGTCAAAGAAACGTGTCATTCACACACATTCATTTGTCAGGCAAAGCACTGATCTCTAAAGCTGACTCTTTAGCCATAGAATATGTTATTTATGAAAAGCGTCCCCATTTTAAAAAGGCATAACAGGCTGTTGACACTCTACATAAAAATAGGAGGTGTTGACCTTTACCGCTATCGCCCCATTTCTGCCCTATTCTCGCTTTTCCTCTCTTTATGTTGCCTCGCCTCCTTTCAAATGCACAATCCTCACCTCTTCTTTTCACTGTTATCTCATATAATTACCCAACCCATTTCTGTCCGAATCCCTGGAGGCCCCGAGCTGCTCTAAAGGCCACTCAGTGTGTCCAGGCAAGCAGGGATTCAGATCAGCGCTCAGCCTCTCAGTATTCAGCCTCTAATTAACCACAGCGGTATTCCAGCAGGCCCCAGACCAGCCCAGTCCATATGGCTGCTACAAGGCCGGAGTGATTATCACAGAGAAAGAGAGGGGATGAGCTGATTGAAACGAGAGTGGATGTCCGTATTATTTTTAACGACTCTCCGATGGCAGAGATGACGGTGCATTTGTTATTTCTAAGCAGCAGGACCCTAACCTTGACCTCCCACTCACTAACTCACACCTCTGTTTATGTGTTAGAAAAAGCCATTAATGAGTGTGTTTGTGTGCCATGAGTTAGAGAGAAGGAAAACATAGTCATATTTTATTTATAGCTTCACAAAACAGTCAGTATTGACAGTAAGACAACAGCATTTCAGTCAAGTCAGCTTCATTTCTATAGCGCTTTATACAATACAGATTTTGGTTTTTCAAAGCAGCTTCACAGTAATAAACAGGGAAATAACAATCATTAGCTGTGTTTCCATCCAAAGTTGCGAATGTGTTCAAGAAAACAAAACCATCCCTTCCTTGGAAATTGGTGCAAAATATCTGTAATATGTCAAATGTTTCTGCAATCTGGGAAGCCACTGTGGCGGTCTTTTCCCAAATCATAAATACTTGCGTCTCAAGGCCTGTTCACACCAGGACGAATCTCGCGTGCGTCATTCGCCGACGTTTAACGCCTCGTGGCTAAACGAAGGGCGCCAATGAGAGTGTTCACACCGACGCGTAAAATCCATCACGTAAAAGCATCATTTTTTAAAAAACGTCTCGGGTTCGTTTTTTTTGTTTGATGCGCCGCATCAAAAACTATCCAACCAATGAGATTGCCGCTTTTGCTCACGTGTTTGGAGCTTATAAAGTTACAGTAAAACACAACTTGGGGCGCTCGAACACAAAATGGTCTGGCCGAGCACACATATGCAACGGCGAGAAGATATACGCGTCGCCGTCTACACCGCCAGGAAGAAATAAGACGAGGAAGATGCAAGGCAAGATGAATGTAGAGCTGCTGTTCTCGTTTGTGTTAGAACATAAAGAACTATATGACGAACGTGACAAGGACTACAAACATCTTGATAAAAGAAAACTGTTATGGAGTGGTATTGCAGAGCAAATTGGCGCCATCTAATGTCAGGGAATGAATTTGCATGTTCACTCGGCTCATCGTCAGCGAAAATCGCTTGGGTGTGAACACAAAAAACGCTTTGAAAAATGCTGACGAATAACGCGCGCTGATATTCGTCCCGGTGTGTACGGGCCTTCAGAGCGTAAGACGAAACACAGTAAACGCTCACGTTCTCTTGTGCTGCTGGTGTTTGTGAACGCAGTCGTGTGTGACGCTTCTGGAGGGAACTAAACCAAACGACTCGGGTGACAGACTTTGGCTCAAGCATTTCAGAACGACTAAACCAACATTTAAGATGCTGCGATGCGATTGGTCCGCTGGTTAGTCCAGTTATCCAATCACGTCCTCTGCCGAGGTGCATGCTATTTTTCTCTTGCGTATTGAGGAATTTATTTGATAAATGTGTTTCTATCTATCGTCTTATCGAGCAAAAAATGTATATCGTCTCAATTAAGCGCAAATTTTTTTTTCTGTTTTCATCTAGCATTTTTTTATATGAGGTGGACGTAAACATGCTTCAAAAACTTCATAAAATTTGAGACAAGATCAAATTCAGCTATAAGCAGTTTTACACAAGACGATATTCAGCTTGAATTCAGTTTAATGTTGATTCAGTTCAGTTCAATAACAATGCTGTTGTCAATTATGAAACAAAATCAAATAAAGGCTGGTTCACACGGGACGATTTTAAAATTGTCTGCCGATTTTCCTAAGAGACCCACACACGACGATAAAAAATCACAATAAAAAAATTTGACTCCCAAGCATTCCCAGGTCAGACGGAAAATCTCAACAAAAAAAAACGTTCTCAAAAGAACCGGACCACCGGACTTTCTGGTGCGCCATACTGCTGAGCGCCGGCTGTTTTGATTTTGTTTCCGCCGGGGATGACAAATACGTTATAATAACTACTATATTAAACTACTAAACTACACCTGTTCCATCTCTATACAGCACTCTGACTCTGTAGGCATTATTGTCCGACTCGAAATGAACACCGTTACTGAGAGTTTCTGATTTTATCATCATTCTGTGAGATGAAAATGTCCTGAGAGACTGAAGCCTGTTTTATGCTTCTGCGTCGAATCGACGGCGTACCCCCGCAGACCCCTATCCGTCGACGCGAACCCCTCTCCGACCCCTCCGCCGTAGCTCGACGTGCACCTCCAAAAATTTGTAACTGCGCGTCGAGGCGACGCAGACAGCAAGGGCTTTGATTGGTCAGATTATACATCAATTCAGGAGTGTAGCTTTTCCGGTTTCCTTTTTTAACATTTGCACCCTCGTACTGATAATTATAATAATCTTAAAAGAAAGTAAATAAAGAATTAAACCTAAATAAACTGTTGGTTTTTATTTCATTGATAATATATGTCTATAACTGTTATCCTTTCTTTCTTTTTTGCTCACAATAAACTTCAATCAATCAATAAATCAACGTTTGTTCACAGTTTGTTGTTTATTTTCAATACAATGTTCACGGTTAACTTACATCATTGATAATATACTAACCAAGTCTGCCACGGGACACATTATCCTGCCATAGCACAGTTGGATACTGAAAAAAAGACTTCAAGTCATTCAGAAAAGCTATCGTTATGGCAGCTCGGGTGAAACCTTTCTTTTACTGTCTATTGGTGGAACGGGCCCTGGACATCCGTGTTGATTCTGTGGGGATAAAGTTTGTGTCGTCTTGTTATTCGACGTCGATTAGCTCCAGCTGACAGCTGCAACAACATTCTCTCTCTTTCGCTCGCGGCACACGGGACCATTCGCGAACCACACGCCCCCTAGCGTTCTGGCGGTGAAATGCACCGCGAAGCACCACAACCTCACGCAGAAGCATAAAACGGCCACGACGCCGTAGCAGTGACGACGTAGCTACGCCGTAGAGTTGACGCAGAAGCATAATGAGGCCTTGAGTGTGAGCTCATAAAGCTCCGCCCCTTGTGCTGGCAGCAGCAGCTCATTTGCATTTAAAGGGCCAACACTAAAACAATGGGTTTTTCTGGGCCCAAAAAATGAAAATTTAAACATGCTGTAAAAAATGATCTGTTGGGTATTTTGAGCGGAAACTTCACATACACATTCTGGGGACATCAGAGACTTATTTTACATCTTGTGAAAAGGGGCATAATACGGACCCTTTAATGACTGTGTGTGTCTGTGTGTTTGTATATTTATGGAAGTGCAGCACAGTGTAACAGGTATCATGCTGACATGGTGTGAAAAGAGTTATTAATAACACCAAGTTTATTTTCATAGTGTTGCTGTATGATGTATGTGCAGCTTTTTCTCTCTGCAGACGCCAAAGTCAATATCAGGGACTACCATGGGAAGATGGCAGCTCATTACTGGAATGGCAGCAAGGAACTTTTTACAGAACACAGATCTCATTCTGGTACTTACAAGTTCTATTCAATGCATCACATTTGCAGATTTGTGTTTATAACAATGACTAACAAAATCATTTAGTGTATTGTATCAACACTGTTGTGCTGTTGGTTGTTTGAGGTGATTGACAGCTGTTTTCCTCCTCTCAGCAGGCAGCTTGTCGAGGGGGAGGCGGGTCCAGTGCTACACACAGCTGTCTGCCCTCCTGTCTCGCTCTCATAGTAACAGGAACAGCAATGCAGAGGCGTCCGGCCGTCAACTAGAGCCCACTCCCTTAAACCGCTCATCCTCATCCTGATACACACATCCCGCATTAACCACTGCTCAGTATTTGTGAGGAAAACTCTTATCTACTTGCTTTGATATGACCTCTTACAGTATTGAATAAAATAAGACAATGTCACTGTTTAAAGGAAAATAGATTTGCTGTCATCATTTACTCACCCTTGTGTCATTCAACTTATAAGCTTTTATATATCTATATATATTTAGAGAGAGAGAGATAGGGTGTGATATATAGAGAATATACTATATATATATATATATATATATATATATATATATATATATAGGGTGAATTCAGGTTGATTGGGACACTTTTTCTTTTCTATATATTTAAAGCTTTAAAGGGTTGAGAAGACTTCAAAGTGAAAAAGAAGAGCACTTGTACTGAATGTGCACTTGTATTGTACATCACATCTTAGTAGGTACTTGAAGTAATACAAATATTTGCAGATAATATTATTAATGAAATAAAAGTCACTTAAGTGTACTAATGCGAGTTCACTTTCATGACAGTTTCCTAACACACATAAGTAAACTTTTAAATGCACTTTGTAATAATGTAAAAAATGTTTTACATTTTAAATCATTATGGTTTAATAATCTATTGTCATTCTTTACAGAAGTGCATTTATTTTAATGTGTCAACTAAGGCACATGCGAAGTATTTGATTTTAAAGGGGTGATGAACTGAGAAATAAAATTTTCCTTGAGCTTTTGACATCTAAGAGGTCATCATATCATACATCATATATACTGTAAGTTTCAGAACTGAAAACGTCCTTGTTAGTCCAATAAAAGCTTTTATTGACACCAGCCCCACAAACGACTCGATTTTAAAAGTGGGGAAATATGACGTCAAAGAGGATAAAACACCACCCCGCAGAAGAAGATCAACGCCTGCTTCAACACGAACCGGTTTAGCCCCGCCCACCGATTCGCGCATTACATGGTTAGCTAAGTAACATAGATGCCTACCTCATGATGACAAACCGTATTAAGCTACCGAGCAATACAGAATATTGTACAGTGCCTGGTTGTGGAAGAAGACAGTCGCTGGATTCCAATAGGACTGCATGGATAAACTTTTTTTAATGGCATTCCAGCCGATGAGGGTAAAACATCATTGTCTGTTCACTTCATTTCACTGAGGATTGTTTTGTAAACAAGACTGGATTTCCAGACCGATTAAGAGTAAAGAACGGTGCTGTGCCATCTATATTGGATCTGACAGATATTGTGCAACACACGGACTCTGGGTCGAACCGTAGGGGTCGAACATGTATGGGCGAATACAGTTGCCGTTTTACAACATTGAACTGTTCTCCACTCGCAGTAGTGGCCGTTTACTTCCAAGACTTCAGTGCGACACGCCCATAAAAACCAACTGTTTTTCAGGTAGGCTCACAACTTGGGTACAAAATAGCCTATTACTTATTCATTTTGATGTTTTTGAATGCAAAAACCAAGCGAACGTCATAAGTAAACCTCAGACAACAATATAATAAAATTTAAAAAGCCAGTTCATGACCCCTTTAATTTGAATCTGTAGTGTAACTGTAGAGTTATTTTTATATCAAATTGCCATTAACATTTTTGGAATGTACAAAATTGTATCTTCATCATTACAAATGAGTAATTAGAAAAACATTTAAATGCATGATGAAACAACAAAATATTCCAATGCGATCACATGGTTAAGCTTTTAAAGGTAGTGTAGGCAATTTTCGGAGAGCCTCAGCAATTGCAAGCTAGCTTTGAAAGCATGAGATCTTACCCACGATTTCAGAGCGTCTTCCAAAGCCACGCCTCCTTCAAAACACATGAACGCACACATGGAGTAAACGCAACATAAGCTGGTTGCTAGTTCAGGAGGAATTGTAAAAGGC
Organism: Hybognathus amarus; assembly: GCA_030378365.1. NCBI lineage: Eukaryota > Metazoa > Chordata > Actinopteri > Cypriniformes > Leuciscidae > Hybognathus > Hybognathus amarus. The sequence goes on along the minus strand of JAQIUQ010002733.1, from coordinate 345,960 downwards.
TGCTGCTTCGTTTGTGGAGCTCAGTGACTGTTTGTCTACAACTCTGCATAGGATAATGTGTGATGTCTGCGGTGCCGGCGGTCCGAGCTGCGAGGTTGTTAACGGGTGCTGAGCCTGGATTGTGGCGTCCTCCAGATGTCTGCCCAGGTGATGCGCCTATTCACAGTCAGGTCCCATCGCGTCCAGGCTCCTTGACTGCCCTGGGATATTGCCTGTAAGTGCTCCTGGTCCAACCTGGTAACTTCATCACCAAGGTCTTTTGCTGCCTGAGGTGCTCCCCAGCCTAGGCCAGCTCGACTGGTCTGGACTAACCCCATCACCTCTCTGTTGTAGACTGGAGATAGTACGCTCTCACTTCAGCTTGCACCTTCCATTTACGGCCTGTGCAAATAGGGACTTTCCCACTCCATATAAGTGGATATAAGTGGTAACTGAGTCCTTTAGGTCCAGTACAAGCTCATGCCTTCTCTTGCTTGTACCCTAGGCTGATGGATTTGACTGGAGAGCTCCATCATCTTCCGGCCGAGAGACCTGCTGTTTGAAAAGCAAATGGGGCAAGCCCAACCACTTTCGAATATAGCTATTGGCAAGGCTGTCCATCCTACTAGCTTCCGAAATGGGGAATTTCACAGCGCTTTAGAGGCCACAGCACACGTTGATATAGCATGCTGGTAGCACCACACTTTGTGCTTCCCAGCCAGATGGCTTCGCTCAGTTCTTCCAAGCCCTCTGCAAGTTGTTGGCTGCTTAGCTTCCCTATCTGTCTGTCAGATAAATATGCGGTGTACTGCCTTCCCAGGCTTCTCAAAGGTTTTTAATCCAGTCGTGGAATGGTCTTCCCTCCAGCGACAAAGATGATCATGGCATGCGGCAAGCCTTTCCTTATTCGAAAGACTTCATGATTTTCAGCTTGCTCTTATTTTTTCCAATTTGAGCAGCTCGTCAAAGCACTTGAGGAGCCTGGTCATGCACTGGAGCCGTCTGAAGAGATGCTCGTCACGTCATCCATGTAGCTACTCAATGGTGGAAGCCTCTCACCTGATGGTAGCTTGATGCCCCTGACTACTTGCCTGGCCCCTCTGAGGATTACTCTCTGAAGTCTAAAACAAATAGGATGGGGGAGATGGCACTGGCACCCCATGGCAATCCCACATTCCAGCTGTTACCATCTTGCTCGTGTAGGCCCCCAGGTAGCCTCTGGGACAGAAGCAAACTCTGGAGCGGACTCTTGAACTGAAGCGCAGTGAACGGCCCAAACACACCAAATGGCCACTGCCGTGATGGGGAGTACAGAGGACAAACCTCTGAGACGGACAGCACAGGCACTGGCAGGCTTGAGACCGCTGTGGCCTGTGGGCTCGAGGGCACTGTGCTAGGGATTCCGGCTGCATACACCGACATCAACAGTGTCCTCCAAGCTGGATGGCAGTCTCACTCGCCTAGGATCCACCTTAATGCCTTCATGTTCATATTTATAACTTTTTATTCTGCGTTTAGACGGGCGTTTTGGGATGGGAAATCCGTGTGCATTTGGTGACGCAAAAGTGTGTGAAATTCAATGTAGTATGCACTCCAGGCGGCTAGGTGGCAATGTGGAGCACTGCCACACAACAACACCAAGTCCGCGCGCCTGCGTAAACCTTAACTGTCAAGCAGACTTTTGCGTTTTACCCTTTACACGGGAACACGCGGTGGAGCATTTTAAGATTTCCACTTTGGAGGGTGGTTTCACTTTTTGCATTTTTAAGCCCCCAAAACACCGTCGCTGTTAATCGAAAAGCACATCCGATTAAATATTTTTACGTTTTCACCCACAAGCGTTCTCGTGTAAACCGGGCCTCATATAAGGTGAGAAAATTAGACTAATTAGACACAGCTGAAACCAATAATGGAATATGAGTCAGGGCAAAGGATGATGGGAAATTAAGCATTTGATGAAATGGCAAAAGTATGTGAAGGAGTGCCCCCTAGTGGCTTTCAAGGGCACTCCAGCTGGAGATCACGACAGGAATGTGTACTTCGAACAATTAAAAATATAGTTCCAAATAGATTGTCCAAATTGTGTTGTGCATTTTTGACTCAGTTTTGTGTATACATAGTCTTAACTCTTGCTAATCTGTTGAAATACTGAATACGTTAAGTCCTGAAAGAGAGATGATGTTGCTTTTGGCTAATTCATCACACATGGAATGTGTTAATTGTGGCCATTTTAATTTAATAAACTATAATCTCAAACTGTTTCTTCTGGCTATAAGTGCACACACACACACACACACACACACACACACACACACACACACACACACACACACACAAAACACCACTTGTCTGATACTTGAACTGAAATGACAAACCTTCACCAAACATCATTGCTGTTAATATTGCATTTACCTGTCAGAAATACCAAAACTGTCTTGCCGCTTTCTCTTTATATATACTCCAATTAACACAACACCTAGAGGAACACAACATGGCGTAATGCCTCTGTCCGCTTGTCTGTATCTCAGGCCTTTGTCTTTGTTTTGGACACTAGCTGCAGTATTTCACACTGTCAGACCAACTCTTGCAGTCCAGGTCCAGCTAGCGGTTGTCATGTGAGTAAGGTTTGTGTGTGTAGCTGCCACTCAGAACGGTCCAAAGAGTTTGGATGAGTGATGCACAGCTACAGAAACTCTCTCTGGAACAAGAGAAAATGGCAGGAATTAGTGAGAGTGGGAACATTTATTTTGTACAAACTTTGTTGGCTAAAGCCAGAAGTGTATAGCAAGCTTTATTAACTGTATGCCGTCTGGAATTCCCTGCACTGGTGTGACATTCCCAGAGCCGTTCAGGGAGAACTTGCCGGCATGTCCTTGTGTGTACATTCATTATGTCTCTGAATGGCACTGAGGATTCAATTATAAATGTAAAAAATCCAGTGCAAGAGGAGTGGACCTCCCTTTGAACCGATTCATTTTCATCTGGTGAATACAAAAAATAATATCACAAAATAGCATCATGCTGAACGCTGCTTCTGACATCATCACAGCTGTTGCTGTTGTCAAGGTTGGCATTAGCATCTGGTTTCAGAATGTGTCCTTATGTGTTCAAAAGACAGCAGACAATGTTTCAGAAACACGTAAAGGAATATCTTTCGGCTGGAACTGTTTAAAATAGAACTGAGGCGATGCGTTTACTGTTTTATTATTGACAATGGCAATGTTCTCTATTGACCATAACTTAGTACAGCAATTTTTACCATTCTCTGTGAAAAGAAGTTCAATTTCGCATACTTTTAACTTATTACAGAAATAAAATACTTGTAAAAATATATACTTAAGACGAGTAACTAAACACTAAACCAACTTTTTTTAGTTAATGATCTGTAATAATGGATCTTTATTAATACCAGTCATTGATTCAAGTAACTTTTTTGACATTTGTGTATAAAGTGTTGTATTTCTACAAAATATGGTGTAAAAACGTCTTAGTGCTGCCCTCTTCAGGTTGAACGGTGGCTACTGCAGTTGAATTTTCCTATTGGATGTTCTGCACTTCGTGATGACGTACGCAGGTTTCAGCTCACTACACGAGCTAAGCCCTTGGCAGTATAAAAACCAGCTTGTTTCGTCAAAACCACTGTAGGAGTCAGAGTTCGAATTGCAACTATTGAAAACGATCAGGATAGAGTGTTTTAGCATCTATTTCGTCCCCTCTATCTCCGCTGGGGTCTGCCCACTTTTTCAGCACTTTTCAAATATTGCCAGTGGGTGGAGTCAGGCTCTGACCAGGGGTTTAGTTATCCTTTAAGTGTAAACTGAATGCAATGTTTGTGAACACTTAAAGGATTAAAAAACTTTTGCTGATAATTTACTCACCCCCATGTCATCCAAGATGTCCATGTCTTTATTTCCTCAGTCGAAAAGAAATTAAGGTTTTTGATAAAAACATTCCAGGATTTTTCTCCATATAATGGACTTCCATGGGAACCAGACGGTCCAAGCTCCAAAAGATTGTTAATAACAGTTTCAGATGCAGCTTCAAATGTCTTTAAACGACACCAGACGATGAATAAGGGTCTTATCATGCGAAACGATGGGTTATTTCAAAACTTATTCCAAAAATGTAACTTTTCTAAGGACAAATGGTAGCCTAGCTCTATTCTGGAGGCGCGTTGTAACGTCACGTAATACGTAATTACGTTCAAAAGGTCACGGGCGACGTAGCCGGAAGTACAGAATCAAAATCGTCCGACATCGTTATTTTACCTTTTAATTCCTTTTTTTTTTTTTTGTAAACGGCGTTTGAGTTAGTTTGCACGTTCAACCTATGTGTTCAACTTACTGACTCTGTACTTCCGGCTACGTCGCCTGTGACCTTTTGAACGTAATTACGTATTACGTGACGTTAAACGCGCCTCCAGAATAGAGCTAGGCTACCAATTGTCCTTAGAAAAGTTACATTTTTGGAATAAGGTTTGAAATAACCCATCATTTCGCATGATAAGACCCTTATTCATCGTCTAGTGTCGTTTTAAAGACATTTGAAGCTGCATCTGAAACTGTTATTAACGATCTTTTGGAGCTTGGACCGTCTGGTTCCCATGGAAGTCCATTATATGGAGAAAAATCCTGGAATGTTTTCATCAAAAACCTTAATTTCTTTTCGACTAAAGAAAGAAAGACATGGACATCTTGGATGACATGGGGGTGAGTAAATTATCAGCAAAAGTTTTTTCAAAAGTGAACTAATCCTTTAATTGTATGTTAATATAGGGACTATAGGGTGTGGTCTTTCACTCCATGGCCCAGGTCCATCAGTGCTTCATGGTCCAGGCCCACCAACATACCATCATCCAGGTCCAGTTTCTCTTCAAGGACCTGCCCTTCCATTCTTCCATTCCAATCAAGACCGCTTCCACTCCGCCACCCTTCTGGACTCTTTGTTTGGATTTTCGATGGATTTCCTTAAGTGTGTTAAAATAACACCAGAGAACTTTTGCTCTCAGGGTCCCCCTACAGTTGGGAAACAGTTTTGTCTTCTACTACTGTCGTAAACTCTGTCATCCTACATGTACGCGCATTTGTTGACAACCATTATAGCCCTGAACACTGTAGGATGAGGTCACATGCAGGTGTTCTGCTTGCGTCGCATGTTTAATGTCTTCATCCCAGGTACAGTGGCACATTTAAAATCCAGCGTCATTATAGTAGCCTTGTCTATTGGTTACCGTTTTACTGAATGCAATGTTTGAGTGGTAGATAATAACTATTTATCCGTAGCTATCAATAATCGGAAATTACACAGTCAATGTTATCAAATGAGAAGCTATGAACACAATGATAATATTAATAATCTTCCTCCTTTCTTTGTACATGAGTAGACTACACTTTAGGTCAAACATTTGCTACAGTATTTGCATTTCATTGATTGCAAAGTTCAAATCAGAACAAGAATGCTAGCGATAGATAACCATCAAAAACTAGAATATCGTTTACTAGCTACCAGATTGATAATTCGCTTCTCTCCCTTTTTGCCCTCGATTTCACTGGAATTTTGCTCTGTGATTGCATACTAATAAAATAAATGTACTGTATCAGCAAAATAATAAAAGGGACATTTTAAGCAAGGAAATGAGGGCAGTTTTGTCAAAATTTTGTCAAAAACTTTTTATAATGCTAGAGAAAAGCCCTTTAAAGTTCTCTCGTGGTGCGAGCGGTTTCATTCACGCACCAACCCCCATCGCTTTCTTCTCTCTAAAGTTACACACTTTCTTTGTGTCATCAGACAGACATCAATAACGGATTCAGTGTTGGCGTCCAATTTCATGTCTGGCGCACTGTGCGTCACTAAGAGTCTGTTTTTATCACCAAATCCTCTGTGGAGACCGAGAGGACAGCGACAATGGAGTCATCCAGGTTAACTTTTCTTTTGTGTTCCCGTCTGCAAAGCACAACACAATACATGACTATATATCAGGGCTTAACCTGTCAGAGCCCTCCTTCTGTCCCCGCGACACGGCAAAGATGGATCACCCCTGGCCAGAGAAAAGATCTGCTGCTGCTCAATGGCAGCTGGATTGTTTTACAGGAACAATTAGGCCCGGCCTTTGTTTGAATAATTACAGTGGATTTGAAGCAGACCAGCCCCCCTTCAGGTCACGAGGACAACCTTGACACAGTCATTACAGCAACGCCCAGAGATGATCAGACGCTTAGATCAAGAACTACAAGTCTTTTAATGCAACATCTGCAAGCACTGAGATAAAGAGTGAGTCTAGCAAAACATGTCTGGGCACAGGCAAATACAAAAATACTTCTTTTAAGTATAATATATCATGCATGCATATTCATTCTTCTGGCTTTGGGGTGAAATATGATCAAGACATATGAGTTTTTAGAGTCCCTAGAGTAACTGTAAAAAACATATATTTTTCAAAGTTGTGTTTAAAACAAAGTATTTACTTGTAAAACACACTCCAATAATCTATTTCACGTTTTCTACTTAAAAAATTCACATATAATCCCATTTATTTAAGTGTTTATAATTTTGTTCATTTTTGAGTGAAAATTGTTTCAAAGTAAATCCTACTCGATTTTCTCCAAATTTGGGTAAAATATGGACAAACCCAAATGTTGAGTTAAAAAATGCAATTAAAAAATTTAAAGTTGAACGTGAAAGTTGAAGTTGGGTTAAAATTTTAAATTACATTTTTAAACCAACATTTGGGCTTGTCCATATTTTACCCAAATTTGAGTTCAACAACCCAGCATTGTAAAGAGTGTATTTTAAATCTGTTTAGTCTTATTGTAATGCAATTAATAATGACATTTTTGTGATCTGTTAAATGTCTTCGATTGCATTTTTTTGTATTACCCACCGTTTTTGTTTTGCACATAAATAGGCCGACCGTCCACACTAAGCCGGTGCGTTCCCTCTTGATTTTTTCCCTCGTTCTAAAAAAAAATAAAAATGCCGTAAACACGGCGTCGTCTCAAGAAATATCTGCGTACACACGAAACCACTGAAACCCAATGAAAACGGTGTAGTATAAATGCCAGACCAGTATGGGGCGCTGTAATTCTTCCACAGAGATACACTATACATGGAGAAGAAGACTTTGAGCATGCGCATAACCTTGTGCGCTGTATACGAAACCAAGAAGACGAAGATGGCGTGTGACGCAGCCGACACGTGATGTGATGACAACAAAATATACGCATTGGCTGTACGTATTGTTTAAAAAAATAGCGCTTTCACTCACCCAAAACGCCAGATCCGTGTGGGCGAAACGCCAATACAATAAATAAATTTATACGTATACAGTGAAATGCGTCTTTCATGTGGACGGGCTCTTAATCTCTGTGAAAACACCAAATAAAATTACAAACAAAATCATTTTAATATCTTAATTGTGCTATAGAAAGTAAAGCAGACGCGCTTCTCGGATGTTTCAAAAAAGATTTCAATAAGTCTGATCATTTGGAGAAATCTTTCAAGGCTGTGTTTCTCAAAAGCTTAAGTGAATCGTAGAAGCATTGGCTCATGTTGCTTTCACTTATAGGCATGCAATAATTTATTAATGATGTCAATTTTCATGAAAAGAAAAGTCTCCACAGTAACCAGGAAACTGTTATTATCATTAGTAGTGAACAAACATAGTATAAATAACTTCAGACCGGCACAAAAGCATAAAAGCAAGAGTTTATCAGTCAAAGAGTCAAATTCTACCTGAGTCACTCCATCAATGAGCGCTTAATCCTCCGTCTGTCAAGCAAACCCAAGCCACTCGAGACTAACACACATATCTCAAGTCCTTCTGTATGTTTGAGCCGAGCCTTGTTTGGGTGGTGTACCTGACCACAGCAACAGCGTTTTCACACATCTCCAAACACACACTGATAAGTCGTAATTGCCTCGGCTTTGAAGCTCTCAAGCAGGTAAGTCAACATTATTATTCCTCTATAATACAGATATTAGCGGTGTGAACATGATCAATGATTGATCTGCTTTGTAGGCCCTGACTCACATAGAGGAACATGACACCAGCACACGCCATATTCACCTGCCTATCAGATAAAGCAGACGCAAAGTGTAGATGTATGTGGGAGTGTTGCCCTAGATTTGCAGGTGTGCTTTTGTACAGAACGCAGAGAAAAGCACACAAAGTGTAATTAAAATCTAATTCTCCCTGTGTGTGTGGTTTGCAGAAGCGGGCATGCTAAGCTAAGTATCACTTTTAGTAACGCTGATTCTCTCTTACCCTTCTTTCACTTGCCCCAATTACATTACAATTCAAATCACGCGGCTTGTTGAAGATATAGTTGTGCTATAACTGATCAGACTCGACTTCATCAAATGGCCCTAGCAACCCTATAGCAACCACATGGCCTATAGCAACCACATGCCCACATCCAATGCCCTGGAAACTGCATAGCACACACTAGTAATTGAAACACATTAAACTCACACAAAAATTAAAGTTCTGTCATTAAGTCCTCACCCTCAAGTCAAGTCGTCCCAAACCCTTTCGAGAGAATCAGATGTGTAGTCTTTTGTAACAAATACTGTGATGTTCCATAATTTTATTTTTTTTTTAAATGATGGTCACAAAAAATTCTCACACATACACAGAATGTTCGATCGGTCAAAGCTTATCGGTAATTAATTCCTCTGGCCTTTATCAAAGACATGAATCAGATCTACATAATAAAGCTTCACTTACGCTGATAACACTGTTTTTGATTAATGTGTATAGATGAAGCGATATCTTCTCTAGGTTCGTTTTATTGATTTTTTTCAAAGAGGTGAGAGACGAGAAGCGAGAGTGTGGAAACAGATACTGCCTCTGTCAGCTCACAATGGTAAAAACAAAGCGGTTTCATTGTGATTAATATGTGGTTTTGGGTGCCGGGGCAGAGGTGAGACCTTTCGCCCCACAGCTAGTTTTTCAAGCCCACCTGGTGCAGGGCCCAAGACAGAGCGATGCCTGAAAGGGGAACAGGGAGAGCGAGGGCCAATAAACATACTCGAACACATTTGATTGGTGCTGATTGGAGTGTAGTTATGTAGTTGCAACCCTGTTGTATCAATTACACCCATGCTAAATGACTTGTTTCACTCTGCAAATGTTTGTTTTCTGGCTGGTGCAGATGTGGGAGTGAATTTGATGATAAGCAAGAACAATATGCCTCACAGGCAGCTGTAGAGAAAGATCATATTCTCCTGGACAGAAACACAAAGAGAGAAAAGAGGAAAGAATAAGGAAAGCTGGAGAACAGTGAAATATGGTTGAGAGAGGAGGAAGTGTGCTTAATTGAACTGAATGTGCACTTGTAGTGGAGGCTACTTCAAATATTAAAGGTTTATTGTAGGGGAATTACAGTTAAAACACTTAGAGAAAAGTATGCTCAATGAAGACCATGAGTCAAAGTTGAAGTTCAATCAGTTGACAGAGATTTTACTGAAACTCTTCACACTTCAAAGGCCGTAGAAAATGAGTAAGAGAATCCAGCCTCAAACTGACGTAGGATACAGAAACACTAGTACTCATATGGCTAATCAGTTGATGTCATTCCTACAGGTTCACTATAGCAGCAGCGTCCAAACATGGTATACCAGCCCGATCTCACGGCAATACGTGTGTATTTTACAAGGTGGCTAGTTCATACAAATTCATCACATGGATTCTTAAGATTTTTGTAAATTATACATATTTTACGAGTTGCCAAATTCATATGAAATTCGTACGAATTACCTAACCCTGGCCCCGCCCTAAACCTACCATCACTGGGGTTTAGACAAATGGAATGAATTTGTGCGAAAACCTACCCCTGACCCCGCCCCTTAACGTACTATCACTGGGAAATCGAACGAATTCATACAAATGACCTACCCCTGACCCTGCCCCTAAACCTACCATCATTAGGGTTTGGACAAATCGAACGGATTTGTACGAATGACCTACCCCTGACCCAGCCGCTAAACCTACCATCACTGGGGTTTAGACAAATTGAACAAATTTGTACAAATACCTACCCCTGACCCCGCCCTAAACCTACCATCACTGGGTAATCGAACTAATTCATTCAAATGACTTACCCCTGACCCCGCCCTTAAACTTACCACCACTGGGGAATCGAACAAATTCGTTCAAATGACCTACCCCTGACTCCGCCCCTAAACCTACCATCACTGGGGTTTAGACAAATTAAACGAATTTGCATGAATACCTACCCCTGACCCCGCCCATAAACCTACCATCACTGGAGAATCGAACAAATTCATTCAAATGACCAACCCCTGACCCCTGCCCTAAACCTACCATCGCTGGTGTTTAACAAATACAAACGAATTCGTACAAATCAGCCACCTCATACTCACTCCTATGAATTTGTACGAATTGGTCATGACATAGTGTTGGGTGTTCTCCAGAATGGCTATGTACTGTATCAATTATTTTTTTACAACAAAAATGAAACATCACTGAGCTTACTGAAGCTGGACTTGATGCTATTTTATGAAAACAAATTTTGTTGCGTTATTTTCATGTTATCTACTGTAAAGCTACTTTGAAGCAATCTGTATTGTAAAAGGCGCTTTGTAAACAAAGGTGACTTGACAATTTTACCCTGCAGAGAAGCAAGAATGTGTTTGTGTCTTTTTTCAGTTCATCATGCCAATGTCTTCTAGCCTCCACGAACTGAAGGTCAGCCCTGCATTGGTTTCATTCATTTGTGCTTTGACAATGGCCTCATGAGAAGGGCCGTTATGTCTTTCTTCATTCACAGATCACTTTCTCCAAACCCCAAACAGCTTTACAACCTTTAATGATCATCAATTACTGGCCCATTTTGCCTATCAAGCAACTCTTAGCCACAAAGCAGACTAAAAATTAACTCTATTGAGGAGCCGTGAGTGTTATTGGCTACCTGAATGCCCCGGCACAAAAGACTAGTGGGGACGGCTACTTAGCCAAATGAGCTGAATACTGTTTATGGGCTCTTAAATACACTTCTCACTGGCAGCACAACAATGCATTGACCTCTCAACTTTAGCATGACCTCTCTCAGTCTGTGTTAACTTCAAACCCTGAGCATCCCCTCCCACAGCTGGGAGTTGTTATGATAGCCAATAAAAAGACAGCCAGCCAATGGAGGCCCAGCCTACGGGCCCCTCAGAACAGTCTGTAAGAAAACAGAGAATGGACCAGAGGCGTTAACTCATTAACAGCCTTTGTTGTGCCAAAATGGGTATCATGCAGGCTCTTGGTGAATGGGAAATGGGCTAATGACCTGAAAGCGACTTCAAAAGGCGTTACAAACCAGATGAATGCATCCTTCCATTACATAGTCACCATTTCAATAAAGCAGTTGCTCTAAGAATGTTGACGTCTTTCAAACCGTTTAATATGATAATTCTCTTTTGCTAAAGAGAGTAAATGTGAGTTTGAATGGACATTGTGCTTGGAAGAGGTTTGGGTTTTGAGTTTTAACCTTGTTCTTTTTTCTCTTTATTAGCTTGACCAACTATTAAGAAAGCCAATGTATAGATTTATCTTTCACTTGCATATGAGAAACTTGACATTGTTTAGCATCCAGTGACCCAAAGTCATCCTGAACCACTCAAAATGCTTAGGCATCATGTTAGTGTTGATTGAACAGCAAAAGTGGTATTACTTGTTCTTTCAACTTGTTAGGTCCATTGAGTTATTTTTCTTTGTTTAACCTCTTAACAAGCACCGGCCCAGGGCGGGCCCTCTAGGGCGTGGCTACACTTTTATTACCATTTTTAAGCTTTGTTTTATAACAAATATTCAACTAACTATCATAAACTATGCATCATTTGAAAGCTAAAACGCTCAAGAATCATGTTCTAAACTTGTTTTTGCAATCAATACAACAGAGAGGAAAGGGTTAAATTAAATGCAAAAGGACCTCTCATTTGAAAATGAGCAAAATGAACCGCTATACTCATCTTTCATCTCGTATGGTTCAGATCAGTTCGGACGAATCCAAGAAACAACAGCATACATTTCAATGTAAGGGTCCATTCTTCAAAATGCATCCCAGTTTTTAATCCAAAACAACGAAAAACAGGGGGAAAATGAAATATCCTCCTTTGTTTGCATGAGCGTTTTCGAAATAGAGTTCGCGTCATGTTTATTTTCAAAGAAATATCGATTCTAATCCATTTTCCAACACTCAAAAGCCATCTCACCCCTGTAGTTTAGACTCTTCCGGATAAAATGAGCCATCCCCCTTCCTCTCCTTCAATCACAGGCTCTGTAATCGATCAAAATGCAAAGGGACCGCCTGACAGGCTTAGAAACCTGTCAATCACGCAGCTCGGTTTTTGGCTGGATAAAGTCTGGATACAGCCAGCCAATGTGTAATCGGCAATGTTTTGATGGATGGGAGTATTGACCAATGAAAACACGATTGCAGTGATTGACAGTTCTCAAGCAGATTTGCCAAAAGCACATGGGCAATGTTGTTGTTCACTCGTGCACTTTCGCCATTTTACGCACGCAGCGCACAGGCTAGGTAGCATTGGTTAGCTACAGGGAGCTCGTATCAACTCATAGATTGTTTCCAAAGTTATATTTGACAATCTCCATCATGGATCGTCGTCTACAGAAGGGTTTTTGTGGTGCTGAGAGAGTATTTTGGAGATAGTGAGGAGAAGCAGCGAGCGAGCGCAGCAGAGAGACCCAGAGAGATGCGTCTCAGACGGAGAGAGCCCCGGGTGTCGAGCGTTCTCCGATTCGGCAGGAGAGGTGTTTGTTCATGGACTCGATCCCGTTTTAGATCGGTAAGTTTCAACACATTGTCATTTATTGTGATGTTTATTATTGGCAGTTTTTCTGTTCATGTAATGTTTTGATTATAAAATGACGATGGACATTAGCTAGCAAAGATACAAAGCTACACGAGCAGGTGATAGAGCTGTAACGTTATATTATAAGGTTACATAAAGAGAAAATGTTTATATCACACACATTATATTTATGATGCATTGAATATAACAATAATGGAAGGAAAGGATTATAAGAAGTCAGGTGAAGATGTGTTGATTATAAAATAACAATGGAGATGAGCAAGATATGAGAATACAGTGATACGTTTATATGAATGAATGGTGCATTGAATATAAATATAATGGAAGGAAAGGATTACAAGATGTCAGGTGAAGATATAATAAAGATATATATAATTACGTACATAGAAAAAAATATATAATTACAAAGCATTTTTAATGTTGAGCATTATAATGATAAGGTATGTGACATTTGATATTGTAATATGATGGAATATTGATGCTGCTAATAGATGAATGTGACTCAAACTGAAGTACTCTTTTGTGTATTTGTGTGTGTGTGTTTTCCTGTGCAAATTTAATTTGTTCTGCTTACACACTTTATTTCTCCTGTCTTTCAGTGGCTTTGGTTTCCAGAACAAACCTTGACGGTGACTGCCTTGATCAACATCTTGATCTTCCTACACTTTGTAAATACTGTAAGCGGTTGCTTTTTGTTTTAGTAATTGGATACTCATTGTAATTGTTTATTGCAACTTATTTGAGTAAAAATGTTGAATCACAAATGTATGCACTTTTTATATATTGTATTCATTAGTAAAACAATCACTTTTGGAATGTATAAATGAAGTGAGGTTTTGTTTTTTTCACTGTTTTTGCTATTATAAATGTTCAAAATAAAGAGTATTTTGTTAAAATGTTGTGCTGAAATAATTTTTTCTTGTGTAGTTTGATGGGCAGAATAGTTCTGAATGGATAAACATTTATGTAGTATGTAGTGTTTACTCATTATGTCATTTGGTAACCAGGTGTCCATTTGGAGTCTCCAAGGCCTTTTGGAAAGGACGCCTAGACTTTTCTTGAATAAAAGCTTACAGGAACTACATTTTTGGGAGTATCTTCCTCAAATTTGAATCAAAACATGGTCAGACATTCAGTTTTATCTTTATGGTGTTTTCAGGCCCTTAACATAAAATTCTGATACATTTTTCCCTAAATGAAGTTTATTCAAAGAAATCGCGAGTCAATTTCATGTATATTTTACCTTGTTTTACTCTGTTCCTATGCTACTTTGAGTTATAATGACTCTTGGGTAACAAAGTTTCAAGTGTCTAGTTTAAATAAATATCAGATTTATGAATGTGGACCATAGGGTTCAAGAGCTACAGAGATTTGTATTTGGGTATGTCGTTTTCAAGAAAATTCTCAAAATACAGGGCTACAGTCACACACAACACACAAATCCAGAAAAATCAACAGCTGTCGACCCATATGGATGTAAAAATGGCCATTTGCACCCACAGCTGAATGGTGAAGCAGAATTAGTCACAGTCTACTCTGTAGCTCTTCTGTAGTCATTAGGCTAATGGCAGCAGCAGATGATGCTGTGGAGGTGGTAGGACACCAAATAGTCTGGGTAGAGGCGTGAAGCCCTTTTCTGACCCTCTGTGGGTGGGTATGAGCCACTAAAGCAAGAAACCCCCAAGAACCATCCAAATGAGGAACCCTGAGGGTGTTTGTGTGCATCTTGTACCCTGTGTAGGGGGTCTTGGGTTACTTGTGTTGGTGAAGGACTCGACATTGGGTTAAATCACTTTCTGGAAACCAGTAATGGGAAACTAGATGGAGTGGGGGTACCTATTGGACTCTCAGCCAATAGGAGAGCATGTCCTTTACCCCCAGTGGGCGGACAGCATGATGCAGTTGGGTGCCTTCATGTAAATCCCGACCCCGGGACTTTTGGGGCAACAAGGTTTGAACATAACAATTGAGACGGCCTGTTAAAAGAATTGCCTTTGCACGTATAGTGTGCGTGTAGGTGTGTGAATCTGGTTGACTGTACAGTATGTTCAGGAGAAACGGCTTTTTTTTTAGGAACACTGTTAGGAAGCCTCAGCTGTCACATGTTGGGACGTCCTTAGTGCCGGGCTGCTCCCATCTCGGCTGGAACTTTGATGAATGGATCAGCTTGCTGATTTAGCCCCGGGTCAAATGTAGAGTGATTAGTACAGCACAGCTGAGAACTACCTGCACCACACACACACTGCTCCTCCAATTCTTTATGTTTCGATTCAGTGAAACAAAACACAGTGCCGGGAAACACTTTAAACTTTTCACGGGGAACACACTGAGCCTACAACCCAGAAAGTGTGGGTAATTACAAAGTGCATAGAGTTGAGCGTGTTTGCCGCAAGGTTTCGCCATGGGCTGTTAGCTCACAGGAGACCATTCTTGATTTAATCCCGCCCCTCCACAGTCACGCCTCTCCATCTTCATAATCTCCTACTAGTCCATGCTGCCATGCTGTTCTGAGCCTTAGGCCAAGGCCTGACGCTGTGTTTCCTCCCCCTTGTTGTCTTTTTAAGGGCAACAAAAGAGCCGTTCTCTAATCACAACCCTCCCACTTCAATTTGAGCATCCTGGGTAACAGGCCATCGATACACACTCAGTGTGGGCACCTGTGCTCCAAAACACAATTTATGTACACCGCCGCGGCGAGACAGGACCAATTCAAAGGACGGCTCTGTTAGTTTCAGTCTCTCCGCCATGCCCACGCTGACCGGAGGAGGTGGTTTGAACAACAGAAAAAACATACTCTTGATAAGGGATGAGGTATCGCTGTCATTGCGACTCTTTAGCTTAAGGGCAAAAACACAAGCCCGACATCTCACTAATCAGCTTTAATTTGTCCAACCCGGGACCGCAGAGGGTTAGACAGATTCCTACTTGAGTGAGACGGCTGTGACAAGATTCATCTGTGTGTGGTGTTACCAGGCATATGAGTTACATCCAGGCCAATGACTGAAAACCTAAAAAAGTATTTGGCATTGATTTAAAAGACTGACTGTTAAACATTAGTTTAGAAGTCTTGTCTACTGATAATAACGTTATCACATAGGTTATAGGCTACTATTATAGGATCAAAGCACATACATATAATTAAGCCAAACTTAAGCACATATTTACATATATTTAAAAATATATTGATTGATAATACATTGATTAATAATGTAAGATAATGACTAATTAAGATAAATATTTAATACTGACCTCCTCAGTACTTTCATAAGAAACTACTGAGAATGTATGATATCCAGAGTTGAACTAAATGCCAATTAAGTGTCATTGATCTGAAGTAATGTGCTGTGGCATGAAGACTAAAAATTAAAAATCCATCTTTTGCATCCGATTCATCGCATATGTAATATTGAAATTCTGATCCGATTGGAAATATGTCAAGCAGATTTACACAGTAACAGTGACATACACTGCCATGCACACACAGTCAGTTACAGTCTTCCATCATTCATTTCTTACCCAATATAATTGCAATAACAAATCCTCAAAGTATTTAATAATCTGTTGAACTCAGAGACAGGTTTTGGTAAGTAGACACAGGAAATGGGCAGGAAAATCTGATACCTACCACCTCTTTTAGTCGCCCATCTTCTTCTATGCTTGACTGACGTGCAGGCTTTTATTCAGTAAGTATGCTGTCAAGACATAGATTGTAACAAAAGTATTGGAAAGTTTCTGATATTCTAGACTCTAAAGAACATCTTTGAGCTTAACCAATGGGGTGCACTTTGGGAGGTCATATAATAGAAGTTAATTTGATGATTAGCTCTATCTGAGAACTCCTTCTGGAGCCATAATGAAGGAGACGAATCAACGCCTTTGAAGATTTTACCTTTTCCAGGCAAAGAGGGCGGCTGAGATCTGGCCACATGGGCATCTGGTCCGGGGGACTGCTCAGGTTTGGGTTACCGTAGCACTACTGAGGTTCATCTAAACTGCGGGAGGCCGAGAGTAAATCTCCTTTGAATTCAATTAAGCCTTTGTTTTTTGAAATGGTAGCTATAGCGCAGTGAATATATTCACTCAAATTCTCTAAGAGGGCGGATTATTTTTATGACTGTGGTTTCATGATGCAACATTTTAAACCACATTTCTGTACTGGTTAAGCACAGTGAAGTATGACTTGTTTTTCTTCTTAAAATGTGAGATTTCTCTGTTGGATTTAAACCCAGCAGAAATGCGAGGGTAGTGTAGTCCTCTCAGTGCTCCATGGCTCTTTTTGCTGCCACTTTCAAAAGAACCTTTCCCTTTCTATCTCTCTGTTAATAGGATTAGACCGCCTTGACTCTCAATAGCAACAGATCCTCACATTCGGCCCTCCAAATGGGGGTGCTTCTAGAGACAGACCTTTCACACAGATCAGAGATTGGTTTTCTAGTTTAGGATAGCTTAGATTAGGAATTGGATTAGAGTGGCAATTGTTGGTTGGTTAAATCAGAAAACATTTGGAGTACTAGAGCTATCTCCTAACACGCTAAACCAAATGCTTCATCAATGTGACATCAAGTGTACAGCTCTTAATACAGATGTAAATGTGGTACAAAATATTTTGTGATCTGATTCCTCAAAACTTATTTGATGTGAGTATCACATTTGTAGTGCAAACATATCCTGATGCTAGAATAAAAGCGATCACTATCAGTGATAGGAGAAGTCATATATATGACAAGAGAAGAGGACCACACACCAAACCCTGTGGCACCCCAGTTTTAAAGCTTTGTTGACAATGCATGTATGACAAAAAGTTATGTACAACAACAACAACAACAACAAATCTCTAATGAAAACATGATATCAATTTGCACTAAACCATCAATATGCAGTTAAACATATAGCAAGTGATATCTGTCCATAAAATCAGAAACTCAAAATCAGAGGTCACGCATGTAGGCATCGTATGTTAAGACCACTTGTGACTGGATCCCCAGAGACAGATAGCCATTCACTGTCACGCCTGATATTTGTTGAAAAGTTGTCAATCACACAATTCCTTTCCGTAAACTTGCATAGCTTGGCTCCCAGGAATGAATTGAATAGACCCACTCTAAGTGGATGATTTGAGGCCAGAATAAGCTGCAAAGCTGATGGTGAAAAGTCTGGCTTTATAAAATTAATACTAGGTGTAAATAGAAACTCTGAGTCTTTATCCTGATCAAATTTAATCCTTTGTAGCCTTCACTGACAATCACATCGCCTGCCAGGAGAAAAGATATGTGCAAATCTCATTTCAGTCTGACTACAACACAGGGATAAAAAAACCTGGAAACAGTAATAGAGATTGCTGTGTGAAGTGGCTGCCTTATTTACCACTGCAATAGAGATAGTTTACTGTAATACAAGTGATGATTTCATAATAGGCCATAACTATTAACAGTTTACAGTTACCTTGGAACATTTATAGGACATATTTAATGAGAACAGGAATTACAAAGATCAGTGACTCAAAGCAAATAACAGGAAATCATGCCAGTGCTTTTCCTCATTGCAGTTTCACACATCAATGTATTTGAGAGCCGTTTCCCTTTCAGAAATGGAGGGAAGCTGGGTCAAGAAGGTCTCTCTGTGATGTGCTAAAAACACAAACAAGGTTTGCTGTTCTCAGTTGACCCTCAGACCAAAGCACCTGGCTCAGACAAGCCCACCTCACATTCCTGGAGTGACTGCTCATTTAACCGGCTGTGATCTTTCCCGCTGCAGGTCTCGCTCTACTGTTTCTTTGTTCTTTTTTCTTCTTTTGTCTTCTTCATCAGTCTTGGGGAAGCTACTTTCAAATTTTCAAGCTAAGGAGGTCTATAAGAAAGCATGCCAATTCAGTCAAACTTTGATTATTTTACTGAAGCACATTCAGTTGTTAAGTATCTGTAAATGCTTTAAACAACAGAAACAGCAACAAAAAAGCTTTAAAATATTTTCTCGTTAAAATTGACAATTTTGACACTCTTTCTGGATCATGTTTGCTACCTAATAGAGGGTATGCGCGAGACATAGTTACTCACAGTGAGTGGCAAAAAGACTGAGCGGCTGTATTTGTTTTCAGCGCGAATGCCGCGAAAAACAAATTCAACACATATAAAGTGGGAAAGAGCTTTGCGATTGACTGTACAACTGAGATTTGACAAAAAATCTGAGGTATATTTTTACAGACTGATATAGAAAAAGGAGCAAATGGATTGTTGCAATTCACAGAAACAACTGGACTCCAGTCAGCGAAAACTGGATCTGGAGTTATATACTGAATTTAGCTGTAAAACCATACCCATATATTTTGTATTGTTATATTAACAACTCATTTATCATTGCATATTCTGCATTATTGGATGTTTTTAATAAACACTGACCAAAAAAAAAAAAAAAAAAAAAAACGATAAAGTTTTAGGGCTGGAAGATATGATGATATAGGCTATATATAACACTGATATAAGGGATCACCTGGATTTAGACCTACCTGTATTGTATTTATATAAAGCGTTCACAGGCAAATTTGCTTTATGTTTAGGTCTATATTGCTTTTATTTCATCGGTGTTGAAATCAGGCAAACATAAATGCTCAGGCAACACGATTCCTGGCTGCATGTCAATATCCATGGATCACTGGATCTTTAGTAAGTTGTAAGGAACACTATATTGAGTCCAACATTTAGTTTAAATTGATAAAATTTTTCGTTTCAGTCGCATTTTCGCCAGTTTCCCTATTAAATCCAGTCACACAGCAGATCTTTTGCCACTCAGTCAGGCTGAGGGGGGTTGTTCTGACGGGAAAGTGACGTCAATGCATTCCCTCTATGGGCTCTTATGCCCAATGCAATAATGAGAATTCATATTGATTTTATACTCCATGGTTATACTAAAGAAACGTAAGTCACAAAAACAGACAAAACACACTCAAAAAAATTATTTTAGCTCTTTGTTCAATTTCATTAATTAAAATGAGCATAAACGACACAATCCTTCATAGAAATGATTCCAGCTTAATTTCATTAAATGTAATCAATGTAATCTTTTAAAAATGTGGTTTACCAATTTTTTTCTAATTGAGTCAACATGAATATTTTTCGTTCGCCTTAAACGGACACCCTCGTTGTGTTTATGCTTTTTTAAAATTATATTAAATAAACATAACTATATATAAAATTACATCTAAGCGTATGAAAGTTTGGTTTCAAAGACGGGAGGACAGTAAATTTTGAAGACTCTGCCATAATGCCGTTTTCTTTGGTTTTTCTCTCCAAGCGGAAAATGGATAGCATCCTTGCGTCAAATGCGGAACTATATGCTGTGCATATAGCCTATTAGCCAAATTAATTTGAAATGATTTGAATTTGGAATTTAAAAGTCATTTTTAATTAATTTATAAATGTTACACACAATTAAATTACATTACAAATGTTTGGGGTTGAGAATGTTGAGAGTCTGAGAGCTCCCGGTCTCTGAACATGACGGTAGAGTTTGACTGCTAGTCCATGCTCTTTGGATCTAATGGGTAGAGCTTGACCTAAGTTAGTGTTAGTGATAGAGTAATGGGTAGGGTTAGGGTGTGGCTGGATCTTCAAGCTACATCATTTGGCTCTGCAGTGATTGCCTCTCAAAAAATGCATTCTTTTATTCACACTTTTATCTCAATATTCTCAGGATATACATTTTATCAGTCTATGCAATACCTCTGAAATGAACCCTTGCTAGCATCATGTTATCTCAGTTAGAGCTACAGGAACACCATATGACAAGATGCACTTTGCAGATGCATGCATACTTTCCGAGAGCTACTGAAAGTCTTGGTATGTGTGCTCAGTGGGTGGTGACCACCATTATGGCCTCAACTAAATCAGTATAAACAGGATGTTGTGCACTAATTTGCTTAGCAAATGTTTGGCACACTTTTCCCCAAACCATGTTGACATAATTGTATCAGTATATATATATATATATATATATATATATATATATATATATATATATATATATATATATATAAGATTTTAGAAACACATATCATATTGAACTTTATCACAAATTAAAATATTTGATTTAAATATAGAATTTTATAAATATATAAATATAACTGTGGTATGTATGCATGAACCAATACAGTCTGTTTCGTATATCATGAACTGCATTTACTGGAATGATGTACTAGTGTGTTTAAATCCTGTATTCATAACAAAACACCTTAAATATGATGATTTTACTTCATGAACTTTTGATCAATCCAGTTTGATGCAAAAACAAACAGACAAAAAAAAACATCAAATTGGACACAGATACACAGATCTACCACAGATCCAGATTGCCCTCCGACTGGCCATCTCCATAAAACTGAGACCCCAGTCAGTCACCACACCCTTATCTGCACTGCACGAAATTACCATACCAATGCCGGCTGTTTAAGCGATGA
This sequence comes from Hybognathus amarus, assembly GCA_030378365.1. Lineage (NCBI taxonomy): Eukaryota > Metazoa > Chordata > Actinopteri > Cypriniformes > Leuciscidae > Hybognathus > Hybognathus amarus. Next base: position 324,692 of record JAQIUQ010002733.1, on the reverse strand, counting down.
TACATTAACGCTGCACCGAAAAAAAAAGAAAGTGGACTGCAAGCCCCGAGCATGGATTTCTCTCAACCCAAATCACCGTGATGCATTCAAGAGGCGGGTTGTCATAATGGAATCCCAAGCCTGGCTGCTAATGGTTATTTAATACACCCATCTCCGCGTTCCACTCCTTTTGCATACTGAGCACACAGCAAAGGCCCTAAACCCTCTTTAACACTTATTCAAGATGACAGGAAAATGAAAGCGTTTGTCCTCTCAATGGAAAAAGTAATCACGGCTACATTATCCACCCGCTCGGCCCTATCATGCTAAAGCAGGGGACAAATGTCACAGAGATGTATTTAAACACTGATGGAGCACCACTGCGTGAATCCTGCCACAGGGCTGATTAATAAGAATAAATAAATATAAAATCCTCAATTTGTATGTAAATGCGCTGGAGAAAGGGAAGGCGAATCCATATCAGTAGCTAGAGCTAGTTGGATCTGCAGACCAATCGTCATGAAGCGACGTGTAAAATGGTAATTGTGGCCATTCGTCCGTTGTGCGAGTAAAACATTATGAGATTCTCATAGAGCCTGTTAGCTAGACTTTACATGACAGGGGAGGCATTGCGTTAGCATACGAAAAGGACCAGCTAATCAGCTCGTCAGCGTGAGTAAAGAGGTGCAAGAAGACAGATGATAGCTCTGTTCCACAAACTAGCTCTCTTGCTTTCTAGTGACTACGCAGTTGCTGTTGAAGGCAGAATTTGAACTGAAATTAACCTCATAAGTGATTCGGAGCTCAATCGTACACCACAGTTACAAACAGACGTTCGGCATGAGCGCAGGAATACACTACACAACGTTTAAAATCTGAAGACATTGTAAAACACAATGGGCCCGATTTTAACGATCGAAGCTCATAGTCAAAAGTGCAAGGCGCAAGTGCACTTAGGGCGTCCGAATCCACTTATGCTAGTAATTAACGATGGCAAAAATTGTCGGTGCTCCCGGCGCATGCCTGAAAGGGTCGCCCTATTCTCTTAACTGAGTAATCGGTGTGTTTTGGGGAGCCCAATCTCATGAAAGTTAGTATCTATGGCACGAAGGTCATTTCCGTGGCATTTATACGCCAAAAACTTTTCGCGTATGTATGATTGGCGCACTTTTTGGCATATAATATGCACTGAACTCCCCACCCCTAAACTGACCGCAGGGTTTTCTAGTGCGACCATATACACGCAAAAAACATTTTTGGTTATAAATGCCATGAGAAATGACACTCGTGGTATAGATACGCATCTTCATGAGACTGTGTTGGTTTTGGGTGTAATGTGCAATAAATCAGAATCTCATCTATTCCCTTTAACAGCCAGTTGGCGCTCACGCTGTGGCGGATTCACAGATTTACATGACGCTTCTCCAGAGAGGAAACAGATCATCTATTGGTCAAAGTGAATGCGCGTTGTGAGCACCTAAAGTCGCTCTTATTAACATGCTCTTTGCCCTTACGTCATTGCTCAGAATGCTCGCCTTGCTCTGTACTGTGATGCACATTCGTGACTCTCCTGTTCGAACTCGTTCATCAGAATGAACAAACGTCTTTCCGAGTCGATATGTTCGTTTCGTTCGTTGAATGAACCAAATGACTCGGAAAAGATTTGTTCATTTTGATGAACAAGTTCGAACACGGAGAGTCACGAACATGTCGTGCACAAAACAGAGCAAGGCGAGCATTTGAGCTTCTAAAACTTAACTTTATTATTTTTTTTTTTTAAATGAGCGATCGTTTCACTTGATTAAGACCCTTATTCATCGTCTGGAATCGTTTAAAGCCCTTTGACTGAAAGTGTCTTTTGGACCTTGAACCGTTTGGTTCCCACTGAAGTCCATTATGGAGAAAATCCTGGAATGTTTTCATCAAAAACCTTAATTTCTTTTCCAACTGAAGAAAGAAAGACATAGATATCTTGGATGACATGGGGTGAGTAAATTATCAGCAAAAGTTTTTCAAAAGTGAACTACTCCTTTAAGGCTACGTTTACCCGCTCTCTATCCACACTGGTGTTTTCAAATGTTTTCCAAAGGTTTCTCACAGCTGAACGCAAAATTCACCTTACAGCACATCCTAAAGCCTCATAAAAGCTCACGAAGATGACAGACTCAATTAGATCACAAAACATAATTAAGTTATCACCGGTTGCAGCAATTCTCAGGTATGATAATTTTATTTTGCAAAATATCTCAGCATTTACTGATGCGTCACAGTGTCGCACTCATTAGGTCTAAAACGCAACTGCTCTCACGTCTCATGCAGGAAAAAGTAAATGCGAATGAATTTTCTGCTCATCTTTGCAGGACTGTGATATGAAGAGTTTGCAAAGTACACATATTATTAGCAACTGTTTAAAATGAATATACACATACAGTAATAGGCACAAAACTAGTATAAACATAAATATCTATGGGTTCATTATAGCCTGGCTAACGCCATCATTGAGAATGAAGACGTGGTCTGGAAACCACATCTCGTATTTGAGGCATGGTTTAGGAAGTGCCCAGTGCCGTATTATTGGGTGCTAAGAATGTCTATCAAATGTGCATGTATTTAGCTCATAGCCAATCGGTTCAATAATACCAGATGACGAATGTAGAGCGAAGAAGACGGTGGGTCAGAGATTTAGGAGATTTATGTATACACAAAGGCTGTATCAAAAGGTAACTTCGCGTCCGCTGCCATGATGGGTCCATAGATATAAACAAACTGCTTCGGTGTGTAAACAAACTGCCCCACCCCGTTCTGTGATTGGTTCCTATCTCTAGCGAAAATTTGGTTCATGGCGTCCAGGCTGCCTAGCAGCGTGAATAAAATTGTACTGCGGCAAGGCAGCATGGGGAAACCTAGGCTAGGTTCATTATATGTCACATGACTAAACTTATGTCATCGTTTTTTAAAAGGGGTCATGAACTGGCTTTTTAAATTTTATTATATTGTCGTCTGAGATCAACTTATGATGTTCGCTTGGTTTTTGCATTCAAAAACATCAAAATGAATAAGTAACAGGCTATTTTTGTACCCAAGTTGTGAGCCTACCTGAAAAACAGTTTTCATGGGCGTGTCGCACTGAAGACTTGGAAGTAATCGCCTACTTCTGTGAGTGGAGAACAGTTTTGCATATTATAATGAGTTTTACTCACCCGTCGGTGCACGTGGGGAAAACATCCAATGTTGTAAAATGGCAATCGCATTCGCCCATACATGTTCGACCCAGAGTCCGTGTGTTGCACAATTCCTGTCAGATCCAATAGACGGCTCTTAATCGGTCTGCAAATCCAGTCTTGTTTACAAAACAATCCTCAGTGAAATGAAGCGAACAGATGACGATGTTTTACCCTCATCAGCTGGAACGTCATTAAAAATAAAGTTTATCCATGCAGTCCTATTGGAATCCACAGGAAGCTTATGTAGCGACTGTCTTCTTCCACAACCAGGCACTGTACAATATTCTGTATTTCTCAGTGGCTCGATCCGGTTTGTCATCACGAGGTAGGCATCTATGTTACTTAGCTATGTGTGTAATGCGCGAATTTGGTGGGCGGGGCTAACCGGCCGTGTTGAAGGAGTTGATCTTCAGTGCTAAAATGCTGTCCGAAAGGCCTAAGACGGGAGAGAAGAAGATCTGTTCAAACTAAAACGTATTATGTGACATAACAACTGACAAAATCAGCCAACGAATGCCAAAAACCCCACTAGAACCAACAAATCTGACCAGCTGGACAAGTGCGAAACCAGCCAACTTTTGCAAACTTTCGACTGTTTTAAGCTTGTCTTTCTGTGTACATTAGTTTAGCTTACTTTGTTCATTAGTACATTCTATCAACTCTATCAGCATGTGATTGGATGTTCTCTACTGATGTTACACCTAAAATCAGGATCAAAGCCTGAGTTGACAGATATACCAAGTGTGCCAGTTAATGTATTCAAGTGGCACATTCATTTATAATTTTGAATAAACTCCAAAGCACAATGACTAAGTGTGTATTTTTTTATTTTAATTGTTTGTCAGCTCACACAACTGTCTGTCACCATGCCTTGATGAGTATTGATTATTAATAATGTTATTATAATACTCCCAACCAACTACTGCGGAGGGTAAAGGTACTGTTATTTCAACCTTTTTAATTTAATTGAGGTTGTGTTCCCACACCGATAGTTTGGATCGCTATAACTTGAATGACTCTCAACTGTTGAATAACAGAGTGTTAAGTATGTCAAGCTGCGCTTCGTTTCTACTACGAACTGGAAGACGTGCCCACTTTTGATGCAAGGCCTCATGGGGCATATGACTTGCTCTTGTCTCATACAAACGCAGCTGCTGCCATTTTGCATCCAAGCCATTTTGTACACTCTCTTTTTTCCTAATTATTTACGTGGTGAAAAACCGTGTCATAAGTGGCTGTACCATATCTCTTAAATATGGAAGCTTGTTTCCGCCACTGAATTAAAAAAATAATTGTGTCTCTTTTTATCTCACAGTTCTCACTTTTTTTCTCGAGAATTGCGAGATATAAAGTCAGAGTTGCGTGACAAAGTCTACAATTGCCAGCTTATAAAGTCAGAATTGTGAGATATAAAGTCAGAATTGCTACATAAAGTTAGTATTGGTGAATATAATCATATTATTATATAATGTTAATTGTTAATATATAAGTTATAGAAATCACTAGTTATAATTGTGAAATATATAAGTCAATTGTGACAGAATGAATTGCTAAATATAAAGCAAATGAAATCAGAAGTCAGAATTGGTGAGATATAAAGTCAGAATTGTGAAGATATAAAGTCAGAATTGTGAGATATAAATCAGAATTGCATGATATAATGTCAGAATTGCGAGATATAAAGTCAGAATTGCGAGATAAAGTCAGAATTAAATATAAGTAAAATGCGTGTTATAAGTTATTGCCAGAAGTTAACAAATTGTCAGAAGCTAATTGCTAATATAGAACCATAATTGCTGAAAATAAGCTAATCATGATATAAAGTCAGAATTAGAATCAAGTCAGAAATGTGAGATAATGTGGGCAGAATTGTCGTGTTTATAAAGTCTAGAAGGGCGACTTTACATTCTCGAGGATTCTGACTTTATAACACATAATTGCGAGTTTTATATGTCGAAATTATTTGACATCTTTTTGTAGAGAATTATGAGATATAAATAGACTTATTAGGCCAGACTCTAAGGCAAACAAGACTAACTTTTCCCCTCAGAACAAGTTTATATCACAGCTTCTGACAATTTTGTACACGCAATTTGACTTACATAACATGCAATTGCATACTTTTAGATTCTTGGAATTCTGACTCACATATCTCGCAATTGCGACTTCATATCACACGGCAATTCTGAATTTATATGGCAAATTCTGAATTTATATCTAGAGAAGTAAACTCGCAATTGTAGAGAGAAAGCTACATAATTGCTGAGTACAAAGTCTGACAAGCAATACCTTTTATATTTTTCAATCTCTTACTTATTATACATCTGTAACACTTATTTGAGGGTGATAGACCCAGACATGATATTAAAAATTTATTTTAGAAGATATACCTAAAAGCTATGCAAGTTTTCATTATAAAATGCTACAATAAATTCAAAACATCAAGTAAAAACCTAAACATATTTATCATAGCTTTATTATAAATCTAAACTAAATCCATACTTGCAAATATGAATTAAGTAAACTTTACTTTAGTCAGGTGAACAAGAAAATAAGTACTTGTGCTAGTAAATGGTTATGAATATTGATTTTATTGCAATTTCCTTTGAATTACATTTCACTCAAAAGTATTTTATTGAATTATACGATCATTTATAATATGGTATTGATTAGCGGATTTAAAGTAATATTTATATCATCATGTCAGATGCTAAGCATGATGCTAATGCAAAGACTCAATACTGGTAACAATAGCTAATGGTAACATTTGTTATTGTTTTGTGTTTCAATGTGTCATTTTGAGTAGAAATTCTAAAATGTCAGATGGAAGTCACTTTACCCTGTTATAATAAAATCAATGACATAAAACAGTGTATAGCTGGAAACCAGCTAAAATTAACTCATTATCATTTGATTCAGGGCATGAGACGGTAATCTAGATATTATAAGTTGAGTAATTTTTACTTTATTTTACTTTTTACCACCGTAGTTTGGATTTTACGCTTTCATTCACTTGCTGAATGAGTACTGATATGGATTTATGAGTATTTTTCATCTTGTGGTCAATGAGTTTTTTCTTGTAGACCACATTTGGGTTTTTTGAGTAAGTATTCACCTTACCAAAAAATAATCTCTTCAGGCACTGTTGATAACATGACATAAGCATTGCCAGTAATTATGGTTGTTTTAGAGTTTGTTGTCCTGAAGCCATTATAACTGTGACATGAATATTTGACTTGTCCTCAAGTAAAGTGGAACATTGTACCTACGATAAAAATGTCATTAAATGTCATTAACTGTCAATGCTTTAATAAATAGTGTCATTAATATTTGATGCTTAAGTAAGTGGAACATGTTTGTAATTAATGATGATTCTTGTGCTAATATGTTCAATGGTCAACAAAGACATTTCTGTCTTTGTTAATGTTCAATATTGTCATAACAAAGATATTTTGTCTTTGTTAATGTTAATTGTCAATCAATACATTTTGTTGTGGTTATGTCATGTTGTCATTACAAGAAATTGCTATCTTCGTCAGTGTCAGTTGTCAAGCAAATACATTTTAAACAATGTAAGATTTTGGCATTTAAGTGTCAGTATTTATTGAATGACTTAATGACACAGTATATTATAACATTGAATTTTCAAGTTCATGACAGGGTTAATATGTCAGGTTTAGGACAGGTGTCACGACAGCTGATGACATATCTTTCAATGTTATCATATTCCTGACTTTGTTCACCATAGGTATTTTTACACTGACTGATGCAATTCTATCAAAAAAACAAGGTATTGTTTTTGGAAGATTCTTCCTATTTGTATTGTAATGGTTAGTACTGACTTTTAATCATATGGCTGTTGCTACATTTTTCCCTGTTTTTAGGAAAAAGATCCCATAGGCTACAACTGGTGATGCACTTTGACCTTTGAATTGAGGGCAAAGCTCTAAACACATCTACAAAGACGAATTTTAGAGAAAGTAGAAAGGAAAGGTTGGTTACTAACATTTATAAGTCTAATGCTTTTGGACAAAAGTCATTCAGGTATGTTTATCTTTGGTTCTCTGTAAATAAGAGGCGCTTTGTGTTAAATTGGATTTGCAGATGACACTGGCGGGTTGAATGTATCTGCTCAAGTGCAGCTCTCAGGAGAAAACTTCTCAAGATCTCTCGCATCACTGCCCATAAACACCACTATAGCAATGGCTACACTGTTAGGTAACGACCAGCATTTAAATATTAATAGTTGTCGATTGTTGGGTAGGTGAAGCCTGATCTGCGAAGACTGCAGCGAATGAACGATCAAATCACTTATCCAGCGCTCGCGCGAATTCGTATTCTAACGCATATTTTACGCTAATACTCATCTCCTCACTGTGTATGTGTTATAAGAAGTCTCGAGAAGAGTATGTATAGTCCGATCAGAGTAAAATGGAAAAAAATTTGGAGCTCAACGTCATCTAACATTAATAATTCATCTAGCGAACCTTTGTGGCTGCTGGATCTCTGACATGTTGATGGTATTATATTTTAAAGATGAGTCCAAAGAGTGATACAATTACTGAATATAAGTCAAAGGATGATTCCAGGTTCAATCTAACCTAACTTAGACTCCAGCAGCATGTGCAGCATGCAAATTGCCACTAGAAGCAGATTGACTCAACCCTCACAATATGGAAGTTCTATGATGCATGGCGCGAAGTGTTAAAAGCAGACATGGAAAGCTTTTCTTTGCGTTAAAATGCTTCACATTAATCGTTCAGACTTGGAGAATGTTCGAGCTGTCCTGTTGTCTAGATGATTTCCAAACATAGCGACTACATCTCTCCACCCGCGTGCTTGTCTCTTTTATTTTGTGGCATATTACGGTGCAAAAAAATTCCATGATTAGTGACAAAGAAGATGATGTTTGCTATAATAGAGTGATTTTATGGCATGAGGCCGCATGCTAACACATATGTGAGTGAGTATTTTAACTTTTGAGCTTCGATGCAACTGCTGTTTGCACCAAAAGGGATTTACAGTAAAAGCAAAGTCATTTATATTCATTGAAGTTTTTGTTTTGGCATTTATAGTTCCATGAAGAACCTTTCCATTCCACAAAAGTCTCCATATGAAGCTCATTATTAAAATTTTCAAAATGCTTCTGTTTTTGACGAAACGGTTAAATGTAAGGTTCTTTGTGGAACCAACAACGGCATTGCTGCCAAAACCTCCTTTTAAAACCTTAAAGGAACACTCCGACTTTTTGGACTTTAGCTTATTCACCGTATCCCAGATTACGATAAGTCCATACATGCCTTTTTCATCTCCGTGCATGCTGTAACCAGACATGGGCAGTATTTCAATTAAATGTGTTTTAAATAGGTATTTAATTACTTTAGTGTATTTATAATTTGTATTTTGCAGGTGTGGAAAAGAATAAAATGTAGTTTGTAACAAAATATTTTTGGGAGTGTATTTGAGTATTTCAAATACTTAAATACTTAGAAAAATCGCCATAGTAATGTCATTTATTCTGCCCTTGTGTCCTTGATTTTCTCTAGTCTTGAGGCAGGATCATGACAGACTCCCATGTTTTGTGTGCAAGCACATGGCCTTTTTTTGGGTCATGTGCTGTGTTTGTCTGTACTTACCCCATCCCTTGTTTTCCTCGTCTTGTCATTTGTCCAGTCAACTTCACCTGTTTTGTCATTAGTGTCTCCCTATATAATCCCTTGTGTTTGCTGTCCGTGTTGGTTGCATTGGGATTATTAACTGACGTGTTACTTACTTTGTTAAGCCTTGTGAGTATCTTGGCAGAGAGCTTTATTTCAGAGAGTTCTCGATTTATATTTGCTGTGATTTCAGACCCAAAAAAGGCAGAAACATAAGTTATCCTCAATTTTTGTTCACGATCCGCTAGCTGCCCTTCCCAGAAGCATGCCGTCTAAAAACCCAGCCCGTTCTCATCCCAAGGCGTCATATACAAAGCTTTTGCCAAAGCGTAGACATCCAACGCACATGGCACCCTTTAGCGTCAGTATGAGACGCAGATATGTATAGGCAGAAGGGGCCTCCTAGTGGTCTAACCCTATCCATACCCAGACCTAAACCTACCCATACTCTGTACATGTTATATACAGACGGTAAAGGGTGCCATGTGCATTGGATGTCTACATTTTGGCAAAAGCGTTGTATATGCCGCCTCGGGATGAGAATGTGTGAAAAACTCTATAGGCTATCTAGACTCTGAGATCTGCACACAAAAACAATGGGTTCACCAACCACTAAAACCTAAATAAACAGTGTTCCAAGTTACCAATCACCGACGCATGGTGGATGTTGTGAGGTTTTGCGCTCGTGCACGGCTGCACGTGAAGTCGTCGCTAACCCTAGCCCCAATGCATTCTCATCCTTTATCGTCATATGAACGCTATATGAAAATGGCGCTATACTACGCACATGACATCCGTTATTGTTAATATAACACGCTCTGTGGTGGTTAGATAGGGTCAGAGTAGTCTCATGTTACGCTAAAGGATTTATTGGATTTATTACGCCTTGGATTTGCATGTTATATGAACGATAAAGGGTGTCATGTGCGTAGTATGGCGCTGTTTTCATATAGCGTCATATGACGATAAAGGATGAGAGCGGGCTCCTAGCCCTAACCCTTCATAGGCCCTACCTATTATGAAACGGCGCGTCTGTCACAACTCCACTGAATATCTTCCATGATAAGCAAGCGATCACACAATATAAATGTATTACATATGAGTAATATCGATTTTGTATAAAACTACCACACCATTAATGTGAACTTAGCTATGCATGGCAGCTTATGTCAGAGGGTGCTATTTCAGGCCCTGTAGAGATTTATTGAAATGCCCAAACTTTTTTATTTTGCTACTTTGCCATTTTGAATTTACACATTTATAATATTTGTGTTATTGCTACTATTTGTGTTTTTGACCTTAGAGTAATAAAAAAAGACTAGTGTGATTATTATTATTTGCTATTATTAATAAATTATTGTGGGAGTATTTTTGTATTTTCAAAATACTAATTACTTGTATTTTATTTATATCATTTTTAACATCAGTATTTTGTATTTTATTTAAATACATTTCATGAGCCAGTATTTGTATTTTGTAACAAAATAGTTTTTGATGTAATTGTGCCCACCTCTGGCTGTAACTCTGTCTATACGTACCCACAGCTAGCCTACGCTTAGCACAAATACTGGATGTAAATGGATACAGCTAGCATACTAAGCTCAATAAGAGACAAAATAACACAAACATTTTCAGGTATCACTCCGGTATTTCGTTTAATGGTTTCGTTTTCGCCTCATACATGTGTTTACAGTGGAAGTTTGAGGCAACTGAGCTGGCGAAAACACGTAATAACCAAACATTATGTGATTGGCTTATACTGAAGACAAAACTATGTAAACTATGCTTTTACTATCTAGTAATTGCTGACTCTATTACTCCAACTCTGAATGAACTCTCTGCTCCTTAACATGGTGAATCTCAGGTGCCGCGTTATCCCTCCACCAAAGTAGCAGTGCTTCGCCTTCTGAGAATATAGTTCCCAATATTTATACGGTTAAAGGTGCCCTAGAATGTTTTTTTTAAATTATTTTATAATGTTGCCCTTATAATGTTAGTATGTTTTTAGATCAAAAATAGTCATAATATAGAAATAAAAGGCTTTTTTCCTAGCCTGATTTTAGCCTCTGCTTTGAACACCCTGATTGAAGGGGCGTGTCTGCTGTGTGTAACCGGTCTCTGCTGTGATTGGCTGACATGCTTGCATATGAAATAGCTATGTATTACATGAGAAACTTTCTGAATAATTTTACTACAGCTATTATAGGTTTTTCTATTACAGCTATCAAGGTTAACGAATCGTGAGATGTTTTTGAAGTATTTAGATCGATTCACATCACATAAAGTGTTGCTGTGATGAGCATTGAGCAAGCAAAGGACAGTCTGTCGATCGCGAGGATGAGGATCTTATCATTGTAATGCAGTTTCTGCCTTCTCTGCTTTCACTAATGCAGACACGATCATGTAGAGCTTTGTTGTGCAGTGTAACGTGCGTCATTGAATTCATAACGAGTTTGGCAAGTGTCCAGATAAACTCGCGCTGTGATTGTTCTTTGATCGCTTTCTTTCTGTATATAATTCACAATTGAAATATGTTTTTTGTTCATCGTACTAAAAGAAACGATGTGAAGTTGATATTTAATCACTGGCCTGACTTACTGATGCATAAACAGTATTGAACGATTTTAAAGTGAAAGATTACCTGTCTGAACTTGAACAACAACACATCAGCTCGATCCGAGGCCAGCTCTTGGCAAGTTGAGGAAACAGTCGTCGGTGAAATGTTTGAAAATTTCCAGAGAAAATAAAATTAATCCATTGTTTCTTCAGAGGCTCGGACGAAGGAACTAAAATATACTTTTGTATTCATGTGTACATCCGAACACTGATCAACTGCCATGCTTCGGCTGCGCAGCTCCGTCTCGTCTGTCACTGAACATGGGCTGGCATATGCAAATGTTAGGGGTCGTACATATCAATGATCCCGACTGTTGCGTAATAGTCGGTATTATGTGGTTATTCACCTGTTTTTCAGGGGTGTTTTTCAAAAACGAGATTTAAGTAAGAAGGAGAAAACAATGGTGTTTGAGACTCACTGTATGTCATGTCCATGTACTGAACTCTTGTTATTTAACTATGCCTACATAAATTCAATTTCACATTCTAGGGCACCTTTAAAAGATAGCTGTGTCTCATATGATCTTGTTTTTTTACACTTTGTGACTATACAAATCACATCATGTAAAATGTTTGTGTTATTTTGTCTCTTATTGGGATTAGTATGCTAGCTGTATCCATTTACATCCAGTCTTTGTGCTAAGCTAGGCTACGCGGTGGGTGCGTCAGACAGAGTTACAGCACGCACGGAGATGAAAAAAGGCATGTATGGACTTATCTAACTCTGGGGATACGGTGAATAAGCTTAAGTCCAAAAAAGTCAGAGTGTTCCTTTAAGAGCAATTTTACAAATTGAGGGTTGAGCTGAAATGATTCATTGTGGTAAACGACAGCATGTCACATATGCTTTACATAGAGCTCAACTTGTATCGAACCTATATAAAAAGGAACTGTAAACATACAAGCGCAAATGCATTTCTAGATGAAATTAGCTGGTTAAGACCTCTCTGACCAACATAACCTGCCCCGAGGAGCCCTTGACCGACCAGTCGCATTTGAGATAACTCCACTTGAAAACTCTATTTCATGAAGACTCGCTCGATCCCATCAAAGTGGCCGCCGAGATATTTTCCCACGAACGAACGGATGGCCAGCACTGATAGCAGCCAATCCATTACTGTCAGCCGTGGGGTGAGAGTCATTAATTACTCTACTCTCTCCATCATGGCCACACACGCACACACACACACACACACAGGTGTGAGGGACAGTCCTGATTATCCTGTCCACAGATTGGAAAAGATTAATCTTCCCCTCGTTAGAAATAACAGACCACCGAGGTTCCTTTCATTTCAGATTGTAATCATTCTCTTAAAATAATAATTGCCTTTTTCCTCCCCGGCATGTTTTACATTACAATGCATGTTCGGTGTCTATAGAGGTGGATGTCGTATCTGTGTCGGGTTCTTTGAAAGGGCTGGACTGGTGTGGCAGTCTGCGGTGATTAGTGATTGTAATGTTTTAATATTCAAATGACAGGATCGTTGGTGGCTTTGCTAAAGCAAGCATCTCTCTTGCTCCTACTGGGGTTGGTGGTTTAAACAAAGTATTAGGCCCAGAGTATGCTGGAAACGGTGCATTCCCCAAATGCACTGTTAGCCAGCTGGTTGCAAGTTCCATCGTTATTCAACGATTCAGTGTTTCCCGAAACTATACGGTTTCATCAAACATTCGCAAACAGCATCACAAAGTTGTGTGTTTTGAGTTGCTTTTATCAAAAGTGTGCATGGCGTATCTGCCCTGGGCTGCGATTCTCAAAAGCTTTGGAGCTAAGTTGATTCGTAAGAGTCCATTGGTGGCTTTCAACGCTTGAGAAACGCTGCCTGCTCATTCATAAAATATTACGATACAAGACTTAAATACCATGCATTATATGTTGAACCGATGAATTAACAGCAGTTGTTCTCCCACCTCCTGCATGACAACGTCACTAACAATAGTTATTTGTTTCTGTTTGTTGAACCGATGTGATTGGATTGATGGATGTGGGAATGAGAGGCCGTTCTACACTAAATTCGAAAACTTTTTAATGCGTTTTGGCTGATAATTTACATACAAACTTCTGAAAACGGCTTTAAAAGTGCACATTTTTTTTGTAAAACGATACCATTATGATCTCAAAAACACATAATGTGTATTACCAGCCCGTTCTCATCCCAAGGCGTCATATACTGATGCTTTTGCCAATGCGTAGACATCCAACTCACATGGCACCCTTTACCGTCAATATATGACACAGATATATATGGGCCAGAAGGCGCCTCCTAGTGGTCTAACCCTACCCCAGACCTAAACCTACCCAGTAACCGAAGCGTGTTATATTGATGCTAAAGGGTGCCATGTGCGTTGGATTTCTACGCATTGGCAAAAGCGTCGTATGACGCCTTAGGATGAGAATGCGTTGGTATTACTGTACATGCTCAGTCTATAGGCGCACTAGTTCTTCTTTAAACAGTGACTGTCAACTACTGGCCTGGCATGAAAAACAGCCTTTTTAGTTGTTTTCAATGATCGGTGTGATCATTTTGACAATGTTGTTGTCTGAAGGCGGAGAATGCTTTTACGCTTTTAGTATATCGTTGTTCGTGTCGAAACGTACCCAAAGTTACTGTGGTTTCAGGAAACAGTCGTGACTAGCTAAGAGTTTATTCAGTTCATTTTTCCAACAAAAGCATTAAACTATGCACTCTAAAAAAATGGTGCTAAATAGCACTAAAAGTGGTTCATTGGCTAGTAATCATAGGGGAACCACTTTAACTTATCTTTGTCATATGGTGCTATGTAGAACTATAAGAGCATGTTAACCACCACTGACAAACCACTGAAGAACTGGGCTTAACAGGTTCTTTAAATGGTATGGTGCTTTATAGCACCATGACCATCGCAAAGAACCACTGAAGAACCTTTTTTTAGAGTGTGGTACACTCAAAATAAAAGTTCACACACTTAAAACTAAAGGTCCTTATTGGCACTGATGGTTCCAACCCCTTTAAACACCTTTCTTTTGAAGAGTGTAGTTTACGGCCGTAGTACAAGAAGAGCACTCTGATCAGTTTATGGCGGAACAATTCAGCTTGTTAGTAAAACAGTCAACATATTTGATGGCTTTACCTGAATAATAGGGGCTTTCGAAATGGGTAGTGTGAACATTAGCTTTCCGTTTATATCTTGTTGTTCCTTTTCGTTGTCACTCCGAGTTCCGTCAGATGGCGTTGAATGGAATAAGCGAAACCCCCATTCGTTGTCATCTGAACCGAATGTCTCTGTTCCCTGACTCAGGTAACGAGGGTTACATCCGTAACCAAGACCTTTTCCATGTTCATATATGTAAAATGTTAAGTAGGAGCTAATTTCAGCTAGGTATAGCTTTATTGGCTAATAAAAAGCCGTTCCTGATAACCAGAGAATGTCTAATTGAAGAGAATTGGCACTGGCTGAGTTACTTCGGGTTCTGGACTGGCTGCAGTAACACGTCTTTGTAGTGCGTGGCGGGGTGCTCTGGGTCAGTGCAGAATGAATGGAGTAAATGGTGTTTCACCCAGAAATCGACTTTTCTCAGGATGTAATTTTTTGTCAGAGTAATTTGAAAGTTGCATTCAAGGAGGTGAGTCAGCTGAAAATTGCATTTTTAAGTTCACTTATCTGTTCTAAAAATCGTTCAAAATATGTGATAATGTCACACAATGGCAGAATGCTGCGTGTGGCCAAGCTGATCGGCCTAACCTGTAAGAAATCAAAAGGACATAATACTCGTTCATCAACCTTTGCCTATAATCTATATTGAACTTGCAGAATCGAAAATAAAATATATGTTAATTTAGACAAGCAGGTGAAAGAGACACATTTAGCCGTTTAGCCCCATATAGACTCCCATTCATTCTGCTCTCGCCCGCGATCACCTCCGTGGAATTCTATTGGAACTGCAACCAAGATGATACACAATGGGGCTAATAGGAAGTGCCAAGGCTCTCGTTCGACAGCTGCTTGACCAGATCTTCCCAGTTCCTGTGGAGCAAACAGGGGGTACTTCCACCAGCTTAAAGGAACGATGGGACCAGTTCCTCTGGTGTGAAAAGCTCTAGATTTCACATCCAGTTATAACATTTGAGGCGACTCTGAGTACTGGAGTTTGTCATGATCACAATAAGAGAAGTGTTAGCCTATTTTTTGCTGAAACTCTGACTTCTAACTTGTTCTATAAGCGTTGTTGCTACAGCATCAATGATACCTGATAGGAGGACAGGTGTGCGGTTACATTTCTGAGAGACCAGTCTTGAGGTTTTCTCGTATGGATGATAAAACAGGCAAGAAGAAAATGTTCATAGATTTACACTGAAGGAGGGATTTGCGGCCATTACAGACCAGAATATCATAGAGATGTTGGGTCTTTTTCACTCACCAACCAACCAGATCATCTTAGGAAGTACTTGTCTAACCAGTCAAAAAACCACCATGGCAAATCATATAAATACCAATTAATATGTATGTTGACATGAAAACTGGTTCCAGGAAATGCAGTGTGATCGACAGACTGGAACTCAAAGAGGAATGGATAGAAGGTGTCACTTCCAGGAACACACATGATCGTAACACTTGTGGGATTTACCCGTTTGTTAGAACAAATTCACTCAGTGTCCGAAAATCACACTCTCCCACAGCTAATTACAGCACACACACTTTTACATGAACACACACTCACACACAACAAGGATCTGTACTGCAATTGACAGTGTAAATACATTTATGTATGGATTGTGAATATGAGGAGTCTAGTGATGCTTGGTTTAGTAAACATTCACAGACTCACAGATCCATTTGATCACATGTTGTTGGCACCTGCAGATCTTTTTCTGTGAACTCATGAAGGATTTAACCCTTCAAAACACATGCATTTCTGCAAGCAGCTCCTACGGATGGGGAACATGGAGGGATGTCTGAATATGGAAGAGACATGAGGGGGTCTGTCATGTTGAGTGACACATAAAGCCTCTGAATACTAAATTATACTCTTGCATATCCGCACTGGACTGTGGACAATGTCAGCATTATATTGGCAGTGAAGGCACATGGGGAGAAAAAGCAAACTGACAAAACCAGGAAATGGGACTTTTTTTATTGTGCGGGAGTGTTTCTCAATTACGTTTCTTTTACAGTATTAGCATTGCTTTCAATGAGGAAAATCAAAAACATACATAAACCAGACTATAGGTTGATTTATGAGTACACTAATGTGGATAGCAGACACTTTGTCTTGAAAGTTGATTTCAGAATTATCATTTCATGTTGAGTCAAGAATGTGATCTCTTGTCTTTGCCAATGTTGCTCTGAAACACGAGAGGAGAAGTTGCTCTTTGCTGTTCAGTGTAATCAGTTCATTTTTAATGAATATTTCTGCAGCTCTTTTTCATTTGACATGACACAATCTGTCTCCAAAAAAGCCGACATTTAAAAGACTGAAATTGGCTTTGGCAGAATGGAAGAATTTCAGTGAGTGTTATTTAAAGTGTATAGTATTTATTAACTATTCTAAAAATATCCTCTGAATATAAAATTTACTGTCAATTATCCTATTATTCATGTTTATATCTTTCTTTCTTTATACTTTAATTTTTAGTAATTTTGTTATGTGCTTTTGTCATTTTTATTATGTTCTTTTGTATTAAATAAGATTTCATTTCATTTATTTTTATTAGTTTTAATTTATTATACATTGTATATATGCATATATATATATATATATATATATATATATATATATATATATATATATATATATATATATATATATATATATATAATGCAGTAAATTACCAACTTCAACTCATTTTATTAAGTTTGTTGGCAAGGCAACATCTCTAATGCTCCTTCAATTTTCATTCAATACTCTAGGCTATATTATTCATGTTTTATTTAAATTAACAAATTTAAATAAACAAATTAACAAAAATGAATCCGTAGTTAACATATCAGCCTGTTCTTCACACAAACATATTATATGTAAGCAATAAGGAATCGTGAATAAGTAACGGCTGAAGGGCGTTGTTAAGGCTGACGCGGAGTAACCCCTTCATTCACGATACAGCACTTGCTTTCAAGTAGCCTATACCTTATTGCTTTTATAAAATGATTACCACACAAAAAATGTATTAGTGCAACTTTCATGAAGTAAAATCACTAAAAGCCTTCCTTCCGCTAGAAAAAATAGTTCTGACTGTGAACAGCAACAACTCCAAGTGTGTAGATATGAGCCGATAGAGCCGATAGGTGAAGCGATCATAGCGTGTTTTATCATGAATAAAGCACAGCTATTGACCAATCAGAATCAAGGATTGGAACTAACCCAAAAATGGATTTGTTTTCTGTCATCATTTACTCACCTTCATGTCATTCCAAACCTGTAAGACTTTCGTTCATCTTCAAAACACAAATGAAGATCTTTTCAATGAAATCTGAGAGCTTTCAGTCCCTCCATTGACAGCAACCACTTTCACACTTCAAAAAGTTCATAAAGAAATTGTAAATATAATCGAACAGATTTAATTTAGTCTTTTATTCACATTTAAACATCGGTCAGCAAACATGCTTGAGCTTCCGTTTACCACAACTGATGTGCGAGTTGATGAATGTTTATAACGATTTGAGTCTCCAATCACTTCCACTGCAGGGAAAAGAGCAGCCAAGTCATTCTGATAAACTTCTCGCTTTGTGTTGTATCGAGGATGTCATTCGAGGATGAAGAGCTATCACTTAAAGATGTTGAACAAGGAAGCGAGGCAATTAATATCGTCATAAGAAAGATCTCTGCTCTCTCTGAGCTTGTGTCAAAGGCTTTGAGTCGCTGTAGCCATTTACACAACTGTGCCGAAAGAAGAAAAGGGTAAAAAAACCGTCTCAATTTAAGTCTGATCCAAAGAGCTTACAACTGTAAATTAAATCATTAAATTCTTGTCCATGCTCGACAGAGCAGAGAGAAATTAACTTCCCCACCAACCTCATTTTCTATTTGAACATGAAATAATGATTTTCTGCCAGTCTAATTACAGAGGCAACATCTGATCTGTGCTGCATCCGAGGGGGATTAACTGAAGCTCAGGCATTAGAGCTCATTACCAGCGCCACTGCAGAAATATTACATCTTGTAATTGGATGGAGAGTATTTATATACTGATCCGGAAACAGTTTTTTGGAATATTGTAATTACAGGCTTCATTGGTCAGGTACTTATCTGAAACTTCGCAGGAAAACAAACTGTGCGCGCGTGCATTACATTAACCTGTGACCCTCGACACGGCGCGCGACGCTCCTGTTAGTATTCTGGGAAAGTGTGTTTTCCCTGCTGTTCTCTTCAGGGTGGCGGAGCGCACTGGATCTCATTACTTAAGAATAACTGGCTGTGAAGTCATCCATTTGACTGCCATAAGGACTCTTTCTCCTGGCTAAACGCCCTATTGATTCCTCGAGATTCCAACTATTCGCCTGCTGAAATAAAGCAGGTGCAAGGGAGCACGAGATGGCAGGGTCGGATGTTCAGATAATTTGCAAACACTATTTATTTTTCGTTACCGCCCCACCAACTCGCTCCAGCGCGTGCAAATCATGGCCGACGATATCGCGCGCCGCGTCTAATCGCGCTATAACAGCTCGGCGTCAGAAACTTACAGCTCGGCACTGATCAATGCTGCTGTAAGATATGCAGCTTGATAGACGATTGAACCTCAAAATCCGCCGATGACTCTTTGGTGCATTTGTGGCAACTTAATAAATTTGATTTTGTTTCCATTGTCCTTTCCAAACACTCTAAAAATGCCACCATGTTTGGGTCACATTTGGACAAACCCAACCGTTGGTCTAATTTTTTATTCTGTGTGTATGTGTGTAATTTTTAAACCAAACCGTTGGTTTAAATGTTGTCCAAAGGCCTATTTGACACAAACATGGTCGGAACAACACCAGCATTTTTAGAGTGAAGGTTCCTTCAGTGGAAATGTACGTTAGACAAATCAATATTACTCTCGCAGATAATAATTTTGGTTCTTCATTTTGGAAGATTATAAACAGAAAGAAACTTTCAAAAAAAAAAAAACGTTTCTCTTTGTTTCGTTTGACTGATAGCCTATCCCTTATATCTCTTGTTTTAAGAGCCTTTGGTATGTTATTACAAATATTTCACAGCTATATTGATCCATCATAATTCAAAATCAATATCTTTCCTTTAGTGAAATTCACATAACACAAAAGAATCACGTCTTTGACGCAGCGCCTCATTTTCTCCGAAGTGCAAAATTTGCTAGGCTATTATTCTTTAGTTTGGAATTCAGCAATTGTACATAAACCTGTTCTTTTACTCTTTGTATTAATGTGGGAAACATTACAGTCATGCGTTTTTAAACCGAGTGATGGATCAGAAAAGCTTAAACAGAATTCAATTTAATGTCTTCTCTTATTATCTAACTTCCCTTATAGTTTTAAATCTACAAATCTTTTGTTTTATCCTTTGTTAATTTAAGCAGATGTCGATTTATAGTGATATGATCGTCTCCTTCGCCGGATAAAAACTCCTTTTAAAGCGGATTAGTTTCTGTGAAATAAGATTTATGATGTTGTTCATAATATCTCGATGATGAAGATGTAATCTCAGCACTGTTTTCTGAGGACAATAAAGTATTAATATGCCTCTTCAGGATTTATTTAAGCTTTTTCAGGAAATTCAATATTGAATAGCCTATGTTGTTTCTCTGATTTAGTCTTAATGTTGACAGAAAAATCGTGTTTAAATCGCATTTTGCAGAACTGTTAAGTTTTTTTTATAATGTCGAATAACAAGCTCTTTGTTTTAATATATAGCCTAGCCTTTTTTACCGTAGCTATTTAATTGATTTTCATATTGACATTTTCATCTTAAATTGGTCGTTATGCCTATATATCACATTTTATTGTCATAATTAGGCTAATTAGTCAAGCTGTTTTTTTAATTGTTGTTTAAATTGTAGCTATTTTTATGGCGATTAGTTAGCCATTTCTGACACAGGTAGGCTAAATGTTTGTCTTGTTTCTGTCACAATAGACCATAGACCCGCGGTTTATAATATCCAGCTGTGTGAAAATATATTCTTTTTTTATTATTTGATTAAAGGGTAATAAGAAATAAAGTCAGAATTGATCGGACTACGAGAGGCAATGTGTGTGTGTGGGAGAGGAGAGAGAGAGAGAGAGAGAGAGAGAGAGAGAGAGAGAGAGAGAGAAGAGAAGAAGAGAGAGAGAGAGTTTTCTGGGATGGGAGGGGCCTGTGAGACACTAGAAATGTCAATCACACGAGTGTTGTGAACAATCCCACTCGATCTGAATGTGACCTCAGTCCACCTCAGACTGGAGAGAGCTGTAACTCTCCCCGAGACTCTCCGCGAGGTTCCTCTGAATCCTCCGTGTCAGGCGAGATCCGTGACTCTCTCCGTCGCCCAGCATCAGCATGTCTCTCCCGCAGCTCGGCTATAAGTACATCAGACCGCTGTACTCCACGGAGCGGCACGCGTCGGTCGGCGGTCGCGTCGCGGATCTCAACGCGTCGGGTTCGCTCTCCAGCGTCCTCTCCAGCATGTATGGAGCTCCGTTCGCCAACACGCAGGGATACAGCGCGTTCCTGCCCTATTCCAGCGACCTCTCCATACTCAACCAGCTGGTGAGTGCAGATGAAGAAACCTTTGAGTCCATGAACACAATCATTTGGATTTACAAGCGTTGAAAATTTTTTTCGCATTTTAATCTTATCCGATGACTAAAGCCTGTCAACCGCACTAGCCAGCCGACAATTAAAGTTTAGGCTATTTGTAAGCACAAAAAAACTTTTCTAATTCTCTAGTTATTTATTTCACTTTTACCAATTGATTCTTTAAAGAACACAGTATTAAAATATGCTAAAAGTTTTATTGTCTAAAAAAAAAAGTTAAGTTTAACCCTATATACAGCCTTAAAATGTTCTCGATAAGAAAACGGCTATTTTTAATAAAATGCGGATGTCTTAAAATTGGAAAATGTTGCTGCCGTATTACGTATAATTAGCCTACTACTAAACCGTATTGGTTCGCTACTTTAAAAATAAAACAAAAGAAATGGTGTTGGTTTAAGTAAAAATGTTTTTGTAACGAAGAGAACGTTCCACAAATGACATTTTCGTTTTTATCTATGCAAATTAAACAGCCAACATTTAGGCCTATGTATTTTTATTACCTGATGATTCTATCTTGGAACGTCCATGCTTTTATTGTTTGTTTTTTTAAATATTCAAAGGCACAGATCCATTTGAGAACAACGAAAATGTACTTCATACGGCAGTTTTAAATGTTAACCCGATTAAAACGCTTAAAACGCGTAATTAATTTTACTGAATGCATTACATTACATGTCGATAAAAATAATAATAATACAGTAAATATATTTTAATTTTGCCTTGTAATTTTAGATTTCCTTTAGGGTTATTCATGGTTATTCATGTCAATATATATATATATATATATATATATATATATATATATATATATATATATATATATATATATATATATATATATATATATATATATATATATATATATATATATATATATATATATATATATATATATATATATTTACAAATGCAGAAGCAAATAAGCAAGCATATTTTTTTCTCTCAGAACCACAAATGCTCACATCTGCTTTTTTTCCCCTCTGTGTAAGGGCTCGCAGTACGAGTTTAAAGACAGTCCTGGGATTCAGCACGCAGGGTTTCCTCACACACACTTCTACCCATACGGACACCAGTATCAGTTTGGTGACCCGTCCCGACCCAAGAACGCCACCCGTGAGAGCACCAGCACCCTGAAGGCCTGGCTCAGCGAACACAGGAAAAACCCTTATCCCACCAAGGGCGAGAAGATCATGCTGGCCATCATCACTAAAATGACCCTCACTCAGGTGTCCACCTGGTTCGCCCAATGCCCGGAGGAGACTGAAGAAAGAGAACAAAATGACTTGGGTTCCCAAAACGAGGACCGACGAGGAAGGGAATGTGTATACGAGCGACAACGAGGACGGAGACAAGCGGGACGAGGACGAGGAAATAGACCTGGAGAACATTGACACGGAAAACATGGAAGACAAGCAGGATTGTGATTATCCGGAGGATGAGAGGTCGGTGTCTAAAGTCTCTGATTCTGATGCATCTGAGGAATATGATGATGCGGGAGCTGAGAAGAGTTTTATGAGCAGTGTTATGAAAGACACGAACTCAGACGAGGAGCGCACCCGAAAGAGTCCAGCAGCGCAAGAGCCCTCAGTTCACGCAGTCCGCCTCAGAAGCCGAAGATCTGGTCTCTGGCTGAAACTCGCAACCACACCGGACAGTCCCAACAAGCCCTCTCGGATCCAGAGGAACTGTCCAGAGGCAGTCAGGAGTCCTCTCCATGCTCAAAACTGGACCAAAATGGCCTTTTCGGCCCATCAGATGGCCTTAACCAGCCATTACCTCTGGACTTAAACACCACAACACCTCAGACACACACATGAAGCACTGGAGACCAGAGGACTCACCACCTATAAACTACAAATCAGCTTTTTATTATCATTATTTATTTGGTTTATTTGTCACCGATGGTTATCACGAATCAGAGATTTCTACATAAAGGATGCCCGAATTTATAATAGATTAAAGCTGTCTAATAATGAGATTATATTAGAATATATTTTATATTGCTGACTTGATAAACATACATTCCATTGTGTTTAATTTGTTAGAATCATTTGATAAGTCCTGTGTTTTAGGATGCCCACACTACTGGTGGATTCAGACCTATTTTAAAAACAGCAAATTAATCTAAATGAATAGATTGTACAATTACAGAATTAGTTATTGAGAGGTTATAATAAATCATGGAGGAAATAGTGCCTATATGGGAATTTTAAAAGTCCTCTAATCATGTCATGTCTTAAAACACACACACACACACTCACGGCTTTGTTCACATGTAAGTGTTACATCATCTTTGTCTTATTTTAGCACATCCGATTCAAGGATTTCGGCAATAAAATGAAACCAGACTTTATGCTTATCTTTAAGAAGTGATTTAACAATATGAATTATCTTTTACATTTTCTTTTTTTCAAATGCCTTGCATCTTTAAAACATGTTTGTCACATTTTATGTCATGTTTTGTTTGAATATTTGAAATGGGTAAAACAAAATAAATATTTCCAATGTTTTGTAAATGAAATGAAAATGTACCTACTTGAAATAATATTGTACAAAGACATATATTTTGAATATTAAATTGAAATCACGATTGTCATAATGAATTTATTATTTCTTCTATTCAATCTTTTTCAAAATACATTGGAATTAAATATAGAAATGAGATGAGAATTATAACATAATGCAAATGAAAGAAACGTTAGTTGCTTATATTATTCATAATCACATTTGAATTAACCTCATAATACCATTAAATATAATAAACAGTAATATTTTAAAAGCACGGTGTTTGTCCAGACACACTGACTGACGGAAGAACACAGTCTTCTGTTGAGATGAGGGAGTTTGAGGTCGTCATGTTGCTGGTTCAGGATTGCCACGTGTTGTCTTTGCGTTAGAGCGCCATCTGCAGGCACGCGCACTATCCCAGTTTAACCCTTCACGTTCTGCCTTTTGCTGTGGTTCGGCTCATTAGATCATTAACATAAACCAAATATTGTGTCACAATTACTATTGTTCATACTTCAACAAACCCTTTCCTCATAGTATGGAGGCAAACATGTAACTTGTGCTTTAGACATACATGATAGCCTACAATACCTCATTTCGGATGTCTTGAGGAAAGCTGTGCTCTTTTCTAAATGGTCAAATGCAGAAATATCTAGAGATCATGATATCATAGAAACTAGGTTTAAAAAATCCACCTGAAAGTGACCCACAATGCCCTAGAAACCACCTAGCAACACCCTAGTAATGTGGCAAACACCACTCACATGTTCTTCAAGCGATATAGTTTGCTAACAGGTGTTTGGTTGTATAGCTAAAATAGTAACCGATAAACTCAGCGCTAGGTGAATTGTTTCGGATGCAGATTCAACGTATTTGCATTTCACTCATCTTGCTGTTTGCAGATCTGTATCTGTACTTAAACTGACAAAGATCTTGCTATAGTTCAGAGGAAGTTTAATGGAAGTTATTGTATTTAAACCACAGCTATCTGAACATACGAGGCATGTTAAAGGTTAACCCTTTAGCGATTGTTTATGTGTGTCTGAGGACAGACGCACAGAGAGGGAGGTGGCACAGATTTCATGCCTGCGTCTGACGGACAGCTTCTGATGGGAACGCTTTCACGGCACACAAAGACCTCGTCTGGGTTGGGGGAGAAGGAGGACAGACTGAGGCTCTCTCCCCATTCAGCTGAAATTCCTCACCCTGTTCCCACAAGGTCTTGTCAGAGGGATTACAGAACAATTATGGTAATGTATTGTTTCTTGAGTAAGTATTAAAGCAAGTGAAGAGTGGTTACGTTCCACTCTGTAGTCAGTCCAAACCTTTATATCTCACCAGGCCGGTTTTTGCTCAAGATAGCAACAATCCTGTGGGCCCTTTAGTAATGTCATGTGTTGCAGTTAAGGCTAAATCTGTAACTGAATGGACTAAAGTTTAGTTTTATGGAAGTTCTTACCTACGAAGTGGAAGTAACTACAAAAAACCTGACCACTTAGAACATGCTAACATCCACTTGGAAGACGCTAACAACCACACAGTATGCTAACCATTAATAGCTACACACAGAACCCTCATTCGACTGCTCCAGATACATCAGTGTGCCCACCATCTTGGAACAGTCAACATTTCAGATGCTGTCATCACACACAGTAAAAACCATAAAAAGTGCAGACGCACAGTCAACTTGCTCTCAAGTGCTCACGGACCGGCCATGTGACCAATTCAATATGGCTGACAGCTTATGTAGCCCATATATATCCATAATAAAGGCTAGATGTCTTACAGCGGAGTTTCTATCGTCATCACCGATGGGCCATCTTGTCACAGGCAAGCTAATAAGCTAATAAGCTAATAAGATGAGTGATCAGCACAAACACAAATACTCTTATCTCGTTGAAATCTTGACGGATTTACAAACGGTTTGGTTTCTTACAAACATTATTAATGTTATTATTTAATTATACACGTATTATTCA
This sequence comes from Hybognathus amarus, assembly GCA_030378365.1. NCBI lineage: Eukaryota > Metazoa > Chordata > Actinopteri > Cypriniformes > Leuciscidae > Hybognathus > Hybognathus amarus. Next base: position 299,005 of record JAQIUQ010002733.1, on the reverse strand, counting down.
TACGTATGCAGCGTCATAACTACATCTCTGACGTTTAGAACAAACCAACCTGTTTGGAAATCGGTAAAAGATTGTAGCAAGTTATATTTATTTAAAAAGTACATGCACCGTTAAAACACAATGTTACGAGTGAGCGAGCTGCCTGTGACAAGATGGCCGCCAGGTGCGGACGTTGACCTCCATTGGCCAGCAGCGCGGACGAGACATCTAGCCTTTATTATGGATATCTATGATGTTCAGCCACCCATAGAAACAGTCTCTCAGTGAGGCATCTACATATACATGCCTATGATACTAACATGTTAACAATCACTCAGAACACGCTAGTGTAGCCCCTAAGTTTGAATCAGGAAAACTGTCTATTTGCAGTGTGAATTGGCCATTAAAGACATGTTATAAATGTTGATTAACATCTGACAGTAAAAGTTTTAGAGAAGTATTGCTGATAAACACATACATCAAATGTGTGTGTGTGTTAGTATCAGGCCACATAGCATGCTAACCAAGCAACCACATAGCAAGCTAATAACCACTCTGAACATGCTAGCAATTGAATAGCCTAGCCTGATAACAACCACTCAGAGCAACGTAACAACAGCCCTCAAAGCTCAAGTGTTAAAGGAACACTCTCACATGTCTTTAAATCTAGTTCTTAGCGTAGATATAAGTGAATAGATGTCAGTCTACAGGCTATCCCTCCTCTAGTGTTGACGCACCTGTTGTACGTGATCAGCTGATGGAGCTGTAGTGCATGATCGTACAGCCATGAAAACATCAGCCCTGAATGTTCTCACTGCTCTAACACATCATCATTCTGGACCAAAATGTAGACCCGCTGTGCGAACTAATAAGACACAACTTCACCGTCATCTGCGAAAATGTGCTAGCATGGCGGCGCTAGTTTCACCACGATGGCGACCGGCCAAAGCGAGGGATGTGCGAGTGAGTGAGTCATGCTGTGATAAATCTTCAATCCTCAAAGTCAATCTTCAAACAAACTTCATATGAGTCTGTTGGATAGTTTTGTGTTGCACTTGCCTCAGGATTATGTCATGTTCACCTAAACCTCAAACCTTCCCATGAGGTTTTGTTGAAAAGACTTTGTTAGTTTACATGTTCAAACTAGTGTAAAAATCTTAGAGTAAAGAGTGTTAAATGCATAAAACATATTTAGTAAACATTCCTTACATGTTAAAAATCAAGTTTTTAAAGGGTTAGTTCACCCATTTAAGACATGAGGTTCTATGCAATCCTTACCAGCACCATAGTGTATACACACTGACCCACTCTGTTGCCCCTGGTCAGAGTTCTGACTGCTGAAAGTTTTTCAATTAAGTACTCCCGGCTAGTTTCCTGGGCCACAAAACTGTGTGTTTTTTCGAGAAAAAATGATTTGGGTTTCAAAGCTTGATTAATTTACCACACAAAACACGCCGGTCAAAATTCATACCTCAGTTTTAATGCGGCACTATTTTCTATCCATTTCTATCAATCCGCGCTGCCGCAACGTCGACAGTGCGCATGTTAAGATCAGCTGTTGAGAGCGCGCGACTCGCTGACAACATGTCTGACTGCGAAACTTATGATGATAAAACCAATTTTAGCACAATGTCAGACGGATCAGATGATGAAAGTAATTTTTGCACAACGACAAAGGGATACCTTTATGAACCGGAGTATATCGATGCTGAACTTTAGCAGAAGGAGATAGAACGGGAAGAGAGAGAGCGAGAGGACAGCAATGAAGTTGTCCAAGTTGATGCTGGGCCCACAGCTGTAGAGCCAGGATAAACGACAAATGGTGGTGCACTTGTTCAAATTGACAAGTTATGCCAAGGTTGAAAGCTATTGCTGCCATGAATGGGAACTTGTCATGCCACAGATGCAAAACCTATCGATTGACGAGGAGGCCAACTGTCTGCATTAGCTACATCCAATGACATTTTCCCTGCAATGCTAAATGCAGGTGTCCTGGAGACGTTCTTCTACGTACCTAAACTCAATTGGAAGTTAGGTACGACCCAAACCAGCTGGGCTTGACGGTCAGATGTCGGCTGAGTAAGTGTGATCGCTCATGTTGCTTTGTAGTTTTTTATTTAAGAATTTAAGTTAATGTTGTCTCAACCAGTTGGCTTTATAATAGTCTACCTGACTGCATTATTATTATTATACTGAGTGGACAGTAATACAATTATTAATAAATTAATAATTTTGTTACTGACTTGACACCAAATGTCTCATCAGCTTGTTTACCGTACAGTTTAGACATGGGATCATAAAGTTAGTAAATACAGCTTACCCGTGGTACTGGTACAGCAAAACTCTTTAAAATCTTTTTTTCTCCTTTTCCTCTTGGTTGGGGATGTAATCGTCTTCGCTGAAGTGAGCACTACACACACGAAAATCCTTTATTCTGGATATTTTAGCTCTCACAGAGTAGCCGATGGCAACCAGCCAAATCTGTCTCTAGAAACAGGAAAACGATGGAATCTAAACGGTGATCCCGGCACATCCTTGTGGTCACAGCCTGGGAATTTACAAGTTCGCACCATTGTTAATTTAATACTTTTTAACTAGTTGTCAATCGATTGTGTAAACACTATGGAACAGCTGATCGTAACGTGCACACTGTTGACGTTGCGGCAGCACGGATTAATAGAAATGGATAGAAAATAGTGCCACATTAAAACTGAGGTATGAATTTTGACCGGCGTGTTTTTTGTGTGGTAAATTAATCAAGCTTTGAAACGCAAATCATTTTTTTTTTCACGTAAAAACGCACAGTGTGGCCCCGGAAACTAGCTGGGATTACTTCATCGAAAAACTTCCAGCGGTCAGAACTCTGACCAGGGGGGTGACAACAGAGCGGGTCAGTGTGTATGCACTATAGTGCTGGTAAGGATTGCATACAACTTGTAAATGTAAATGGGCGAACTTTAATGTTGTTTATGTGTCTATGTGTTGTTTTTAATATGCTTTAAGGCAAATGTAACCCTCTCTCGCAGGTTTTAAGTAGACCTGACGAGCAATCTAAGCGCTATAGATCAAACTGGGCCAATATCAGCGTTCTAGGTACGACTACGGAGCCTGGAACTATGAAATGTTAGCAGGAAAGAGAGGACACAAACCAGATGAGCTCAAGAAATGTATTATACAAATTAATAACAGTTATTTACATTCCCTGCCTATCTAAGCCGGCTTCCTGAGTGCACATTCGCACACTGAACCCCAAAATAAAACTCAAATAAAACAAAGAGTCTATGAACGTTGGTGCGTGTGTGTGTTTCTCAAAGTATCAAAGTATGTTCATTTCACTACCCGGGTAGGTTTATGTATGTGCTTATCTGTACGCAATGGACGAAAAGGATGAAGATGATTCCGAAGAGTGCCACGGCTGGCCACACCAGGCTCTCGGTTCACTCAGTTTCTCTAGTTGGCTCGCCACTGACCGCAGGTCAGATTCAGATGGTTCGTTCCTCTCTAAAAAACCAATCGGAGATATATCTTGAGGAGTTCGGCAAAGTTGTTGCGATCTATTTTCTCTCTCTCAGCTTTCAACCAGTTGATGCGTTCGACAATGTCTTTAATGAAATATGTGTTGTTGCTTCTTTTTTTAAAACTCCCTGGAGTGTATGCCACACCCCCTGGTGGCTTAAAGGGGATTGCACTTCAGTAACCTTGTGTGGGTTACACTCTCCCCTCCAAACTTATGCACGTCCCTGTGCATGGCAATTTTCAGACGGTCATCACTGGAAGGGACAAAACAGGGGAATGTTTTGACGTATCACTCTCACTCATGATGTCATCCCACACAGTAGTCAGCCCTTGAAAGAATGACTTCACCACTGTTACTAGGGGAGTTCCCAATTCAGTGTAGTCCAGCCGCCTCAGGTGGCTGACGATTCCTCCCAGATCTCCTGATCAGGTCATCAGCATTTGCTTGTTCCTCCAGCTCCTTAATCTCCTCTTCTCCTTTCTTTTTCAGGGACAGGCGTCTCATCACATTCTGGTATGTCGGAGAGGATTGGGAGTTGTTCAGTACAGTCCTCCTCCGAGCATTCCGCAAGGTCACCATTGTCAGGTAAGTTCATCTCCTTTTCCACAGGATCATTTCCAGGTAAGTTTAGGTCCGGCTGTACTTCGGTCGACTGGAGTGATGTCAGGTAAGATAGTCGCATTAGCAGGGGCATCATCAGTCACATTGTGGGGTTTTGTTGTCAAATTCTCTTTAGGATGACTTTGACCATGGTGTATTGGAACATCTCGTGAGACAATGTACCTGGTTACTTCTGGAACTGATTCTTTTGGGACCATATAACAGGAGTGATATCATCCTCATCCGAGGACTGATCAACTTCTCTTGGGCCATTGCAAACGTTCTGGCGTGTCTTGCGGCGCTCAAGTGTTTTGGGTTGTTCTTCTGGTGTTACTTGAAGGAAACCACATGGGAGCAAGAGGTCTCGAATGCAGCCGTGCGCCAAGGGCCTTCTCCGGTCTCTGGTTTTACTGTATAAACGGGAAGATCTCCAGCTCTCCGAACTACCACATGGACAGTGGATTCCCATTTATCAGCGAGCTTGTGCTTTCCCCGAATACGTACGTTCCTAACAAGTACTCTATCTCCAATGTCCAGAGCAGAAGGAGTCACACGCCTGTCAAACCTCGTTTTGTTTTTTTCAGCTACCTTGGCAGCACTCCTTGTAGCTATTCTGTAGCTCTCCTCGAAGGTGGGATTTGAGGTGCTTTACGTACTGGGAGTGTGTCCTCTGTTGCTCTTCCTTAACAGGCAAACCGAATGCAAGGTCGACCGGCAGGCGTGGTTGGCGTCCAAACATTAGCTCATACGGCGTGAACCCAGTCACTTCACTCCTGGTACAATTATATGCGTGGACCAGAGGCTTCACGAAGTCCTTCCAGTGCGACTTATCTTGGTTTTCCAGAGTGCCAAGCATGTCTAACAGAGTGCGGTTAAAGCGTTCCACCGGGTTTCCCCTTGGGTGGTACGGAGTTGTTCGAATTTTCTGTATGCCTGCAATTTTGCACAGTTGTTTGATTAGCCGCGACTCAAAATCGGTACCTTGGTCACTGTGTAGTTTCTCTGGAATACCATAATGGACGATGAAATTGTCCCATAAGCACTTTGCAACTGTTTGAGCCTTTTGGTTTGCCGTTGGAATAGCCACTGCATACTTTGTGAAGTGATCTGTGATCACGAGAATGTCCTTTGTGTTGCTTCTGTCCGGTTCAATGGACAAGAAGTCCATGCACACCAGTTCAAGCGGTCTTGTTGTCATGATGTTCACCAAAGGTGCCGCCCTTTCAGGTAGGGTTTTCCTGAGCACGCACCTGTTACACATCTTGACTTTCCTCTCAATGTCAGAGGCCATCCTCGGCCAGTAGAATCTGGCTCTGACCAAGTCCAGCGTGCGGCTCTTTTCCCATATGACCCATGTTGTCATGCAGGCTCGATTAAGACCGTCTCACGAAGTTCTTCAGGTAAAACTAGCTGGTACTTTGTGTGTCCTTCTTCTTGGCGTGTTCTATAGAGGATGCCATTCCGCAGTTCAAGCCTGGTCAACTCTCTCAACAACAGAGGTAGGTCTGGGAGCACAGCTCTTACTGTGGGAGGTGGTTTCTCTCCACACTCAATCTGGGAGATGACGTGTTTAATGCACTGATCCACCCTCTGTTTGTCTCTGAGATCGGCTTCTGATAAGTGTGGGACGATGGGAAGCCCTCCCAAGTCATCTTCCTGTGCAAAGCTGTCAGGTACAGCATCTCCAGAGATGGCAAGGCTTTCAACAAGGGAGATACTTCTACCACTGTCCGTTCCATCATGGGCACAATAAACAAGTTGTCTCTCACAGATGGCACGAACAACCCCCTGATCTACAGCCTCAATATTGTCAGGATTTGATAGATGATGTTGGGCGAATTGGCGGATCTTGTCCCACTCTTTTTGAGATGAGGGGTCGTCACGCAGGTCACCATGGGGACGTCGTGATAGTGCGTCAGCATCTCCATTCTGCTTCCCGGGGCGGTATTGGAGCTTAAAGGAGAAGGTAGAGAGAGCAGCTAACCACCTGTAGCTCAGTTGCATCGAGTTTGGCTGACGTAAGTATGTAGGTGAGAGGGTTGCTGTCTGTGACTACTGTGAACTGATTGCCATAGAGGTAGTCGCTGAACTTCTCTGTCACAGACCATTTTAGCGCTAAAAATTCAAGCTTGTGAGCTGGATAGCGGGACTCACTGCGCGATAACCCTCTACTCGCGTAAGCGATGACACGCAGCTGTCCCTCCTGCTCCTGATATAAGGCCGCTCCGAGGCCGGTGGTACTTGCGTCCGTGTGAAGGATGTAAGGAAGTTCAGGATTTGCGAAAGCCAGAACTGGGGATGTCGTCAACTTATCGATGATCATCTCAAATGCCTGTTGGCAGGCAGGGGTCCAACGGTTCAAGAATGGTTCCTTTGGATGGTAGTATTGGCCGTTTTTTTCCTTGGGCTTTAGGTGCTTCTTTAGAGGCGGGTAGCCAGATGTTAAGTCATTCAGGGGTTTCATTATATTTGAATAGCCTTTGATGAACTTCCTGTAATAACCACAGAACCCGAGGAAAGCCTTTAACTCCTTTAGGTGCTGAGGAACTGGCCAGGTCTTTAACGCTGGAATTTTTTCCGGGTCGGTCTCCACACCTTGCTCTGAGACGACATGCCCCAAGTACCGGACTGAGGACTGAAAGAACTTACACTTCTCCGGGGACAGCTTGAGTCCATACTCCTTCAGGCGGTTAAGGACCTTGGTGAGTCTAGCTTCATGATCCTCTAATGTTCTCGAGAAGACTATCAAGTCATCCAGGAAAACAACAACTTCCTTCAAGTTCATGTCTCCCATGCACTTTTCCATCAGTCTCTGGAAGGTACTTGGGGCGTTGGTCACGCCCTGAGGCATGCGGTTAAACTCCCAGAAACCAAGTGGGCATACGAAGGCAGTCTTTGGCTTGTCAACCTCGTCGACTTCGATCTGATAGTAACCAGATTTAAGGTCGAGGACGCTGAACCACTTGGAACCGGAGAGTGCTGTGAAGGTGTCATCCATCCTCGGAAGTGCATAGGCGGTCTTCACCGTTTGCAGGTTCAGTTTCCTGTAGTCAATACAGAGGCGTACCTGGCCATTCTTCTTCCTGACTACAACGATTGGGGAGGAGAAGGGTGACTCACTTTCCCGAATCACCCCAGCATTGAGAAGCTCTTGAAGATGTTGACGAACAGCTTCTACGGTTGATGTGGGTGTATCGGCCGAGCTCTGAGTTTGAATGGTGTTTCATCAGACAGTTTGATGTTATGCTTGACTTTGTCTGTCCTTCCAAAGTCTGTGTCATTCTGGGCGAAGACCTCAGGCATGCTATTCAATTTTCGAGTAATTCTATCTTTCCATTCCGGGAGACCGGGGACTCACCAAAGTCAAAGGTTAAATCAGCCATCTTGGAGTGTTCTGGTTCACTTGGATGGGTCACGCTCTGTTTGTGAGACAGGATAGCCTGGATTGCACTGAGCTCAGCAATCACACTCTTAGCTGGGATAATAATGTCGTGTTCCGACTCGTTTAAGACCACAACAGGTAGTCGGCCTGGTAGTTCAACTGAGACAGGGCTGTACTAGCAGCCCTCCAGGCAGAGAAGAGGATGAAGGGTACCCAATCATAGCAGACCTCTCAGTAGGGAACTCTTTAACTGATGCCACTCCCTCCAGAACGACGGTTTCTCCAGCTGGAATGAGCTTTCTGTCCCTGCCTCGCATCCTCACCAGTCCGATGTTACTGTCATGACTTTGTTCCTGTCGCAGTTGAAGTACTTTCAGCACTGTCCTGTAGCCATTCGAGACAGGATGGTACTTTGCTGGACTTTCTCCCTGCACACACAATATGCTACATCGAGTGTGTTTGTACCAACCAGTATCTGGTACCCTGAAGTGCCGCTGTCTGGAACAACCAAGGCCAAACTCGGTACTTCATATTCAGCTCCCAGGAACTGCTTTGGGAAGGTGATGGTGACTTCAACGTACCCAAGGTAGGGCACAGATTGACCATTGGCCCCTTCAACTTCCAAAAGGTCATAGAGTGGTTTGATCTGTTGCTCAGGTAGGTTTTCGTCATAGAAAGACTTGGTGACTGTGGTTACTTGCGAACCTGTGTCAAGGAGACAGCTGAACTGTTTACCCTGGATGGTAACTTGGCCTGTACTTTTCGTGCCTATAAGTTTTTGCGGGATTCTGAAGGGGTGTCTTCTAACAGTAGATTGATTTAAGGCAGCACTGAACTTGGGCTTGACATCACTTTTATCATTAGCAGGGCGTTGGTGAACTGCTTCAGCCTCAGTTTGCCCTGCAACTGAGACTCCATCTAAAAATCCCTTTTGTCTAGTGAGTGTTCTTTAGCCTCCCAGAGGCGTCGTTTTCTCTCAATTGATCTCTTTTTTCATTAACGAGAGTGGGGTTTGGATTGTTGCTGCAGGCAGAGGAGATGTGTCCGTCTTCCCCGCAGTTGAAACAATACCAAGGTCTCGGCTGGGTGCTTGTCTTTGGGTCAATAGGTTTCCAGCTTGGTGCTCTAGGGTCAAGTTTAGATGTTGGCCCACCTGATGGATGCTCAGTGTTCCCCTTGGTCTTTGGAACCTTCTTGGTTTTCTTAGACATTAGCATGGTGAGTTGACTCTGCAGGGACGCCACCTGCTGTCTAAGCTCTGTCAATGGGTCTGACTCAGGCTGGAATGCTGCCTGTTGATTGCAGACACATGCACTCTGAGAACTTGCCACAACTCGCTGCCGGTGTGAGCCGAGGTGCTTCTTCATCCGCGTGACTTTGGCTGCCTGCCTGTCCTCCTCAGTGCGGACTAATAACAGGAGCTCCGAAAATGTTGGTGGGTGACTTTTCTTTTCTTCGAGGTTGAGGTCAGAGAGTAAAGGGTTATCCCAACACCCACGGCAGAACTGTTTCAGAATGTGTCTATCTGCTTCTCTAGCAGTAGCTCCTCCTCTTTTAACAGCAAGGTTCAGGGCAGCTTGAAGGCGGCAGAGGTAAGTAGAGGCCTTTTCACCAGGATCCTGAAGAGTATTCATGAACTGGGCGAAAAGCTCCTCGCCGTCCTCGACGGTTCCAAAGGCTGCATCCAGCAGTTGAAGGTAAGTTTCAGGAGTGGCTTCAGAGCTCAGTCTTTTGACGATATCTGCAGCAGGGGAGAGCAAACTTTCAAAGATTTTCCGTGATTTCTGAAGATTGGACAGGGTTGGGTCTTTCCTGAGAAGTTCAACATGTGAGCGCCATGTATCGTAGTCTGTCTCACTGTTGGGTCTGGGGAGTTACCCGAGAATGAACGAAGCTTGATGGGAAAGTGTGAATGTGTGTTTAATTCATCTCTCCTCACAATGTGCTCAACAATGACCTTTTGAATTTCAGGTGGATTCAGGTCGCTCTCCGCAACGGACAGGCTTCGCTTCACATCAGCTGGTGGGCATGGCTCGGCGCCACTTTGAGTGAACCTTTTCTGTGGAGGGTCTGAGAGCAACTGAGGATGTGGGGGTTCAAATGCGTCAAGAGGCGTGTTGAGCTGCTTGTGATCAAACTCATTATCACCACTGCCATCAGTTTCTATTGCCTCACTGATCTCTGACATCATGTCTTTTAACACCTCTTCGAAACCTCGTCCACTCAGTTTCGCTAACTGCTTTATTTCATCAAGGTAGACTTTGGTAACACTGCAGCCAACTTTAATGGTGTATACACTTGCCAGAGCTTGGACATAGTATTTTGCACCTGGATTGTCCTTAAGCACATGCGTGTAGGGCAGAAGGGGGGCTAAGGCTTCAAAAGAAATCCCCTCTTGATACTCAACAATCAGGTTTTTATAGAATTCTGAGTTGGTATCAGTAACTGGGAGAAGTCTCATGGAGCCATATCTCTTAAGGAAGTCTATGATCTCCTCATCTTCTTGTGATTCAAGCAAACCACTCACCATTACTGCATTGGGTACTTTGACACCAGAGCTCGTTATGAATTCCATCTTTAGTAGATCTAAAAAAAAAAAAATAACAAAATGTACACACTTTGGGAATAGTTTCTCAGACTTGTGATGTGATTCACTGCTAACACACAACCAGTCTCCTGGCTGGCTCGCCACTTGTAACCCTCTCTCGCAGGTTTTAAGTAGACCTGACGAGCAATCTAAGCGCTATAGATCAAACTGGGCCAATATCAGCGTTCTAGGTACGACTACGGAGCCTGGAACTATGAAATGTTAGCAGGAAAGAGAGGACACAAACCAGATGAGCTCAAGAAATGTATTATACAAATTAATAACAGTTATTTACATTCCCTGCCTATCTAAGCCGGCTTCCTGAGTGCACATTTGCACACTGAACCCCAAAATAAAACTCAAATAAAACAAAGAGTCTGTGAACGTTGGTGCGTGTGTGTGTTTCTCAAAGTATCAAAGTATGTTCATTTCACTACCCGGGTAGGTTTATGTATGTGCTTATCTGTACGCAATGGACGAAAAGGATGAAGATGATTCCGAAGATGCCACGGCTGGCCACACCAGGCTCTCGGTTCACTCAGTTTCTCTAGTTGACTCGCCACTGACCGCAGGTCAGATTCAGATGGTTCGTTCCTCTCTAAAAAAACAATCGGAGATATATCTTGAGGAGTTCGCAAAGTTGTGCGATCTATTTTTCTCTCTCAGCTTTCAACCAGTTGAATGCGTTCGACAATGTCTTTAATGAAATATGTGTTGTTGCTTCTTTTTTAAAACTCCCTGGAGTGTATGCCACACCCCTGGTGGCTTAAAGGGGATTGCACTTCAGTAACCTTGTGTGGGTTACACAAACTATTTACCTCAGTGAACCAAAGACAGTCTCAAAACATGATTTGAAAATCGCTGGTGTTTCTGACGTCACAAACGACCTTTTAACCAGTTCAGGGTGCGTTTCCCGTACAACTATGTAGTTCGCTGCTTCACTACCATAGTATGATGTATCGATTGGAGAAATCAACTAGCTAGTCACGACTGTTTCCCGAAACCCATTGTCGCAAAGTACCGTTCAACCATGTATTTTGCTTTCTTACTAGACTCAATATTTGGCTCATTCTTACATGGTAGAGCACATGCGCACTCTTCAAACACGGTACTTTAAATCTTTTGACAAACTAAAAGACATAAATGACATTTGTATGTATTCTAAATAAAAGGCACCGGTTGTACTGAATGTCAGCTTACTTATTTTGCTCAAGATAAGGATTTATTACATCCAAATGTGATGCAATATAACCACAGGTCGAGAGCTGTCATTCAAACCACACAAATTTGCGGTGCTATTTGCGAATGTTCGTTGGAATGATTGTTTTGGGAAACACCGAACTCGTTGAACTATGCTGATAATGACAGAACTTGCGACCATAGTTGGCCAACGATGCTTCGGGAAATGCACCCAGATCAACGTGTGATCGTCAACCAGTGGATCTGAGGGAGTGAGTGGAGGTGGGGATCATTTGCATATTCATAAAGCCACATACTAAACGAGGCCAGGGTGTCGAGTTACATTCAAGATATTTTAAGGCATTTATTATCACAGGAAAACATTTTTAAATATATAATTTCGGTTATGAAAGATGAGTTAAGGGATAAAATTATTAAGTACAGAGGGACTTTAAACATTTATTTCAATTATATTTAAATAGACAGTAATGGTTTTACCTTACTGCTCTATGATTAGGGTGAAAATTCATATTTAAAAAGTCAACGCATGCATACTTTTACTGTAAAATATTATTTCTATAGTTTTAAGGCCTGAAAAACGTACCTTTTTACTTTAAAATCTTCGGTGAAAATGTATTTATTTCATTACTTTATAATCATGGTGATGTAAGAATAAAAAATATATACAATACTGTGAAGTTTCTAAATGCTAAGCATTTACATAAATAACTGTTTTTTCAGACTGATCTCATGAAATGGCATATGTATGACACACCAATTCGTATTTGCATTTTTGGTGTGCTATCAACACGCATAAACGCTTTTCAGCGTGTTTATGAACGCCGTTGACTTAACGTTACATTACTGTATATATAAATATTAGGGCTGTCAAATGATTAATCACGATTAATCGCATCCAAAATAAAAGTTTGTGTTTACATAATATATGTGTGTGTAGTGTGTATAATTATTTTTATATACAAAAATACATACACACGCATGTATATTTAAGAAAAAACTATTATTTATATATAAAATATTTATATTTATATATAATATAAATTATATATAAATCTATATACAGTATATACATGAAAATATTTCCTAAATATATTCAAGCATGTGTGTGTATTTATATATCTAAAATAATTATACACAGTGCACCCACATATATTATGTAAACACAAACTTTTATTTTGGATGCGATTAATCGCGATTAATCATTTGACAGTCGTAATAAATATATGACCTACCCCAACCCCGTCCCTAAACCTACCTGTCACTGGGGATAATAGCATTTATGAGTCTTCCCCTACCATCCTAGGAAAAAAAATATTGCTCCCTAGATGTAGATCTACATTTTGCTTCGATCAGACATTTAACGGCGTGCACATACACGCGGACTATGGAACGTTAAACGGCTCACAATACGCCACTTTCCTACCGCATTTTGTTGAAAAAGCGTAGATAAAACGGCATTTGGGCGGCCAGGACGCCTTTTTTGCACCGATCAAAAAATGAAAAAAGCGCTGTGGAATTTTGAAAACTACGGCATATTTTCCGTCGTTCCAGAGTCTGCAATATGCGTCATGGGGGACACTGTGTCCTGTAAAAAGCGGCGTTACATGAGCATATAGAGCGTCGTTTTTCGCCGCCTCAGAACGGCGGAAAATACGCCGTAGTTTACACAATTCCACAGCGCTTTTTATGGCGTTTCGCTTTTTGACCACGTAAAAAGCGTTGTCCTGGCCACCCAAACAGCGTTTTTACGCCACTTTTTTAACAATAAGCGGTAGGAAAGTGGCGTATTGTGAGCCATTTAGCGTTCCATAGCGGAATCACTCGGACATTTAACGGCGTAGACATTCACGCATGCACGAATACTCGGACATTTACGCCGTAGACATTCACGCATACACGCGAATAGCTCAAAATGCGTATAGATAACACGCCACTTGACTTGAAATTGGCGTGTATGTGTTGACGCAAAAGTGATGATGTCATGTTGTTGTTTTTTTTATCTACAGTAATTAAAAGTGAAGTTTTTCTTTTACAGACCTTTTTATTCTTTCTAATCCCCAAGACCCACAATACTGTCTAATTGTCTCTATCTCTATCACCATTCATGAGCTATAATATAACCAGGGCCCACCTAAAACAGCCACCACCATCATCATCGTCAGAGCGCTGTAATATCCACACACAACTCTTTGTGGAAACTCCCATGACCTTGAGAAATGTGTGAGACCTAAGATCACTCTCTGATTAAATAATCAAACATCCAGAACAGGACTTCCGCACTGGGCCGCTCTCCCACAGGACCATGGGAAATCGCATGGCTAATACAATTTTACAGGTGGATTCACAGGAAGATTGGAACGTAATTACCAGTATTAAAATGTCGACCTCCAAGAATTCCCCAGAGTCTCGCTCACCCTGTCTTCAGGATGGACTCGGTGTGTGTTATACTGAAAGAAAATATACAGTTGTCGGAATCTGGGTTTTGGTATAAACATATCTTACACGGACGAACTCGAGGATTGTTTTAAAATAGAGGAAAGCAAACAGCGCATGGGATGTGGGGTCAAACGGTTAAATCCACATCCAAAATGATTAAATGGCTTGAAATCATGTTTTCGACTGTTATCCACAGTGACATTGCCGTTTCCATGGCTTTCATTGTAAATCTTTATCAAACAACTCCCATGACTGACTGGATGTAAATGAGTGTATCTTCAACTTTGACACGTTCCTGTCCCAGGGGTTGATTTTTATTAAAACTAACAGTATTTTTATTTCCTGTTCTAATATAAAAGGTCACATTAAACCATCTTGGAAACGTTTACCATGCTTTACTTACTTTTACAAAGCATTTTATGATTTCTTGATTTATTGTTATATCTTTGTCCCAAATACTGTCAATCTTAAATTATATATAAAAAAATACTTTATTTAAAGGGATAGTTCACTTTGAAATTAATTTTTGGTATGTTTTAGCTTACCTCAAGGGCATCCAAGATGTAGGTGTCTTTGCTTCCACAGTATTTTAAATTTTGATATTTTTAGGTCAAACCGTTCTTGTCTGTCAGTCATATAATGGAGGTCTATGGTCACCACCTTAAAGAGCATGCACAGAGAAGTCCAAATAATACATGATTTAATGACTCATAAATGTAAGGACACATTGATGGCCTAAGACACGAAACGAGCGGTTTGTGTGAGAAAACAAACAGTATATATATAGTTTTTACCTCTTGTAACCACAGCCACAAAGCGCCCGCGCCCTCAGATCAGTTGGACGTGGCATTGTTTGTTTTCTCACACAAACCGCTCGTTTTGTGTCTTAGGCCATCAATGTGTACTTACATTTACGAGTCATTAAATCATGTTTAATTTGGACTTCTCTGTGCATGGTCTTTGAGGTGGTGACCATAGACCTCCATTATATGACTGACAGACAAGTAACGGTTGGACCGAAAAATGTCAAAATTGAAAATACCGTGGAAACAAAGACACCTACATCTTGGATGTCAAAGTGAACTATTCCTTTAAAGGTGTCCTTTTTACATGTAATTAAATACTGAGTAATATTAAATAACATGTATTTACTATAGGAATGCGTATTTTACCGTAATTACTACAGTAACATATGTAACAAGGGCACTGTAAATTATAGTGTTACAAATAGTGTTAAAAATATTGGTAACACTTTCCTAAACATTATTGATCAGCAGAAGGAGGTCATGGGTTGCGTCTCTAAATGACGGTTATGAGATGTGTGTAAGCAGCATAAGCTCATTGTTTCGTGTGAAACGCGGCTGCTGTGTGTTTGTGACGCTCTGTGACTGACGTCTGTATGGTCTTACTGAACGCGCTGTTGGCGTGTGACGTCTGTGTGTGTGGAGGGATGGAAATACATGTGTTGACAGGCAGGAAGGACATCCAATCATTACATCCGGACCGAATGCAATGATTGGACATTTTTTGGTCCTAAGACTTCCATAGACAACATATACCTGCACTTTAATATTTAGTCCACTTCTGTTATTGATTGCTATCAGGATGTGAAGAGAGTTTCAATCAGAATTTAAAAAAGCGTTTATGAAAACCCTATGCTTAACTAATAGGTGTGCTTAAATTCTGTGCTGACTTAAAAGTGTACTAGTGTAATGGACAGGCCCTGTTTCAGTAACCCACACATCTGATTTCATACGCTGTTGTCAAAGGCAAATATATAGTTCATTGGCCTATTTGAGGAATATGATCATCAGTAAAATGAATTAAATCTGCAACCTGGCAGTCGCTCCTTTCACCAGCCTGTTTAAATAGCACTGGGATGAGAAGGCCATCTCTCCCATGACCAGCACACGTCTCCGGCTCTGGGCTGAGGGTGAGGAGCGATGACCTCTGGAAAATCATTCCTGCTTCCTTCACTCCGCCAGCTCACACACACTCTCTAATGAAACACGAGACCTGCAGCGCAGCGTGCATGTGAGCTCCGCTCACATCACACACACACACACACACACACCTGTCTCTAATGGAATGAAATTATTTCGTTTTAATTTAAAATTTAAATTTATATTTTAAATTAAAATTTACAGTTTTTCTCGATTGTTTACACACATTTCCTGCAAGTATGACTCATACTCTCAGAACTCTGCACACAAATCTAAAAACACACACACAATCGGCAAAACCCCTCAATTCTAATGCAAAATGAAACTTTACATTCAAAACAATGTTATATATTCTCAAAATATTATTTTGTTTTCAAATGACACACACAAACCATCATATGAATAGACATTTATAAGAACCAGTTGAACACTGATGTGCTCAATATAAAACACTGATTACTGTAATGGAAAACACTTCTTCTCCATTCATCATAATGACTTGGGCCTTTTTTGTTCAGTGTTATGCTTACTACAGACATTTCATACATAAGTGTGTTGTAAAATATTTGAGAATATTGTTTTTATACCCAGAACACACAAATACACAGTAACAAATATATTTTATTTTTCCCACAAAAAAAAATGGGAGATAGATCGCACATTTCATATACCCCAACAACACAAAGTTGCTCATACAGTGGTCTACATACAAAACAACAGAAAAAAAAACATATATGCTGTTACAGTAAAATAAATAAATAAATAAATATCTGTGCTGCATCCTCTCTTCGGTTTTGGTATTTTATGCTAAAGCTCTGATTGCTAACTGTAAAACTGTGTGACGGGTGTTTGCCCATGTGACGAGTCAGTGTGAATATTTGAATGGCAGTGTGTTCCTCGTGAAAACAAGTTAAAATTGTGGCAAATGCAGAGATTTTGTGTGTAGTGTTTGGAAAAAAGTGTGTTTTAGAACTGCAATTTGAGTGTAAAGCAGGAATTGTGCTTGTAGTTCAGCAGAATTGGTTCAGGGGGTTGGTGAATGAGTTACATGTTGTGGTCATTGTGTCTCAAGTACCAGAATTTGTGTGTAAACAATTGAGAAAAACTGTAAATTAAAATGTATTTAGAAATTATTTATTTAGTTGTAGACATAAATAAGAGAAGGGATTTGGTTCACATTTTACAAACAATAAAACAAAAAAAGTAAATAAATGGATTTTGCATTGTAGCATTTTTGTCATGACAATTAGGCAAATTTTCACCTGAAATCCAAATAGCCTTTTCTTTTTGGTTGTGAAGTTTTGTGAGTAAATTCAGCTTTATGACATTTGACATTTTCAGTTCTTTTAAAATGTAATAATATTTCACAGTATTACTGTTTTTACTGTATTTTTGATCATAAAAAGGCAGCCTTGGTGAGCATCAGGACTTAAAAAATAAACTTTAACAAATCGTAATTATTCCAACATTTGAACAATTTACAAATATCTCGTCACATATTATGCTGGAATATGAGAAAGTTTTGTAACAACCATAATATTTTAACACCTCAGCTTTAAACAGTATATATTGTTTTATATTACAGTCATGAAAACTAAGGAATAAATGTTTTTTTTTTTAATCTTTTCATTTTAGAAGATGAAACATGCCAACACCCGATTTCCTCATACGTCAGATAAGAGAGCACATAATTATTTCTTTTCAGCAGAGCTATAGAGAGACAGATTTTCTTTGGTTAAGACATCTGAAAGACTGTTTAAATATCCGCTCTCTTCCCTGGCCCAGGACGTCAGTATAGGTAAGAGTTTGACTGACAGGTTGAAGCGTAAGAGAGAGCTCTGTGCTTGACTTGTGTTAGAGTGGGTTAGAACAGAGAGGAAAAATGCTTTCATCTCCAGAGAGAGACTTGTGTGACTGTAGTTTAGACCGGTTTTGTTCTTTGAGCCAAATTCCCCATTCTAACACACCCAATCACACCGTCGTGAGGAATTTACTCAGAAATGTGTTAACACACATACACCATCAACATCAGTTCACTATATTGGTATGAAACTATAAGCAATGTTAGACATGCGAACTACAACAGAGAGCTGAGAATAGTCACTGCACAGCAACAAGGCTTAAGCACTTCCTCATGCTCGGAGTCAAAGTTCGTTCACATGGATTGACGTTTACTTCAATCACAGAAGTGCACATGTAAAACCAAGGGCAGCTAAACAAAAGCATCAGCCAGAAGATCTGGACAGGAGAGGAGAAACCTCCACAGACTTGAAGAGGAGCACACAACCCTCAGGCTATGCTTTACCAGTCCTAGCGCTGCAGAACACCTCTCTACACACGTGAATTAAACATGAAGACATTCACTAGATTCTCTGTGTTAGGAAATCACACTTTGAATGATCAAATATACTCTTGTGTGCTCAAATGTGAAAGGAGTCCATTTGGTTTATGTTGGAAAGATTTGAAAAAAAGGGTTGAATAGAATAGAATAGATGTTTGGAAGTGTAAGGAAAAGAAAGGTTTGTTTGGTTTGGAAAGGAAATGAAACTAAAGGAAAATAAAAGAAAGAAGGAAATGATGTGCAAAGGAAATTGAGGGAAATGGAGGGAAAGGAAAGGAAAAGAAGGGAAATGAAATTAAAGGAAATTGAGAGAAACAAAAGGAAATGGAGGGAAAGGACAGGAAAGGAAAGGAAATGAAAAGAAAGGAAACTGGAGGGAAAGGACAGGAAAGAAAAGGAAGGAAAATGGAGGGAAAGGACAGAAAAGGAACAGAAATGAAAAGAATGGTAAAGAAAGGAAATGGAGGGAAAGGACATGAAAGAAAAGGAAATGAAATGGCGGGAAAGGAGATGAAATTAAATGGAGGTAAAGGAAATAAAAGGAAAGGAAATGAAATTGAGGGAAAGGGCAGGAAAGGAACAGAAATGAAAAGAGACGGTAAGGAAAGGAAATGGAGGGAAAGGAAAAGGAAATGAAGGGAAAGGAAATGAAATGGAGGGTAAGGAAGAAAGGAAATAGAGGGAAAGGACAGGAAAGGAAATGAAATGGAGGGAAAGGAAATGAAGGGAAAGGAAAGGAAATGGAGGGAAAGGAAATGGATGGAAATGACAGGAAAGGAAATGGATGGAAAGGAAATGGAGGGAATGGAAAGGAAAGGAAATGGAGGTAAAAGGAAATTAAATGAAATGGAGGGAAATGAAATGAAATGGAGGAGAGAGGACAGGAAAGGAAATGGGGAAAGGAAATGAAAGAAAATGAAATGGAGGGAAATGAAGGGAAAGGAAAGGAAATGGAGGGAAATGAAAAGAAAGGAAAGGAAATTAATGGAAAGGAAAAGAGAAATGAGAAAAGGAAATGAAAGGAAATTAAGGGAAAGGAAATGGAGGGAAAGGAAATGGAGGGAAAGGAAATGGAGGGAAAGGAAAGGAAATGGAGGGAAAGGAAATTAAATGAAATAGAGGTAAGTAAAGGAAATGGAGGGAAAGGACAGAAAAGGAAAAGGAGGGAAAGGAAATGAAATGAAAGGAAATGAATGGGAAAGGAAATGGGGAGAAAGGAAAGGAAATTAAGGGAAAGGACAGGAAAGGAACAGAAATGAAAAGAACGGTAAGGAAAGGAAATGGATGGAAAGGAAAGGAAATTGAGGGAAAGGAAAGGAAATGAAGGGAAAGGACAGGAAAAGAAGGAAATGAATGGAAAGGAAATGAAATGGAGGGAAAGGAAATGAAATGAAGGGAAAGGAAAGGAAATGAAGGGAAAGGAAAGAAATGGAGGAAAAGGAAATGAAATGAAAATGGAGGGAAAGGAAATTAAATGAAATGGAGGGAAAGGAAATGAAATGGAGGGAGAGGACAGGAAAGGAAATGGCGGCAAAGGAAATGAAAGAAAATTAAATGGAGGGAAAGGACAGGAAAGGAAATGAAGGGAAAGGAAAGGAAAAGAAAATGGAGGGAAAGGAAAGGAAAAGAAAGGAAATGGAGGGAAACGACAGGAAAGGAAACGAAAGGAAATTAAGGGAAATGAAAGGAAATGGAGGGAAAAGACAGGAAAGGAAATTAAATGAAAGGGAAAGGACAGGAAATGGAGGGAAAAGACAGGAAAGGAAAGGAAATGAAAGGAAACGAAAGGAAATGGAGGGAAAAGACAGAAAGGAAAGGAAATGAAGGGAAAGGAAAGGAAATGGAGGGGAAGGAAAAGAAAGGAAAGGAAATTAAATTGAGGGAAAGGACAGGAAAGGAACAGAAATCGAAAGAACGGTAAGGAAAGGAAATGAAGGAAAGGAAAGGAAATGGAAGGAAAGGAAATGAAATGGAGGAAAGGACAGGAAATTGAGGGAAAGGACAGGAAAGGAAAATAGAGGGAAAGGAAATGGAGGCAAAGGACAGGAAAGGAAATTAAGGGAAAGGAAAGGAAATGGAGGAAAATGAGCCAGGAAAGGAAATGGATGGAAAGGAAATGGATGGAAAGGAAATGGAGGGAATGGAAAGGAAAGGAAAGGGAGGGAAACAAAAGGAAATGGAGGGAATGGAAAGGAAAGGGAGGAAAGGAAAAGGAAAGGAAAGAAAGGTAAGGTTCTGAGGGTCAAGCGAGTGTGATGAGGTAAAACTCTACATGTTAAAGCATTACAGTCTCCCTGTTGATGCATTATCTTCTGGGAAACAGAAGTAATATAGTCTCTGGTGAATCTTCCCACTCTGAGGAGACAGCCGCTCTTACGCAGAGTTCAGGATGTGTTTTATTTATTTCCTGAACTCAGGGGCAGGTGTTTGTCAGGTGAATGAGAAGAGAGGTATTGAAGTGTATGAAATATTCAGCAAAACAGTAATGATTCCCCTGGACAAAGCAAAGGAAGGTGGAAGAGCAAAAACTGAGGCTGGAAAACAAGAGAGGGGAAATACAAAGACATCCCATGCTTTTTTTCCCCGAGGAAAAGACTGACAAAAGAGCCGAAGTGCCAGATAGATTCCTTTTCAAATCCATCCACGACTTCCTCCAGTGACATCAAACGTGCGTTTGCTTCAGGAGTGTGTGAGAGCGCTCAGCAGAGGTCAGTCATGTGAGAACACACTCCTGTGAAAACATCTCAGAAACTGTGGACATCTTCAGACACTCTCATATTTATGAATATGAAGTACAAATGCAGTTTGGCAGATTGCACAAATATCTCGATGTTCACGGGAGAAGGACATGGAGAGCGTGTCTCGTTCAGGCCTTCTTTAAATAAAGTCTATCCCATCATGCACTTCTAAAAGCAAACAACCTTACACATCTTTATTAATCTGAAGATCCTTCGACCAAGGAAATACTTTATCCAAATAAAGCTCCATCTATCTTAATCTATCCATCCAACCGTCTGTCTATCTATCTATCTGTCTGTCTGTCTGTCTGTCTTGTCTGTCTGTCTGTCTGTTGTCAATCTATCTATCTATCTGTCTGTCTGTCTGTCTGTCTTATCTGTCTATCTATCTATCTATCTATCTATCTATCTATCTATCTATCTATCTATCTATCTATCTATCTATTTATCTATCTATCTACCTATCTTTCTGTTTTTATCTATCTTTCTATCTTTCTGTCTGTCTGTCTGTCTGTCTGTCTGTCTGTCTGTCTGTCTGTCTGTCTGTCTGTCTGTCTGTCTGCACTGTAAAAATAAACCGTAAATTTTACGGTAAAAAACGGCAGCTGTGGTTGACAGAACTTTACCGTTAAAAATACTGTAGGAACGTTAATGATTTTACAGACTTAACTTAAAATTTACAGTAATAAACCGTTTTTTATTTTTTGATAAAATGTGAATTTACCAACTTATTGACGTATTGATATCTGTTTTAGACCATTTTAATACACTGACAACCAACAATCATCACAGCAGTGATGACAGTTACATGAGCAATCACAGCTCATCACAAGTGAATACTTGTATAAAGCAATACTTATCTAAAAATACATCTAATGTGAAGTGTCACACAGGGAATTTTGGGAATGTCAATTTACGGAATTTAAACAGATATTTTTTACAGTGTGTCTGTCTGTCTGTATGTCTGTTAATCTATCTGTCTGTCTGTCTGTCTGTCTGTCTGTCTTGTCTATATATATATATATATATATATATACTGTATATATATATATATATATATACACACACACACACACACACACACACACACACACACACACACACACACACACACACACACACTTCATCTTGCATGACCATATTGCTAACAGTCCATAAAAACAGCATCTAAACGAACAAGTTACCAGTTAGTTATTTTCACATTTACAAAGATATGCAAAGTCACTGATTTTCCATCGAAGCCGAAGCAAGCATATGACTGAACAGGTCGAGTCTCTGAGACAAAGAGAAATGCGCCATGACTCTCAACCTTGCCATTATTGTCTGCAGCTCCAAAATATTGACAGCTGAAATGACTGAGAACTCACTGAACCTTTAAAACCAAGTAGTGGACCATTGACTTTTACAGCGAGCCAAATCACACTCAAGCACAGCAGTGGGAATGTGTCCAGATCTTAACCTGCTTGAGTTATGAGCTGACACAGCTTCAATCACCTGCCAATAAATGCGGCCGGCGCTGGAGTTGGATTACAGGTGCTGATGTGTAGCGCATTTATCTGTTTCTTAACTGACACGAGAAGAAACAAAGCCTCGGGCACCTCGCCGTAGAAGGAGAAGGCGATGAACCGAACCGAGAAGGGTCAGCGGTCATTACCTACTGAACGGACACAAATGTGTGGAGATTATAGATGTGTTTTGGTGGTCTGAAGATAAATTTACACAAAGTCTACGAGAACAAAACATGCTATGTACTTAACTGCACATCAGCAGAAAAAGAGGAATAGCTGGATGGAGTAAATGTGGAGCCTTCTTTTGCCTCACTGCCTATAGACATAGACTTAAGATATGTACGATAATAATTAAATGAATTTACAATGAATCTTTTGACCTCCAGTGAACACTGGCGGTCAAAAGATCCATAATTATTCTTTTTTTCATAATAACGAATCTTTTTTTCATAATAATGAATCTTATCATTATTATGAAAAGATTCATAATTATTGAAAGATTCTTAATTATTCCAAGCGTTTCGAATAATTAAGATGTTTTAATGTGTGTGAAAGAGGTCTCCTGATTGTAGAAAGTAAACATTCACAGTTGTTGCTTTAAGGAGTTATTTCTACCCAATTCTACCTATAAAATGTCATTTTGTTGTTGCAACCTCGTCACATAAAACAAGAGAATAATATTTTAACTTAATTGAGTTATATTCACCCAATATACCATTTCCAATTATGCTTTTCCACACGCGCACTACGAACACTGTAAAAAAATATTGTTGGTTTAACTTAAAAAGTAAGTAACCTGGTTGCCTTAAAATTTTAAGTTCAATTGAACTGGAAAAAGTGAGTTAATACAATGAAGGAGATTAATTTAATCATCAGAAACTCAAAATAATAAGTCATCTCAACTAAATAAATTATTATAAAGTTAATTTGACAAAAGAAAATATGTTGTGATAACAAATCTTGAAAAATATTTTTTTTACGGTAATGCTTGAATCTGATTGGTTGACGAAGGTGTGCATTAGTTCCAGGCAAGCCTCTGACGCATTGCAAATCCATATCACTTCGCCAAAACCAAGCAGATTAATATAGTAAACAATAGGATAAATATATGACAAATATGCCACACTGTAAAAAAATACATTTTTAACATTTTTTTCTTTTTCAAATCAACTTAAATAATTTATTTAGTTCACATAACTTATTATTTTGAGTTTCTGATTATTAAATCAATCTCCTTCATTGTTTTAACTCACTTGTTCCAGTTCAATCAACTTAAAATTTTAAGGCAACCAGGTTACTTAATTTTTTAAGTTAAACCAACAATATATATTTTTTTACAGTGACAAAAGCTCATAAGCTCATGTGGTCAGCATGAGCTTTATTACATTTTATTATGTATGGAAAGCGCATGTCTTTCTCTCTGTTCTCCTTGCTCAATCGCACACACTCGCGTGTTATCAACGCTGCTCTTACGATTTTATAGTTTAATAACTTAAAAGCTATATGAATTTCTCCCTGAGCGAGGTGTACGCACAGAGACGCACCAGACGAAATGTGCACCAGACTAAGGATCTTGATCCTCATATTAGAGTGATTTCTGAAGGGTCATGTGACACTGAAGACTGGAGTAATGATGTTGAACATTCAGCTTTGATTACAGGAATACATGTTGAGTTTTCATGTTTTATGCAACGTTATCTCACGACCAATTCATACGAGTGAGTAGACAGGATGGCTAATTTGTACATATTTGTATGATTTGTATGAACCCCAGTGATGGCTAGGTTTAGGGGCGGGGTCAGGGGTGGGTCTTCCACCTCCTGAAAAAATGTACAAATTGCCGTGATATTGGGTTGGTTTTATGTGGACTTTCCATTGATATAGTTGCATACAACACTTTGAGAACATGGGTGACCATCCTGCACAGAGCTAACACACACTCCTGACCTCATAGCATGTGACATGGAGGAGGACGGAGGGAATCACAGGATGCAAAAGATACAGAAGCGACAGAAAATCATTACAGACGTTGGTGGTGTGAATATTTGATGAAAAGGGATTTGACATGCTCAGGGTGGATGGGCGAAAACAACCTCTCATATTACACTGTAAAACCAGATTTTGTTTCTACTTAACCTTACGAGTGATCATTACTTATTCTTTTATGTTTTGTAAAAACCTGCTATCATTACTAAACAACATTAGTTGTCTGTACTATTTAGCTGAAAAAATTATTGCACTAATCAGGTTTAGTAGAGATAACTTGGTATGTTTAGTTTCATAAGGGGAGGGGCTAGTCTAACGTCCAAGGTGAATTTTTTTTTCCACACACGCCATTTTCTTTGACTCTCAAAGAGTCGCGATGGGCATACGAGGAGGGAAACCCATATATTTAATGTTTTATCATGTTTATATACCTTTTACCGTTTAACAACATGTATGTGCTGTGCACGGCTAAACCACACTCTCATTGGGGCATTTTCGTTGATGTGTCGATGCAGAGCAGACCAGACACGGATGAGGTTTGCTTGTTAACAGGGAAACGACGAAAGTAAGTGATTTATCTCATTTACAATGTATTTAATAATATATTAATTTATAGCGATATTTAAATGCTCTGCGCACTTAAACGAGCCAAAACTTTTTTCAAAGGCGATCTTCTTCGACTCAATACGGAGCTTATGAGGAGGAGGCTTGTAACGTTAACAGGGAAAACACCGAAAGTAAGTGTTTTTTTAACCTAATTTCCAACATGTATTGCATGGCATTATATTGTTTTGTAACGATATTTATGTGGTGTGCACGCCTCAACCTTTCTCACATAGGTCCTAACGTTCGGCACCGAGTAAGTTAAGTGTTTTAACTAATTTACAATACGTGTTTTATAATGTTATATTGTTTAATGACAATATTTGTGATGTGCAAATTATGAAGTATGTATTCATCCTCAAACTATCTTTTACTCTCTTTTGCCAAACAAAACAACTCCACAAACTGCGGACCAACAATGCACTTTATTTCCTTATTTGGAGGAGCTATTTTCTTAGAATGGGTAAGTAATTCTTTCAGATTAAATATTTATGCAAAATGTACTTATCAGATTAACTTTTGGTTGATGTTTGGTTATGCTTTCATGTTTAAATGTATTGATTTCGCTATTTATATATATATATATATATGAGAGAATGGTTAACCAGGAATTTTTTGATAACTAGATATCATATAGATATAACTAGATAGGTTCTGTATTTCACAACACTTATTTTGAATTTGTCCAGTCAAATTATTTTACAAAAGGATAGATATATTCATATACTATATATATATATATATATATATATATATATATAGTATATATATATATATATATATATATCTTGCTTTGTCATTTTAGACTCCACTGATTGGGAAATCTCTGCCCATCACCTGCCCTGAACATCACAAAGCCTCAAGAAGGGAACAAAGATTCTTCCGCGGCTGACTATTTAGTGAGAATTCTTAAGGTGCATGTCTTAATTTATTCTTAAAGGGTTAGTTCACCCACAAATGGAAATTCTGTCATTACTCAACCTCATGTCGTTCCAAACCTCATGTAAGACTTTCATCTTCACAACACAAATTAAGATATTTTTAATGAAATCTGAGAGCTTCATGTCCCTCCATTGACAGTCTACACAACTACCACTTTCAAGACCCAGAAAGGTATAAAGGTACATCATTAAAGTACTCCATGCAACTCCAGTGGTTTAACATAAACTTTATTTAACTACGCACATGCTGTGTTTGCTTAATTTATAAAATATTAATTATATTTCCAACTATTAATTATTAAAATATTTCCAACATTGCGTTCATGAGAACATTACAACTTGTGCATGTTGTTAATGCAAGAGCAGATGTTGTTGCGTGAACGTGCATTGAAGATTCATATTTTGTAAATAAATTTGAGTTAAAATTGTAGTAAAAAAAAAGTCACATGTAGTTAAATGGATTACTTATGATTTCCTTTTTACCTTTCCGTGGCTTTGGAAGTGGTAGTTGAATAGGCTGATGAGGGACAGAAATCTCTTGTATTTCATTAAAATGAAGTGTTCCAAAGATGAACAAACTCTTACTGATTTAGAACAACGTGAGGATGAATAATTAATGACAGAATTAAATTTATTAGATGAATTAAATATTTAATTCACTTGGAAATAGTAAATTCAAGTCTTAATCTAACCAAAGTAGTTTCTTGTGAGTCATGAAAGTCTAAGATGATTGAATTTTTTCCACCATAAACTTGCTGTATTTATAAAACACAAATGGTATTGATTGTAATTGGTCTGACTTTGTGTTGTCTAGGGAACCAGTACTCCAGGATTTTTCGAGAAAGTTGGATCCGCACAGCCTTTCCTGTTCTGTGAACCTACCATGCTCTGAACTTTACTGTTGGCAACTGGACACAACTGATCCACTCATATCCTGCAACTGTTTTTCATCTGCTGAATGTTCTTGACTCGAGCACTGCTGTACTGTTGCAAAGTCAAAGGTACTGAATCAACTTAACTGACACAGGACTTACATTCACTGACATGTACAGGACTTGAACAGACCATTTGATAAGCAACTTTCATATAATTTTGATGACAGAAATTCCTATATTGTGCCTTCATTTATTTTAAAAGCTAACCTATGATGTAAAGGGACTTGTTTAATAAAAAACGAGTTTGTTAAAACAACTGTATGCATTTTGTCTTTATTTTTTAACTTTACAATGAATACATTATTCCACTATGATCCCCGACTAAGGTTACAATTTAACTTTCTGGATGTTTTTGAAATAAAGTTTTTAAAGAGTAATATACAGTGATATGTTTATTTATTTTTATAAGATTAAATGATTTGTCATTTTATTTTACAGTTCTTTAAAGTAGGTAATGCAGAACCCTAAGAAAATCTGGTAACTCCTTTAGTGTTTTTATTTGTAAATCGGTGTTCTATCAACACCAGGAATGTGTAATATTTGACTCCTATAAGGTTGAGAAGATTGTGATATCCATTTTTTGAATGGATCCTAATCCATTAAATAGTCGTATTAACATATAATTAATCTGAAAATGTTAATACATATGTTAATACAACTCAACATTTTTAGTTTCAGCTTGTGTAAAAGGTTAGGGTTCCATGTTAATACAACTCAACATGTTTAGTTTCAGCATGTGTAAAACTAAGGGTTCCATGTTAATACAACTTAACATGTTTAGTTTCAGCATGTGTAAAAACTAAAGTGGTTTAAGGCAACGGGTTTCCACGCGATTTGCGAGTAAACTCAACTTATCGGGTTAAGAGTGTAGAGAGAAGTGAAATATGGTCTCGGAAGACCTCTTCCAATCACAGCGGGGGATTCTGACTGCGCATGCAATCCAAATACTGATCCTGTGATCAAAACAACAGCAAACTACCAACATACACAACTGAGGGAACTTTAGATATAGTTCAACGCAAACATCCGTATTCAAGCAATCAGGCACTGCATATTAACAGGTTTTTTTTTTTTTTGCTATTAAAAAGGTAATTATTAATACACAATATTGTTAATTATTAATACACAAATTTGTACTATGTGTATCTTTTATTCAGATGTTAAAATATTTTCTCCTATAGCGCAGCTTAATATGTACATATCGATGTTTGAAAATATGGTTTTCTGGATTTTTTTCCTAGTTTGTTTATTTATTAATATAATTGTCTTTGGTGAAACTAATGTTATAATTTACAATGAAATACCCCGAAAGATTAAAAGAATGTTATAATTTACAATTATAAATGAATTGTAAATTATAGTCGTAGTTATGGCTGCATATGTATTATTATAGCAACATTGATTGAACTGTTAAAGTTTTTGCTAATCTTTTGAATTTTGGATATTGTTATATTTTCTGTTTTCACTTTAATTTTTTAATTCAACTTTAATTTAACTGCATTTTAGTTTTTTTTGTAGTTGTTTTTTTATGTATATATATATATATATATATATATATATATATATATATATATATATATATATATATATATATATATATATATATATATATATATATATTAATGTTAGTTTTATTTAGTCTTTCTTATTTTAGCACTTAATATAAACATGAAATGTTGCCTTGGCATCTAGCCGGAATAATGTTTTTTTTTCTTTCTTTTTTTCTTATATTATATTTATATTTCAGTTATGCCTATATCGTTTAGTTAACGATAGTAACCCTGGTTTGCAAACAATACAGCGAATTTTGCATTAATATTGTATAAATGTGAATTAGCCTACACTATGTATAAAAACCAATGAACACTAATGACAATAAAACGCATTTTATTGAAAAAAAATTTTTTTTTTTTTTTTCAACCGTTGGGTTTGTCCATTTTTGGCCCAAACATGGGATGAACAAGTTAACACTTTAAAAAAATAAACACTTTATTTCAAGGTGATATATTTTGCTATGTGCAGTGGAAATTATGTGTAGGCTTAATTACAAGTAGGCTACTAACCCTAATTCAAACCCTAACCCTAACGTAAGTACATTAATTAACTCAGTATTTGAGTAAGGACAATGTAACTCACCTGAAAATAAACCAAAAATCGTATTAAAGCATTTTAAACCAATGGTTGGGTTTGTCCATATATTTGACCCAAACAATCATTCTTTTAGAGTGATGTCTTTTTTATGCACGTGTCAGATTGATTGTCTGAACACAGGTATCATTCTCCATTCGTCACGCGCTTATTATAGAAGTCGAGATTGCATTTGCCGAGGCCTTATAACAGCCGTCTCTGCGTCCTCTGATTGGACGGTTTCCTGCGCGCGACAGCTCCCGGCTCTGAATGACTTCAAAACTCTGCCAAGGCAAAACACCTTAAACAGGGGAGAAAAATATGACAGCACAAGACAGGACGGGGCGCCTGGCAGTCGTCTTCGGGTCTGCCGGTAACTGATGCTCTGTCACTCATACAAACGACTGCCATCATCGCCCAAGTCCCAGCGAGCCGCATTTCCTTCTTTATCTAATAGAAAGTAATGACACGTACAGTCTGCCAGGCCTCTTTGGCAGCCGTCGGGCCCTCTGGGGAGACATTTTGCATCTCTCGTCGCAATAAGAATAAACGCATAGGGGAGTCTGATTTGGCTGAAGCGGGATGGCTAGCTCTTCACTTATCGCGGCTCAATAAAATCTCCAAGAGATGCGCGCGGTTATCGCATCACGGCAGAGCCCACGCCGCGCGAGCCCACATGACTGACGGCGCGCGCATCAGCACGCATTATTTATCAGAGCTGAGGGGGAGGGGAGAGGGGGTGATGTGATTTAGCCAGACAAGAAATAAAGGAAATCGAAAAATAAAAGAATTACGGAAATGGGGAAATGAAGGGCGGGAGAACGAGGCAAAACAAATGAAGACCGTGGACTGGCACATGACCCAGAAAATAAGTGGGAAAATTAAAAACTTGTCGAGTTCAAAGCTTTCGAGTGGCACAATTGGTGCTTTCTGTTAACATAACTTTCATTGAGTTTAATATCGATGGTAACACTATAAGACACGTCAACATGAACTAACATACTTCTAAAGCACAATAACTTAGTTTCATGTTCATTTTCAACATTATACAACACTAAAATCAAAAGTTGTTTTGATCTGTTAATATTATTTAATGGACCTTGAGCTGACATGAAATGACAGAGGGGTTGTATTTTCTATGCAAATGTTAGCAAAGATGAATAATACATTTACTAAAATTAACTAAAGGGAACTTATTGAAAACTGTCCAGGTGGATAAGTGTGTAAGAGGTCAGTTTGCCGTATAGTCACATTTACTGTTAATAATATATATATATATATATATATATATATATATAACAGTAATATTTCATAGAAAATATTATTATAACAATAATATATATATATATATATATATATATATATATATATATTATTGTTATAATTTTTCTTTTATTATATTTTTTAATTAATTGTATTTTACTTTACTTAACAATGCCAAGGTCCTAGTTCACATAATTTTCTGGTGTTGAAAATGGCTGGTGTTGTCTTTCACTCCTGTGCCTCATGTTTGGTATTGTTTGTATTATGTTTAGTTAATAAAGACTGCCTCAACTCTCCTCTTGCTGCAACCTGACTGCGACAGGTATGATGTTGACAAATATTGTATTTCTATCCCCTCACCGCCTGTCAAAAAAACTCTTTTCACAGGGTTTCCCGGGTCCTCAGAAGCAGAAGTCATCATAGTTGGGTAAACTTCTATAGAGGTGAATGGGAGATGAAAGGAAACAGAGTACGCAAGTTGTGTGATTACCACCAGGGGGCGCCTTGTCTCAAAGATGATTTAATGACTATAGGATTTTAGTTTGGGTTTTGATTTTGGCTTTCAACGATTATGAAAACACAATGCCAAGGAGCTGCGAAGAGACGTCGTTCCCCAGGAGGCTTTCGCGCGTCGACCGAGGTGGAGCGTTCGCGCTAAACGGGCAAATACACACAAAATACGTCCATGCCCGTCTTGGCGAGTTTCACTTAAACGCAGTCATTATGTCTTAAGTGAACATAAAGAGTTGGGAAAGTGTTTGAATGCTTGTCAGTTTATTAGATCTGTGCATTCGGTCTTAAAGTGACAGCAGCCTAATAAACCTGCGGCCATCGGAGTCGTTCATGTAAACCAGACAAAAGGAAACGACAGGATCACACACGGCTCTGCAATTAATAACATCAGTAACTTTAAAAAGAATCAATGTATATTCATTTCATATGGTGAAGACTATACAGAATTACATTTTTACATTTGATTATTTAATTTCTGCATATACAGTATGCTATTATATTGTTATTATTATTAGGCTAAATTGTTTATTAAATTTGTATGTTTTTCATATCAAATGATGGCATCACTGACTGTTCTTCTCACTGTTGTTCGTTGTGAAACTGCTCTGAGAGAACAGATTTTGGGATGGGGGTCATTTGGGCTGTTTCATGAAGGCATTGACACTAAGTTTTGATTTTGGACCCCCAGAAGTCTTGATTCTGAACTCTGACAGGAAATATCATTTTTGGATTTGCATTTGCTCTAAAAGCAAAGAAAAAAAATCCACAATCCATGACTTTTAAAAAGAGGGGAAAATATAGAGAGTATTGAGTTAGCCAGAAAAGAGAAAGATGTCAAATTTGCTCTCTTTTTTGTGCGTGAATATATGTGTTATACTTATGTGTGGTTATAAATGTGTTTTTTTATAATATATATGAAAAAATGTGCTTGTGATGTTGAGAACTGTGGAAACATGTCATTGTCTGTGAAAAGAGTCCATTAAATATGATGATACTCTGACTAAGGTCTACTCACACAGCAATTCTGTGTCCTTTTTCCGAATTCATAAATAGATATATTTTAGGGCTGTCAAATCGATTAATTATGATTAATTCGCATCAAAATAAAAGTTTGTGTTTACATAATATATGTGGGTGCACTGTGTAAAATTATATATATATATATATATATATATATATATATATATATATATATAAATTTGAATATTGTGAGAGAACTTGAGAGAACAATATGAACACCTGTGTATATATTTAAGAAATATTTTCATGTATATACTTTATATAGAGATTATTTATAATTTATATTTATATAAATATCAATATTTTATATATATAAATAATATTTTTTTCTTAAATATCCATGCATGTGTGTGTATTTATATATATAAAATAATTATACACAGTGCACCCACATATATAATGTAAACACAAACTTTTATTTTGGATGCCGATTAATCGTAATTAATCGTTTGATAGCCTGAATATTTTTGTATCATCATTTTTAATGGATAGTTCTGATCGTAGATTCTGAATGGGCTAAACAGCCTGCATTAAGCTAATGAAGCATATTTTCTATATGAATAGCATCATTGATCACTGGTGACTTTTGTCATATTAATATTGCTGCTCTTTTATAAAAGTGAAAACAGGTTGTGATTTCACAAAAATGTTGCCACTCAATGTTTACCCTTTTGGCCATAATTTGCAGCCATTAGTCATAGTAAATGACTATTTTGTCAGATGTCAATGGATTTTCTTCATGCTTTTTCCGGTTTCATTATTTGTGTTGGTCCCAGTCCTCATTTGAGCTGGTTATGTGTACTAAACAAACCCACACGAAGCCCGAATACCGTAACCTGACTTCTCATTACGCCAGCACCGTCCTCCATCGATGTTCCTCCATGACCCGGCGGGTCCATTCAGGGAAGAGCCAAGAAATATAACCAGCGCTGTCACACACCTTCCTTCATAGCCGGTCTTTAAAGGCGCATTGATCATTATCCCCTGTCAAATACGGCGCGGCGCTAAACGTCGGCAGCGGAAAGATAATAAGGCTAACAGAGATGAATAATTCATGTGTTTGCCGCGACACAAGTCGCTTTCTTATCATTATTGTCGAGTTTCAGAAGTGAGTCTGGTAGTACTCAAGGAGAAAACACACACCGGAGCGGTTCATTATATGCATAAGAGCGCACTGCAAAAAAAGAAGCTGTCACTTTACTCTAATGAAATTTTTCCGTTTGTTTGTTTTCCTCTGACGACACGCCTCAAATGTCATGTCCAGCCAAGCACAAGTCCCTCATTAAGAGCGCTAATTAACTCAACAGCTGACAGGACCGCCATGCTAACGCAAACTTAAGCTAGCGGCACCGCGCTGAGGAGATGCTAATAAATCAACGGCTGACAGACACAAAGGGAAGCGGATGAAAAAGGGAAACAAGTGATGTGAAATGCGGTTACCGGTGAATATGGTAGGGGGCAGGGGGAAATGATACGGAGATCTCATCTTAATGCACTCTGTATTGGCTGAGATGAGCGGGCGTTTCGCGCGCCTGGTGTGTCCGCGTGTGTGAGCGAGAGAGCGGGGGAATTACCTGGTACTGTGACCTTTTTCTAGTTCCCAATCTAATGATGAATACTAGACTGGTGCATCATGGCAGATTATCCCAGTGGGGGCCCGTAAGCCCTTGGCTTGATTTATGACATATTTATCCTCCTCTATCTGAAGGGACTGTGCCACTCCGATGGAGAGGAAGGGGGCTGGTGCGCACAACTGACAGCAGGAGAATCATGTGGCCATAATTGTCAATCATCGCTGAATATGAGCCACGACCCTTCGCTTTCATAAAGTTGTGGTAGAAACGATGTGGGCTTCTAATGCCACTCAGAGAGGAATAATATTCACATCATTCTTTCCAGGGCGGGAAAAGCCCAGAGGCGACGGAAGGCCCGAACACTGGCATTAGGACTTTGTGTATACCTGCAAACGCCTCATTCCTCATACTCTTAAACAGGGTGATGAGATTAGATCGGTCATCATTTGCGCTGCTGGTCTGAAAGTCTAGATAAAAGCATTAGTCAGTCTGGTCGCTTCCACCGGCCCACAGGAGGTACAGTAAAAACCGAATCAGCCGTGGACGGGTCAGGGAGAGTACAGTGTGTGTTTATACACTGTATATATATGCAACCTTCACGCATGACCTTAGGAATCACTTTGTAAGCAATTACAGTTTGTTTCATCGTCTCCAACCTTAATCGTTATGACTGAACGGAATTAAAGGGTCAATGACAGAACAGTATGAGGATGTCCACGATGATATAAAGTCAAATCTGTGAAGTATGATTTGTATTGGCTTAACATACTTCTAGTTTTAGTCCTTTTTCGTGTTTTAGGTAATGCATATCAACTTGTGTGACCATTACATCTAATGGTAACACTTTACAATAAGGTTCATTTATTAAACATTAGTTCATGCATTAACTAACATGAACTAACCATTTGTTACTGTATTTGTTATTCTTTGTTAACGCTAGTTAATACAAATCTAGCTGTTCATTGTTGTTCATGTTAGTTCACAGTGCATTAACTAATGTTAACAAGATTTTAAGTATTAGTAAATGTTAAAATTAACATTACCAAAGATTAACAAATGCTGAAGAAGTATTGTTCATTCTTTGTTAATGTTAACTAATGTAGTAACTAATGAACCTTATTGTATACTGTTACCCATCTAATGTATAGGTTAAACAAAAATCATACAATCAAGGATGGATGGATGGATGGATGGGATGGATGGGATGGATTGGATGGGATGGATGGGATGGATGGGATGGATGGATGGATGGATGGATGGATTGAATGGATGGATTGGATGGATATATTGGATGAATTGGATGGATGGATGGATGGATGGATGGATGGATGGATGGATGGATGGATGGATATATTGGATTCATTGGAATGGATGGATTGGAAGAATTGGATGGATGGATGGATGGATGGGATGGATGGATGGATGGATGGATGGATGGATGGATGGATGGATTGAATGGATGGATTGGATGGATATATTGGATGAATTGGATGGATGGATGGATGGATGGATGGATGGATGGATGGATATATTGGATTCATTGGAATGGATGGATTGGAAGAATTGGATGGATGGATTGGATGAAAGGATGGATGGATGGATTGAATGGATGGATGCATGGATGGATTGGATTCATTGGATGGATGGAAATAATTTAAATTGACTAGTGCTTTTCATGCCAGTAATACTCATGCGCATGACTTAACTTTTTTATAAATGTGTTGTTTTGTCATTTACACTGAGACGATAATGATATTGTTTTCAAAAATGTGCACTTTTAAACCCGTTTTCAAAAGTTTTCAGGCCCCTAAAACGGCCTTTTTGAGTATATATATATATATATATATATATATATATATATATATATATATATACATATATAACTATATATATTGTATTTTTAATGAGACTTAATATCATGTATTAAAATATATTTGTAATTACACATTGGTAATGAATACATTTTAAATACACTCACCCGGCCACTTTATTAGGTACCCCATGCTAGTAACGGGTTGGACTCCCTTTTGCCTTCAGAACTGCCTCAATTCTTCGTGGCATAGATTCAACAAGGTGCTGGAAGCATTCCTCAGGGAGTTTGGTCCATATTGACATGATGGCATCACACAGTTGCCGCAGATTTGTCGGCTGCACATCCATGATGCGAATCTCCCGTTCTCACCACATCCCAAAGATGCTCTGATTGGATTGAGATCTGTGACTGTGGAGGCCATTTGAGTACGCGAACTCATTGTCATGTTCAAGAAACCAGTCTGAGATGATTCCAGCTTTATGATATGGCGCATTATCCTGCTGAAAGTAGCCATTAGAAGTTGGGTACATTGTGGTCATAAAGGGATGGACATGGTCAGCAACAATACTCAGGTAGGCTGTGGCGTTGCAACGATGCTCAATTGGTACCAAGGGGCCCAAAGAGTGCCAAGAAAAATATTCCCCACACCATGACACCACCACCACCAGCCTGAACCGTTGATACAAGGCAGGATGGATCAATGCTTTCATGTTGTAGACGCCAAATTCTGACCCTACCATCCGAATGTCGCAGCAGAAATCGAGACTCATCAGACCAGGCAACGTTTTTCCAATCTTCTATTGTCCAATTTCGATGAGCTTGTGCAAATTGTAGCCTCAGTTTCCTGTTCTTAGCTGAAAGGAGTGGCACCCGGTGTGGTCTTCTGCTGCTGTAGCCCATCTGCCTCAAAGTTCCACGTACTGTGCGTTCAGAGATGCTCTTCTGCCCACCTTGGTTGTAACGGGATGGTTATTTGAGTCACTGTTGCCCTTCTATCAGCTCCGAACCAGTCTGGCCATTCTCCTCTGACCTCTGGCATCAACAAGGCATTTCCGCCCACAGAACTGCCGCTCACTGGATGTTTTTTCTTTTCTGGACCATTCTCTGTAAACCCTAGAGATGGTTGTGCGTGAAAATCCCAGTAGATTAGCAGTTTCTGAAATACTCAGACCAGCCCTTCTGGCACCAACAATCATGCCACGTTCAAAGTCACTCAAATCACCTTTCTTCCCCATACTGATGCTCGGTTTGAACTGCAGGAGATTGTCTTGACCATGTCTACATGCCTAAATGCACTGAGTTGCCGCCATGTGATTGGCTGCTTAGAAATTAAGTGTTAACGAGCAGTTGGACAGGTGTACCTAATAAAGTGGCCGGTGAGTGTATATTAACTTTACATGTAATATTGAATAACAGACTGCAGTTACAATCCTAACGAAGTAAACAAATGCTTTATAATGTATTCTTTATTTATGTACTTCTTCAAAGCACAGCAAAAGTTTAAAACATGATTTAAATGTTGGCTACTTTAAAATAAAAATTTGACATTGTTACAAACTGCCCTTTTTAAAGTGTACTTAGGCTAACTGTCTCAAGAAGTCATTAAAGTGTTCTCTTTTTAAGTATTCAATTAATTATTACATATCTGCAAGATTGGGTATTTTTATATTAGATACAATTACAACTACAAGTGCACACTCCATACATTTACTGTAACTGCATTACATTTTCATCAAAGTAAATATAGATTTTTTTAACCTATCTTACTCAAACAATAGTAATTCAAACCGCTTTAGACAGTAACACACACCCCTCCAAAACAAGCTTCATGATTTTAAGTATCAAATGGTTCAGCATGAGTTACATGCCAATGTTTTTAATACCAGGGGCGTAGGGAGCAATTCTGAACCTGGGGGGGGACATTAAATGCTAAGGGGTGTCGGGGGGTATTGGGTTTAGGGTTAGGTTTAGGTCTGGGGTAGAGTTAGGATCCGAGAACGTCATCTACCGACGTTTAAGGGTACCCTAAAAAGGCGGATATTGACGTATGGTCAAAGACGTCCCAAGACGTCAGTTATATGACGAATTGGGATAGATGTGCATGCGCGAGCGGTGCGCAATACCGCGATCATGGTCGACTGACAACATAAGCAGCTGAAGAATACCGGCTATTATTTTATTATTTTATTACCGGCGAATATTTTTTAATTTAATTGTGTATTTAAAAGTTGCAGAATGGATTAATTGGGAGACTCCAAAATTGGCAGAGATAGGCAGGCAATGCAAAACAAAATCCTACATTGCGAAATAGTGGGGGGGACAAAACTTAGATTTTGAAATGTGGGGGGACGTGTCACCCTCATCCCACACCCACAATGACTCCTACGCCCATGTTTAATACTAAGGGTCAAGGGTTTTATTAGCAGTAATAATGATCCTTGCCTTATTAAGCTGGAGTATCAGAGGTGTGTGTGTGTGTGTGTGTGTGTGTGTGTGTGTGTGTGTGTGTGTGTGTGTGTGTGTGTGTGTGTGTGTGTGTGTGTGTGTGTGTGTGTGTGTGTGTGTGTGTGTGTGTGTGTGTGTGTGTGTGTGTGTGTGTGTGTGTGTGTGTGTGTGTGTGTGTGTGTGTGTGTGTGTGTGTGTGTGTGTGTGTGTGTGTAGAGGTTTATACTGACACATGGTGCTAAAACACAAATAACCAGACAGATGCCTAGCGCCTCCAAGAGCCTCTCTACCACACATCTCCATATTTACACATCACAGCCCTTCAGTGTCAGCTGGAAGAGAGAGAGAGAGAGAGAGAGAGAGAGAGAGAGAGAGAGAGAGAGAGAGAGCTGTGTGTGCTTTTCCGTAATTGAAGAGAGATTACATGGTCTTTCAACCATGTAGTTGGTCATCACAACCCATTAACCATTTATATTAGATGCTGCTCCATGGTGTCAACAGTCATTTAGAGTACAGCTGAGGTTCAGAAAAGAAAAAAAGTGTTTTTTATAATTGCAACATAGACAATTTGATGATTTATTTTTACTGTTATGGTTTTATTCAAGTTGTCCCCAGGCAAGGGGCAAGACATGGAAGTGAAATCACAAACCCTAATTATTTCAACCTGTCTGCGATAATAGAACTGTTGTTATTGGCCAGAAAACAATCTCTTAAAATTCAATTTCATTTAAATAATTTGTACTTTAATAATAATAATAATAATAATAATAATACTTTACCCCACATCTACTGCATCTTATTGTATTTTTACCAATCAGATGGCAGCTGTACATGATAATGTTTTTTCCTGAGAACATCATTGCGCACAATTTGTTAAGATGTAGCGGGTGACACTTCCTACTCCTTTTTCCAATTCCACAATTCCCTAATTGAAGCCAAAAGCAAATAGACATGTGAGGTGAAACACTATACTAATGCTGATGAACACATTTGTGTTTCTGCAATACAAAAACATTCACCTTTGTGGAAAAAAACAAAACAATTTTGAGGTGCATACTGTAGATTACTGTAGTAGACATACTTGACTTGACTCTATAACACTCAATTGAGAATATAATCGAATCCTTTACCCAAGTCATTAACAATATTACCTGCCATCATCTCCAAGTACAGTAATTTAGCATGCACTTTCACATAATTTAAACGCATCATCAGTGTGTGGTGCCATACGGCTCTTGAAACACATGCAACAAGAATCAATGTAAATCAGTCACCCCGAGTCATTATTAACACTATCAGAAAGCACTGAATTAAGTTACTTGACTCTAATGCTAAAAACCAAGAGGCCAAAGTACTGTAATCATGTTTCAGGCAAAGCAGTGTTCACCTCTCCGCAGCTTATTTTCCCAGTCTGAGTTAATCGATTGGAAGACGTTAGCTAAGGTCAAGATGGGCTGCTTCTTCGTTTCCCAAACTCAGTGATCCCGAGTCAGTGTGCTAATGAGCTCGTATTACACAGCTGATCAATGCCATTGGATTCTCATTGGGGAAGAATCAAACCTCATTCAATAACAGTGAGTGTCTGACCTCAGTTGGATGGATGTAATAGCCATCATTTCAATAAAAGAGTAAAGGCTGGTGTTTTGCAAACTCTTGACATGTGTAATATCAAAAGGTCAGAAGGGTTATCCCGTGAAAGTGGAGTATAGAGAACAGAGCGCACCTGTAGGGTTACACAAGTGCAAAATCCCAGTCCGTTTCTCGAGCGTTCTCCGTTTTAGTGTAAAAGTATAAATCGAAAAACACACCTACTTTGTGATGGAATATGCTTCTGTACTGTGTCATTCGTAAAATTTCTGGACTGGTTGGTTTGGTTAATGGGTTATTTAAAAAATATGAAAACCTATGGGTCTAAAAACCTTTGACGGCACATCCAACACTGGGCTCATCCAACTGGAAGGACAGGCAGAGGTGAGTATCTTCTACATGTATAGGAAAAGCCACATGTCTTTATGATTGGGCCCAGTTAAGTTGAGAAAAGTAGGGGGCCAAGCACCGAACCCTGAGGCACGCCAGTGATATGTTGCTCTCTTACACACCTCTCCTCTCCAAGAAACATTGAATGCGATGCCATGTAAATCAAAGCAAATCAGTCATGGCCTGATATTTAATGTTGTGGAAATAAGATAAATATTTGGTAACACTTCACTTGAAGGGGAGTGCATAAGACTGACAAGACACCATCATAATCACTGACGTGACACGTCATGAATATGAAGGATATTTCATGCATGTTTATGACAGATGTCATGCAGTGCGTTTTTATGCAAATATGACATTGTTTGAGATGTCTTTGTCATGACACCTTGACATTACCAAGCCAACATAAATTGTCATATAAATATGTCATAAACATGACATAGCAGATTTATTATCAAACTTGAGAAACCACGTAGCTTTATGGGTTAAAATTACATTAAACTGTCATGTGGTTGGTTTTGACACTGGCTGTCATGAGGACATTATAACTGTTTAATGACAAATTCAAGTAGTACCACTGTAGTTGAGGTCACGAAAAATATTCATGACACAGTTATAATGCCTCATGACAGCCAATGTCAAAATCAACCACAGTTTAATGTAATGTTAACCCATAAAGCTACAATACATCATAACCTGGCATAAATATGTCATGATCAATCATCCAACTTAGAATTCTTAAGTTGGATGATTAATCATGACATATTTATGCCAGGTTATGATGTATTGGTTTATGTCAAGGTGTCATTACAAAGACATCTCAAACAATGTCATATTTGCATTAAACGTCATACACTCTCAGAAAAAAGGTAAAAAAGCTTTCACTGGGGCTGTACCTTTTCAAAAGGTACACTTTCGTATCCAAAGGCTGCATATTGGTATACCTTAGTGGTACATATTAGCACCTGGAATGTACAAATTAGCATCTAAAATGTACTTATTAGCACCTAAAATGTACATATCAACACTTAAAGTGTACATATTAGCACCTAAAATGTGCATATTAGTACCTAAAATGAACATATTACCACCTAAAATGTACATATTAACACCTAAAATGTACATATTAACAATTAAAATGTACATATTAGCACCTAAAATGTACATATTAACACTTAAAATGTACATATTAGCACCTAAAATGTACATATTACCACCTAAAATGTACATATTAACACCTAAAATGTACATATTAACACCTAAAATGTACAAATTAACAATTAAAATGTACATATTAGCACCTAACATGGACATATTAGTACCTAAAATATACATATTAGTACCTGAACATGTACATATTAACACTTAAAATGTACATATTAGCAGCTGAAATGGACATATTAGCACCTAAAATGTACATATTACCACTTAAAATTTACAAGTTAACACCTAAGATGTACATATTACCAATTAAAATGTACATATTGGCACCTGAAAAAGTACATATTAACACATAAAATGTACATATTAGCACCTAAAAATGTAAATATTAACACCTAAAATGTAGGCCTACCTATTAACAATTAAAATGT
Source organism: Hybognathus amarus (assembly GCA_030378365.1). Classification (NCBI taxonomy): domain Eukaryota; kingdom Metazoa; phylum Chordata; class Actinopteri; order Cypriniformes; family Leuciscidae; genus Hybognathus; species Hybognathus amarus. The sequence goes on along the minus strand of JAQIUQ010002733.1, from coordinate 257,982 downwards.
ACATATTGGCACCTAAAATGTACATATTAGCACCTAAAAATGTACATATTAACACCTAAAATGGACAAAAGTTTACCTTCTGAAAGGTACAGCCCCAGTGACAGCTTGTGTACCTTTTTTGAGTGTAATTGAGCAAATGACACTTCATGACAGTTTTCATAAACATGCATAAAACCTCCTTCATATTAATGATGTGTCATAATTATGAAGGTGTTATATCAGTCTTATGCACATCTCTTCAAGTAGTGTTACCAAATATTTTTCCTGTTGTGTGGTTGAAATGAGTCTGCTGTTTGTTAGTCCTGTCGGTGTTTTGAACACGGGTCATACAATCATAATTTAGAGTTGATTTGGTGTAGTTTCATACAAAGATTTTATTTGTTGCACTTTTATAGCAGAGCTGCCCCATTTCGTGACTCAGATTGTGTATTATGCTGTTGGATTTGGATAATTACTCTTGTGCAGATGTGTGTAAAGGTTCATGATCATCAGGTAAGGTAATGGGGAGCCATTTTATTACTCTATTAATTCCGTCTCCAGTGGGGCTCCTTAAATTCACTAATTAACTCACTAACTACAGTGTCTTACAGCCCTGCTTCACTTCTGTATTAACACATTAACCAATGACATAGCATAAGTCACATTTTAAGAATTGCATTTTAATCAAAAGGCTTAAAAATCTCTCTTCAGGAGTGTTGTTTCACAAAGGTATTGGTTGTCAAATGCTCTTTACCCTAGTTTATAATATCTATGAGTAAAAAAATATATAATAATAATTCAAATATATGTTCAAATGAATCAAAGATTCTTCTAAATTATCGTTTAGTGCTTCACAGAAAAAACAGCATTTTTAATTTTCGGAACTATCCTAACCAATCATCTATTTTTATTTTATTTTGTATTTTTTGTTATATGGAGCAATTAACAGCATCAATAGCTTCTATCCCTGGTTGTCTGTACAGCCCTCTTTTTCTGAGTGTCTCAGATATAAGACTATTCAAGAGGTTTAAATGCCTCCATCATTATTCTCTCATTGTTTAACACCCTTTAATAACTGCCTTCTTTTCATCCACTCAAACAGCTGTCATCTTCTCTTTACACATGCGGATCGGGGCAGATGTATGACAGCGGTTCAGGCACATCACTTTGAGTGTTTCGTATCAGAGCGGACGCAGAGAAATGTAAATGACGATCAGATGGCTTCTGTGACGTGAAAGACTTCACATGAAGAATGAAATGTGTCCAGACAAATTTAAGAAATCTACTTTGTGTGACAGCACATTCAGATCTATATTTAGTGTAGTGATTTTCAGTGTTAACGACTGTAATGTCTAGAGTTTTAGAAAGAGTAATGACAATGTGACTATATCATTTTATTAACACGTAGTTAAGCATCAAAGTGCATTTGACAAATTGTTTAAAAGTAATAATAATTTTGTTTCATGGAGAAAGACATAAACTGCAAGAAAATGATTAATTTTGCTGGTGAATTATTTATTTATGTGTTTGCATGAGATATCCTAGGATATGAGATCATAACCTGACCATTAGAGAAAACATCTGTGATTATCAATGGTGTGATATCTTACAGCCATGTAAATTATATTTTTAATCACAATAGGATTACTGTGTTTTGTTTTGTTTGATAAAGCAAAAAGACTGCTGCACTTATATCCAGAACTTTATTTCAACCCGTTTTCAAGCTTTGTGACATGGTGCATTATCCTGCTGGGAAGTAGCCATCAAAGGATGGGTACATGGTGGCCATATGGACATGGTCAGAAACAATGCTCAGGTAGGCCGTGGCATTTAAACGATGCCCAATTGGCACTAAAGTGTGCCATGAAAACAACCCCCCACACCATTACAACACCACCACCAGCCTGCACAGTGGTAACAAGGCATGATGGATCCATGTTCTCATTTTGGTTTACGCCAAATTCTGACTCTACCATCTGAATGTTGAGCCCGTTCTCATCCTTTAGCGTCACATAAAGCGCTTTATGACAAAACGGCGCTATACTACGCACATGGTACCCTTTATCGTTTATATAACACGCAAACTCAAGGCGTCATGAATCCTTTAGCGTAATATGAAGCTACCCTTCCCTACCCCACACCTAAACCTAACCATCACAGCGCGTGTTATATTAACGATAAAGGGTACCATGCGCGTAGTATAAACGCAGTTTTGTCATATAACGTTCTATATGACGCTAAAGGATGAGAACGCGTTCGGAATGTCTCAACAGAAATCGAGACTCATCAGACCAGGCAACATTTTTCCAGTCTTCAACTGTCCAATTTTGGTGAGCTCTGTCAAATTGAAGCCTCTTTGTCCTATTTGTAGTGGAGATGAGTGGTACCCGGTGGGGTCTTCTGCTGTTGTAGCCCATCCGCCTCAAGGTTGTGTGTGTTGTGGCTTCACAAATGCTTTGCTGCATACCTCGGTTGTAACGAGTGGTTATTTCAGTCAAAGTTGCTCTTCTATCAGCTTGAATCAGTTGGCCCATTCTCCTCTGACCTCTGAGCATCAACAAAGGCATTTTCACCCACAGGACTGCCGCACACTGGATGTTTTTCCCTTTTCACACCATTCTTTGTAAACCCTGAGAACTGGTTGTGTGTGAAAATCCCAGTAACTGAGCAGATTGTGAAATACTCAGACTGGCCCGTCTGGCAACAACAACCATGCCACGCTCAAAATTGCTTAAATCACCGTTCTTTCCCATTCTGACATTTAGTTTGGAGTTCAGGAGATTGTCTTGACCAGGACCACACCCTAAATGCATTGAAGCAACTGCCATGTGATTGGTTGATTAGATCATTGCATTAACGAGAAATTGAACAGGTGTTCCTAATAACCATTTAGGTGATATGTTTTGGTATAAGCAAATGTATGTAGGCTATATAAAGTAACTGTACCCTCATACTAACCCACTGTATCTCAAATGAGATCACACATTAGTTTTTTATAATATCAATAATATTTATTTTATTCAATTTTATTTTATTTAAAAATAAATCTGATCTAATTCTACAAGTTCGAGAAGCAGTTTTGCTTGGATATGTAACAATAGCGAAGAAAAGACGATCGCAACTTCTGCTTCATGATGGCTCTAACAGCAACCTTGATTGTTATCAAATTCAAATCCATTAAAACTTTCAGCAGCAGAAAATAGAACACATTATTATAAATATATATATATTTTTAATCCTGAAAATTTAAAATAATTGCAATTATTTTAGTCAGAAAGAGAGAACATTTTACGGAGCATGTGTGAATAGGGTACTTTACACGACAACTATGTTTTAAAAACTGAAAAGTTTATTCTTCGCGTTTTTCGCATTCAGACGACAACTTGTCAAACCAATCCCGTTCACACTGATCCGTGAAAAACGACTAAAAACGCTGTATTATTCATGCCATGCCAGTAGGTGGCAATGTCACTTTATAAAGAAACAAGCATCTATAGACTGAACGTGTAGTACACCTGTGCATGTCACCATTTTCACGTTTTTGTCATTTACACAATATAAAATACTGACTTTATTCAGTAATTTTATCGAAATTTTCGTAAACCCTAAAACACAAGAAGCTTAATTCAAAATACAGGCAAAACACCTATACAAAATAAATAAATACACATATATATATAATATACATAGATCTGTTTTTCTGGACTCCCCCAAGGATCATTTTCAAACACTTGTGTTTTTAAGCCCCCAAAATGCCGTACTTGTGTAAATTAATTGACCAAACATCATACAAAGTTATCCATTTTTAGTTGCAAACAGTGTCATGCAAATCGTCCCTTAGTGTTATCACTTGTGTTTAATTTAGCATGTTACAATTACCGCCAAACTGTGCCTCCAAACATCAAATATTAATGCTATGCAAACATGCCATATTTCCCTAAAATCATATGCTCATTTGGAACTGTTAAAGTGTGTGTTAATGACTTTGGCATGCCTGTGCGGGCAGATTAAGGAAGCTCACAGGAAGTGTCTTTGACCCAATATTTAAAATGTGTTGGATTTGGCCAAACTGACAGCCCAGTGTCCCGACAGCATCAAACGCACCGAGCCCAGTGAGAGGACAGTCTGTTCACTGACTCCTAATTACAGTCCATCTGACGCCCCTCCTCTGCCAATAACAACTCAACCGCGATTCACTTCACTAAACACAATTCATAAAAGAAATTCATAATGCTATAAGCAAGGCAATTAGCAAAACAAAGGAGTCAGCCATTTTGTTTAATTCATGGCTGTTTTTTTTTTCACTGAATGGTTACAAACACATTACAAGTAGTGCCTACTTTAACAATTTACCTTTGTAAATAGGGATGTAAATATGACAATTTTTGGCTCGATACCGATAACCGATAATACTTTATATTTGAAAGCCGATAACCGATATATTGGCCGATAAATGTAAATTCACATTTTTAGACAATTTTTGAGAGCCTGATTATTAAAAAAAGTCTCCTCAGTAAAAGCCAAGATACAAACACAATTATGATGTTCTTATTTTAATGTTGTGTAGCCGATATGACAGACTTTTCACTTTAACTCGATTTTTTTCATTTTTCAAGTGATTTCAATCGTATTAACAAGAAATTTAGAAGCATCATGTTGAACAGTGCGCATCTAAAGTACCTCAGCTGAAGGAAATAATATGTTATTTATCGGCTTTTAGATATCGGCTAAATGTTCTCTGTTGGGCCGATAACGATAACATTAAAAATGATCATATATCGGCCGATACCGATAATGTGGTCGATATATCGTGCATCCCTATTTGTAAACTCAGTAAATGGATGACATGATTTATTTGTAACTGGTTTAAATATACTGTTAGTCGACAAATTACACATCTGCGAGTAAAATGGAAGTACACGGCGCAGAAAGTGTCCACTCTGAAGGGTCACATCGCTTCCTAATCGCATTATTGTTTGGGATCCAAATTGAATTCTGCAGACACATGTAGTGTAAAGCTCTGGATAAAGCCTTCCTGCGAGCGTTTGTGAGAACACGGCTGTGAAATTCCACTCTGGACCCGCATTCTGTGTCAAATCCGGGTTGATTAAAAGTGGTTAGCGGAGGCTGTTCACAGCTAAGACCTCCGTAATTAAAGAATAACAGCGTGCCGCATTCTGTGACAGCGGATGCTACCATGTGTTCGGCAGGTCAGCGGCCCGAGTGAGACACATTTATACATTTGCTGCTGGCGGGATCAAGAGCTCATTACACCGGCGGAGGTGTTTTACTGTAATCTGGGAGGACTAGTCCAACTGCACTACAACGCCAACTTAAGTCCTGTTTAAATAAATCTGCCATGTATATTTAGGCCTGCGTGATTACATTTCAACAGCTTGAACACTCATGACGCTTTACTCACACAGGTGTTTTCATCAAGTAAATCAGTTAAAGGGATAATTCACTTTGAAATTAATTGTTGGTATGTTTTAGCTTACCTCAAGGGCATCCAAGATGTAGGTGTCTTTGTTTCTGCAGTATTTTCAATTTGGATATTTTAAGGTCAAACCGTTTGTGTCTATCAGTCATATAATGGAAGTTTCCGCTTTGTGGCTGTGGTTACAAGAGGTTAAAACGATATAAATACTGTTCGTTTTCTCACACAAACCGCTTGTTTCGTGTCTTAGGCCATTAATGTGTACTTACATTTTCTGAGTCATTAAATCATGTTTAATTTGGACTTCTCTGTGCATGCTCTTTGAGGTGGTGACCATAGACCTGCATTATATGACTGATCGACAAGAACGGTTTGACCTAAAAATATTAAAATTGAAAATACTGTGGAAACAAAGACACCTACATCTTGGTTGCCCTTGAAACAAGCTAAAACATATCGAAAATGAATTTCAAAGTAAACTATCCCTTTAAGATACGTTTCAAAATGAAAGTTTCGTCTGAATTGGTGAGATATTTTCTCTATACGCATGGGGCTTTTGGGCATTTAGCGATGTCAAGAAGATTAGACATTAATGAGACACTGTTTGGAATAAATTTGAACTTAACCCTGACTTTCATGTACGATTATTGCCTCAAAACGCAATTGTTTTCCAATATTTTCAAAATGCATTGCAAATTTGAGCCTCAGAGAGAAGCAAAATGCAAACAGGAACATCGCCACAGAGAACAGTTTGACTGATTAGAATCATGAAACACTGGGTAATTACTTCAGCGTGTCTGATCCCTCTCTGAATTGAAGAGCCCTCCGAGAGCCAGCATTCATCTCCAGACGACATGTATTGGTGTAAAATTAACGATGTTCGAAGCAGTGTCCTGGCAGGAGTGAAAGTGCTGCCACAATTAGCCTTAACGCTGGGATAACAGCACGCCAAATGGTGCCGTCAGCCCGCCGTTTAATTGCCTTGGCACTGCTGCCACATATAATCACCTGTCATTACTAACAGAGACTGCATCTGTTTATGCGTCTGTCCAAGGTGCCAAAATCGTGCCAGTCTTATGGAGGAGATGGCTTTTGCTAAGACCCAGACACAGAAGGTCATTTGCCAAATCAGACTTCACACATGGGTATATTATAGACAATGTTTACCGAGAGAGAATTTACCCTGTTGGGACAAACAAGAGATTTTACGTAATTAGGCCAGTGGATTTCATAAGGGCCATCTTCAATGGTTGGTTTTATTAACTTAAAAGCTCATAGATATTCATAACCCGCACTCTTATCTTAAAACATTCAATAAGATTTTTTAAATCCAACCACTCACAAAAAAAAGAGGAAGACAGAGTAAAAAACAGCCGTGTCAGCTCTGTTCCAGCCCGTTCTCTTGTGTGACAGGCCGTTCTGCCCACTATCAAAGCCTCACACTCCCTCTCCTCTGATCTGCAGCCGCACTAATTGACAGATTGAGGGATGGAAGACGGTGTTCACACCTGACGGGACGAGCCGCGCGCACACCTCAGTGTCCGTCTGTGGCCGCGGCGAGAGGACGAGCGCCGTGCTGATGTATGACTGCGGACGGGCGGCACAGCTGTTGAGAGACAGAGAGGAGGAAGAAAGAAAGAATGAATGAATAAACGAAAAAGAAAGAAAGAACAAACAAAAGAAAGAATGTTTGGATAAAGAAAATAAAAAATTAAAGAAGAAATTAAATGAAAAAAATATGAAACAAAAGACAAAGATAAAGATAAGAAAGAAACAATGGAAAATCAATAAAGACACCTGAAAATCGAAAGCATGTAAAACAAATAAAGTCATTGTTTTGGGGTTGTATTGCGCACAAAAAGTATTCTTGTTGCTTCGTAACCTTAAAAGGAGTAGCCTAGTTCACTTTTAAAAAAAAAAACTTTTTGCTGATAATTTACTCACCCCATGTTATCCAAGATATCCATGTCATTCTTTCTTCAGTCAAAAAGAAATTGAGATTTTTGATGAAAACATTCCAGGATTTCTCCATATAATGGACTTCAATGGGAACCAAACGGTTCAAGGTCCAAAAGACAGTTTCAGTGCAAACTGTTCAAAGGGCTTTAAATGATTCCAGACAATGAAGGGTCTCATCAAGCGAAATCGATCGCTCTTTTAACCCTCTGGGTTCTTCGGGTTAATAATGACGCTGAAGCGTTAAAAAAAAAAAAATTTTAATCGTAGCTTCATCGGAATGGTCCGAAACTCGGTGACTTTAATGGTACTTGGTATATGAACACCCAAAAAATTAGGGACAGGATTTGAAAAGTCTAAGTGGTCGTAAAAAGAATAGTCACACTCAGGACCTTTGGGTCAAAAATGACCCGCATAGGAAATGAATGGGAAATTGGCAAAAATGTGAAAATACTGAGGTTTTTTTGTGCGTACAATCTACAAATCAGCAACGATCTTGAAAAAAAGCACACAACAGTGAAGGGGTGAATCTATAAAACATCAAGAGTGCAAAACAGACACATCCACACACACACACAAACACACCTTTATACACAAACACGCCAAAATATTTTGTATTTTTAGAAAGCTCAGTTTGTCCATCGAGATGGCATCCATCTAATTTCAAAAATTGCTTTTATGAGGCCTAGGCTTGACTCCTAAATGAAATACAGCTTAAAAAAATTATTATATTCTATTATTCTATTATTCTCTATTATTCTAATACTATTATATTCAATGGGGAAAATTTGGTCAAAATTATTGCATTAATACTAATATATATATATATATATATATATATATATATATATATATATATATATATATATATATTTAATTTCTCAAAACACCAAAAAAAAGAAAAGAAAAAAGTATTATAAAAAACAATTAAAAAAAATTATGATTTTCTTTTTTAAATATGAATTCCGCCCTTCAGGTAAATTTTTGACCCGAAGGTCCTGAGTGTGACTGTTAAACGAAGAACCCCAGAGGGTTAAAAAACAAAAACAAAGTTTAAGTTTTATAAGCTCAAATGCTCGCCTTGCTCTGTTCTGTGATGCGCGTCGTGACTCTCCTGTTCAAATCTTTTTTCGAATCTGTCCGAAACCATAGAGGGCGTTATGCAGTGCACTCATTCAATCCCAAAATACACCACAATAAAGAATGTACAACGATGTGGTGAATACCCATAATGCACTGTGACATTTGCACGCCAAATGAATTCCCGTGTCTGACCAGAAGATGGCGCCGCCGCTGAATCATTCATCCATCCACTCATTTATTAGACACTTCATTCTACAGCAAGTACAGCTCGTTCCAATCGTCATTACGCTATTACGACGTCATTGCACGTGCGCAGTCCTTTCAGTTTCGGTTTTAATCCGATCAAGTGTTTACATGTTCTCTGGATCGGATTAGACAAGGAATAAACCCCCGTTTCAATCCAATGGAGAGTTCATTTGTATAGAGCTCAGTCTCAGCCTACAAATCTAGACACAACCTAGCAGCAGCAAAAATCATTTCGCAGCCTGTGTGGTCTAGCAACTCTCCATAGACGTTTTAGCTGGAAAAAACCAACTCAGGACGGTCCAATCACATCGTGTATAGAGTCGGTGGGCAGGGCTAACATAATGACGAAAGAGTTGCAAGTAGTTGAAAGAGCAAGCTCAGACATATTTGGTTTTGAAGTTGTTCATCCTCGGATGCGGTGTCACGTGCGCTTTCACAAAAAAAAACTATGGCGAAACAATCAATTTGGCATTTTTGCCACGCTCGTGCTGACGCTGTCCAGTATAAAGGCTTTACTCCGTGTCAGCATGCGCTCTGATCGGTAAAGGTGCATGGACCTCTACCGAATCATCTCTAGCACTCAGCATCCGAAGCACCACTACTCCGCCTCTGTTTCCCTCGAAAGGTGATATTAGTATTTAAACATTCTCTATGATATTATTTTTTTAATGACACACTGTCTCTTTCTCTCTCATACACACACACATACTGTCTCTTTCTCTCACACATATGTAGGGTAGTTATAAACTCTTTAGACATTTAATGATTAGTGTTTTATTTTTTAAGTTTGTGGGTCGTGTAAAAAACAAAAAAAAATCCCTTATTTTGGGGATTGATTCTGGGAATCTCCATTATTTTCAATGTTCAAGTTGACAACTATGGTCTGGATATGGTAAAATTTTAATTGCTCTGCAGCTCCGCTGACTATGTCACCTTCGTTGCTCTGATTGGTTGTAGAGCTATCCAATTGCATGCAGAGCGAATTCGAAAGACAACCGTTCATCCCGCCTCTCTTGAGCTGATTTCGAACACAGCCAGGAAACATTAAAGACTGAACGAGATAATGAACAAGACACAGGTGCGACACATTAGGGGACAAAGTCAGTCACTATGGCAACATATGAACAGAGACATGAAACTGAGGCCCTGTTTACACGAGAACGCTCGCGGGTGAAAACGTAAAAAATATTTTATCGGATGTGCCTTTCGTTTCACACGGCAACAGCGTTTTTGGGGCTTAAAACGCAAAAAGTGAAACCACCCTCCAGAGTGGAAATCTTTAAAACGCTCCACGCGCGTTCCCGTGTAAATGGTAAAAACGCAAAGGTCTGCTTGACAGTGAAGGTTGTATGCAGGCGCGCGGACTTGGTGTTGTTGCAGTATGACTCTCAGCCGCCTGGTAGCGACAACACTACATTGAATTTCACAGACTTTTGCTGTCACCATCTGCACGCAGATTTCACACCCAAAATGCTCTGTCTAAACGCAATATATAAAAAGTGATAATGCAACGCCACACGTTTTCTCTTCAGAAATCGTCTTCATGTAAACATAGCCTAAACAGGACCTGAACTGGGAGCAGAGCAAAACGAACTCAAAGATCAACTGAAACATATTATAATACACAAACAAAACTAAACAAAGACTAAACAAATGAAAACAGATTAAATGAAAAGATGAACAAACTTCTGTTGAAGTCAAGTCACTATGATTCAATGATGCAATCAGAATTCAATTCTCCTGTAAAACAGCTCTAAAATTCAGTGTTGATTCAGTTCCGTTCAATAACTGTGTAAAGTTCATCAATTATGAAAATAGTTCAATTAATCTTACTGTGTATAGCAGCTCTGGAGAAAACACAGTGGACATCTCCTGTCATACTCAAATCAGTAATATTGCTGAATATTACGTGTCCCCATTATTGAGTGCCAATGGCGACAGTTCTCTCCACTGTTATCATAAAAAATGTCAACAGGTCATATGATACCCAGCTAACAATATTTTGTTTTAGTTTTTTTCTTAGAGCTCGTCCCACACAAAAACGCGTTTCACTGTATACGTATAAATTTTATTTTTCGTCCACACGGATCCGCCGTTTTGGGAGAGTGAAACCGCTATTTTTTGAAACCGGGTCCCAAAGTGGATAAATCTGAAAACGACACCCTTGCGGTTTCGTGTGTACAGCCAATCCGTATATTTTGTGAAACGATGATGTCATCACATCACGTGTCGGCTGCGTCACACACCATCTTCGTCTTCTTCTTCTTGGTTCATATGCAGCGCGCAAGGTTATGCGCATGCTCAAAGTCTTCTTCTCTGTGTATTGTGTATCTCTGTGGCAGAATTACAGCGCCCCATACTGATCTGGCATATATACTACACCGTTTTCAGTTGGTTTCGGTGGTTTCGTGTGAATGCAGATATTTGTTGAGTCGACGCAGTGTTTACAGTTTTTTTTAGAACGAGGAAAAGAAAATCGGACAGGGAACGCACTCGGCTTCGTGTGGACGTGACCTTAGTTTGTGGGCTGATATCTCTATAAAGATTTCCATTAGACAATTCTCATAGCTGGTTCACACACTTTTACTTGAACCACTATTTGTGCCCCACAAACAGACACGTGATCTGTACTGCAGAAGCCGTGTTAGAGCATGATATGGCACAAAGAGAGTGCTAAAGCTGGTACTGATCTCACACACACACACACACACACAAGCTGATGAAAGGAAGAGGTCTTGACCACAAAGCACGCTTTAAGTAAATTAATAGAGTAGGACAGGCTGAAGATTGCCTCAGTGGCTCTCTGCCCAGTGCTACAATAATAGCCAGTGTGTGTGTGTGTGTGACAGAGAGTGGTAGCAGGATGTGACAGGCCCCCCTCGGCCCTCAGGTTTGACCCTCCACCCAGCGCTGCTCCTCCACAATGCGAACGCTGACAGGACCAGCTGTGGTGTGCGGCCGAGATTGATGGAATTTTCCATAACTGTTTCCTCTCGAGTTCTCCTTCACCTTCAGGATAATTTATGACCCGCTCTCCAGCCTCCAAGAGACAATATGCTTGCCTTGAAATTAACTGTAACAGCTCTTGTAGGTTGTAATTAACAGCGGTTCATGGAGCGAGAACGCCAGCCGGAGCGCCGACTGCATCAGCATGAATAATTGATGGCGTTTCCAGGGGAAATTAAGAGCTCCTAACATTATTGTTTTCACACACATGTCCACTTTGGTTAAAGTCAAATCGTGCTCGCTGAAACCGTAAAATTCCATCTGCGGTCCCATGACAAAGTGCGCCTGCTACGACACGGCGATGTGGGATTGGCTGAACACAAACTTGGCGGGCGTCGGACTGTGAACGGATCGTCATGTGTGCTCATATTTCTGCCGTTTAAACATATTTACATTCATTATTCTTCTTCTCACAAGCTACTATGTACAGAAGAGTTCAGTTTGCTAAAGTACGGCCCAGCGGTTAGCACTTGTGTGCTCGCATGTAAGACCGTGTTCGAGTCCAGCCCTGAATCATCTTCCACTCGTCACATCGGCCTCGCCAGTGAAGATGTGCTGCGCATCTACCAAATCTGATGACCAATGCTTGATGTTTAGATTCTTTTGAGATAATTATTTGGTGAAGAAAAACCGGTAACATTTTACTTGAAGGGGTGTGCGTAAGACTCACATGACTCCTTCATAACCATGACATGACATATGTCTTGAATATGAAGTAGGGTTTATGCATGTTTAAGTGTCTTTCGCTCAATAATTACATTTTGAATGCAAATATGACATTGTTTAAGATGTCTTTATGACACTTTGACATAAACCAATACATCATAACCTGTCAGTGTCTTTGTCATGACAACTTGACATTAAATGAAGTTAAACTGTCATGTGGTTGGCTTTACATTGGCTGTCATGAGGCCATTATAACTGTGTCATGAATATTTTTCGTGACCTCAACTACAGTGGTACTAATTGAATTTGTCATTAAAACGTTATAATGTCCTCATGACAGCCAGTGTCAAAACCAACCTGACAGTTGTGTAATGTTAACTTTAGTTAGTTAAATTTAGTTAAGTGACTCTCCTGTTCCAATTCGTCTATCAAAATGAATCGTAATCTTTTTCCGAGTCTAACTAGTTCATTATGTTCGCTGAATGAATCAAATGACACGAAAAAAGATTCGTTCATTTTCATAAATGAGTTCGAACAGGAGAGTCACGAACGCGCATCACAGAACAGAGCAAGGCGACCATTTGAGCTTATAAAACTTAAACTTTCTTATATATGTATGTATATATATATATATATATATATATATATATATTTTTTTTTTTTAAGAAGCGATCGTTTTCATCAAAAACCTTAATTTCTTTTCAACTGAAGAAAGAATGACATGGACATCTTGGATCACATGGGGGTGAGTAAATTATCATCAGCAAAAGTTTTTTTTTTTTTTTTTTAAATGAACTACTCCAAGTGTTGTTTTGTTTAGAAAGCCTTTCTTTAAAGTGAATTTCGTTTCGTATAAATTGTATCTTAATTTTAATAAATTTTTCATCAACCAATTGCCTGGATTTAATTAAATGAGAAGCAAATATAGCTGGATTTACAAATGCACATCTTGATTGTTGCAAGCACACGTCAAAATAAAGACAACCACAACAACCGTTGAATTGTCCTGGTTTGAGGTAATCATTGTCACCAATTTGGTGAACAGATTCCCCAGTCTGAGAGTTTTTATCAGGGTTTTTGGCGCGGAACTTAATAAATCGTGTCGTATATCACTGCCTCCGTATCGATTTTCAAATAAATTCGCTCGGAAAGTGTACGTAAGATCTTCCGAACCATCAGAATTCACACCATGTACGCCCGTCTTAAGTATGAAGTGCGTAATTCTTCACCATTGGTATCACCAAGTAAAATTACACAAAAAAATGTTGATTTCAAGCAATTTTCCGACCACTCCATTGGTCAGTCAAAAGATCCGTCCGCCCCAAACTTCGCCATTGGTTGAGTCACAGTCGTGGTGTTGGTCTGGTCAGGGTGATCAAACATACAGCAAAACACTGCATATGGAACTGGTAATAGAAGTATTTGACTTTAATAAAATTGCACAGCATTAAACTTCATAGTAAGAATAAGGAATCTAGTTTGTGATGGGCACAGCAAAAAAACAAGAGAGCGGGACGGTGCAGGGAATATAAAGAGCACATGTGCCCGCTTGAGATGCACCAGAGATGGAGGAGCAGATGGTGTCGACTCCCTCTTCATTTATCAAACATGGCCCACCAGCGCCTCTCATCCTCCTGCCCTGAAGCCCCTCGTCGTTTAGTTCAAATGCCCATTATCATGTAATAGCCTCTCTCAAATAACCCCCCGCCAGATCTGATGCTGAGGACCACCGTCTTTAACTCGGGTAATCCAGAGCTCTATGTTGGCGGGTCAGTGTGAGGTCATTTCCTGGGTGGGTGTGGAGGTGTCAACCAGGGTCAGGAGTCAAAGGTCACACACACAAGTCTTCATGGTGCGAGTGGGACATAGTGAAAGGTGCTGTCACTACACCAAACAAAGACACAAAGTCTGTCGCAAGGGTCGGGATTCGTATCTCAGATTTCAGTTCCACCACTTTCATAAGTCGAAATAAATGGTAGAGACTGGTGTATGAATATCAGAATTTTAACTTCGATCATAAACTGTGTTAGACCCAAAATATCATAACGCAACTGACTGATTATTTCTGAAGTTAAGGCAAAAAGCAACACAAGTGTGGCTTTTAGACTCGCTGAACCACTGGATTTGCTGAAGGATGTTTTAAACTTCTATGTTGTAGTATGTGACCCTTCTTTGAACCACATATCCCATTCAAACGTGTTTGAACCATCCGCAAAAAGGCTGTTGACAGGTCTTGAGAACCATTTACACACACACAAAACAGACGCTGAATCGCTCTAAGATATTCTCTGTCGAACACCGGCCTCTTCAGACAGTGTGTTTATGGACAGATGACAATACCTGTCTTCTAGTGTAGACAAATAAATGCAACTTTGTGACTCCAGGTCTGGGGTTCAGAGAGCGGCCATTCAAACAAACCTAGCTTTCATCAGTGCCGTCTACACACAGGGACGCAAAGCATCATACAGGGCTAAACATAAGTATTATTTGTATGCTTTTCACTGTACAGAACCATGTGCAATGTATGGAAGCTTGTTTCTGACACAGGAAAAAAAATAAAAGGTAATTGCGACTTTTTAATCTTACAATTCATTTTTTCTCACAATTGCGAGTTTACATTCGCAATTTGACTTTATTTCTCAGAATTGCAGATATAATGTCACAGTCACAATTGCTACAATATAAAGTCAGAATTGCCAGATATAAAGTCAGAATTGCAAGATATAAAGTTGCAATTGCATGTTATAAAGTCAGAATTGCATGATATAAAGTCAGAATTGTGAGATATAAAGTTGCAATTGCATGTTAAAGTCAGAATTGCGTGATATAAAGTCAGAATTGTCGATATATAAAGTTGCAATTGCGTGTTATATAGTCAGAATTGCGAGATATAAAGTCAGAATTGCAACATAGTAAAGTTGCAATTGCGTGTTATATAGTCAAGAATTGCGAGATATAAAGTCAGAATTGCAAGATATAAAGTCAGAATTGCAAGATATAAAGTCAGATTTGTGATATATAAAGTTGCAATTGCGTGTTATAAAGTCAGAATTGCAAGAGATATAAAGTCAGAATTGCAAGAGATATAAAGTCAGAATTGCGTGATGTAAAGTCAGAATTGTGTGATATAAAGTCAGAATTGTGTGATATAAAGTCAGAATTGCGAGATATAAAGTCAGAATTGTGAGATATAAAGTCAGAATTGTGAGATAAAAAGTCAGAATTGTGAGATTTAAAGTCAGAATTGTGAAGATTTAAACTATTTGAGGGGAAAAAAGTTAGTCTTTTTTTCCCCTTAGAATTGGCCTGATAAGTTGGAATTGCAAGTTTATATCTCACAATTCTGAGAAAAGATGTCAGAATTTTGAGATATAAAATCGCAATTGTGAGAAAAAAGTCAGAATTGTGAAATAAAAGTCGCACTTTATTTATTTTTTTCTCAGAATTGCAACTTCGAATCTACGCAATTCTGACTTTATATCACACACTTGCAACTTTATAATTGAGACTTTATTTCTCACAATTCGGATTTCATATTTCACAATTTTTTGGTGATGGAAACAAGCTTCCATAGCAATGGAAAGATGCCATGGTGTTAAAGTTTAAGTTTAGAAAAATGATATATAAAAGAAAAACAGAACAACGTGGCAGAGTTAAACATTAGATTGATTTAATGGATGTAAAAGGTTATGCAACTTAGAATTGTTCATGTATTATTAATGAACATGAATTAACAATAAATAATAACTCATTAAAAATACCATTAAGCAAGATTAATAAATGCTGTAAGAACATTTGTGGTATCAGTTCATAATACGCATTGAATAATGTTAACAAATTTAACCTTATTGTAAATCTTACCTATGAAATGACAAAAGATATAAGTTTATCTGTAAACATCTAACATTTAGGAAATTAATAATCAACAGAATGTACACTGTAAAAAATATGTTCATGATTTGTAATCACAAAATTTTTTCTTTTGTCAAATCAACTTAATAATTGATGTGGTTCAGATAACCACAATGTTAAGACTCGCTTCTGCCGTTTTCACACACATCCCAACACCTGCCTCTATTCTGGCAATAATCGATCTACGTTTCGTCATTCAATAATGTCCTAATGCGTTAAAGCAAGTCCCGTTTCCACATTTTGTCTAATTGACTTCTCGCTTCCATCAAAAGACAGATCAGGATCCAGAAATACACAGGGTTGTGAATGGTGTTTCACAGTGTCCACCAACAGCCACCGCTCAGCGCTCCATCTATGTCAAAGTGTGCCGGACACACTGAAAGCATTATATGAGGTGTAAAACATTGAGAAACATGCCTCTGAATGCTGAAGGAGGCACAGACAATAGTGGCCCTCGGGGTGGATCATCAACAGACTGGCGCAGTAAAACATCCTGTTCCTGCCCCCTACTTGAAATGCCAGAGAGGAGTGGATGTCTCTTTGTCCACTTCTGTAGATCTTCACTGAACCAACTGTTGCCCTTACGCTTTGCCATATGCTGCCTATACAGCAACTCTGTTCTCTTCCTTTAAAATCTGTTCCCAATTCAATCCAACAAGCTTTAGTGATGTCGAGTGAATGAAGTTTATAGAGCCTTTCTTGACAACCACAAAGATGGACGACGTGAGATTCCAGAAGTGTGTTGTCATTGGAACACTTACTGCCATGGAAACCAATAACCTCTGAGACTAGCTAAATATGACTATCATTAGCCTAACTAGATACGTATTCATAAAACACATAGTTCTGAACTCTGATGAGCCTGCACCTGTGATTACTTAATGTGTTGATGTAGTGTGATTAATTATAAATTGATTAATCATAGTGCAATTAAATCGTAATCATAAAAAAAATCCATTAAAAAAACATAACACAGTTAATTGTGTCCATAAATTTCAGTAATTGCTTAATTCTTTTATTCCAGGATTTGATTTGATTTGATTGAATGGATAGGCGTATGTTAATAATTATGTTTTAATAGCATAATAAACCTATTGAGTTACTGCTTCATTTTACAGTGAATTTGTTACACGTTACATATGCATAAAAATATGGATAATTATAAGTAGCTAAATCAACACTGACACCTTAAAATAATGTCTAACCAACTATTGTTATTCATTCTCCTTAAAGTCTTTTAAAGTCTTGCTTTCTGCTACAATAATGCATAAATGATACTTTAAGGGTCTGTTAACATGAAAACCAAACTAAAAACTGCTCATTTACTCGTCCTAATCGGTGCACAAGTTGGTTACACTTTATTTCGATAGTCACTTTAGACATTCTACTAACTGTAAGTAACTTTTCAACTACATGTCAGCTAAGTGTCATTAGAGTATTAGTAGGCTGTAGTAGACAGTCAGTAGACTGTTAGGTTATGGTTAGGTGTTAGGGTTCAGGGTAGGGTTGCACCAGCTGTTCGTAAGTTCTTACTTAAACTGAAACGTAAAGTCCACACTAGAGGCTTAGTAACTACTAGCTAGTTTGTAACTAACTCTTTACTTTATTCCGTTGCACCATTCGTTCGTAAGGCAAAACGTAGCTAGTAGGTCGTAAACTCTCCGTAAAGTAATGCGTTGACGCATAGTAATGACGTCTATTTTTTTAAGCCAATCACAAGCCTTCTTATAGGTAAACAGGAAATAGTCTGAACAGCGCGGAATTTCAAACTCATTCCTGACTGAAAGTTTAAAAAAGACGTTACAACAAACGTTGTCAAAATCAAAACATTAAACTTTTAATTTTAACATTTATGCTTGGCATGCACACGTAGCTGTTCATGTGGCGACACAAGGCAAGTGACACCCTGCGGATCACTCTACATACTGTAGATTTATGAATTTGTATACAATCGCCGACTAAATTTTGAAATGATCCAGTAGCAAAATAACGTAATGCGACGCAGACTTGAAGGCTTGGGGAGAGAGCGCCGTTTTCGGTCCGTTTCATGTTGAATATCAGCCGCGATCATGTCCGTTATCCGCATTATTCCCTCTCTTTTAAAGCGCAAACGAGCAAATATGTCGACATCATCATAAATATCCAAATGATGATGTCGGTCTGCAAAACTCGTCGACGAATTTGCGGTTCTTCATTATCAATTACGAGCTCATCGATGTAATCTAATCTGGCTGCCATCTCATTCCAACCGTTATTCATGGGCAGAGCTGCCGTAAATATTTAGGTGGAACGTAGAGTTACGTTTAAACTAAGTTTAATGGTGCAACAGAAAATATTTAGAGTGCGTAAGTTGTAACTTAGAGCCCATTTGCGTCAAAACTAGGCTACGTTGTAAGTTACGCACAGCTGGTGCACCGGCTCAGGTTAGGAGAACAAGTTGACTTGTAGTTGCTAAGTTACTTACAGTCAGTTGAATGTCTGTTGGGGGACCAACAAAATAAAGTGTTAGCAGATATTAAGCTGACAGTCTACTAATACTCTAATGATAGTAAGTTAGTTAACATGTAGCGGCAAAGTTACTTATAGTTAGTTGAATGTCTAAAGTGGACTATCAAAATAAAGTGTTACCCACATTTTTGTACATACCATTATCGTTTCTATGTGCGTTTCCATCATTTTCAGTGCAGAAGTGATGATGTCACCTTGTAGGACAACTCGCAAGTTAGCATCGCATGGGTTTTCTCCATTGAAAAGCTATGCATTTCCCCCATAGACTTTTGGAAAATCACAAAAAATAAGATCTTTGTTCAACAAAGAGTTGTGACCCTTACACGTTTTGTCTATCAAGATAATCTTTACAAGTTATTCCAAAATGTATACATTTTGAAGCCTATATAAAGTAAAAAAAAAACACTAGCAGACACACTAAAGTTAAAAAAACACAAGCAGGTTATAACTGGTGTAGTTTTATGTCATAGATCAAAACGTGAAAATATTTAGAAGCTTTGTTCACCACAGACCTTATTTCAGGCGATTTAGCAAAAACCCATTCAAAAATCCCATAGACTTTAGAGCGAGGGAACCAGGAGTGCTAAAATGCTAACTCACTTCCGCGTTTTGGCCTACAGAGTGACGTGATAACTTCAGCACTCTATAGCCTCTATGCACAAACCCTGCTGACGTGTGTCCAAAAGAATCTCAGTCGGCGTCTTTACTTCCGGAAGCGCGTTTTGCAGGCCAAGTGTATAGCGGCAAAACTTGAATGAAATCCATTTTTTCAGAAACGGAGACAACTTCGTATCGATATGAGAGAATACTAACCCTCAAAGTTGTTGATGTAGCTCGAAAATATATAATTTAAATAACTTCTCTTTTTCACTCTTGTGTGACAGCTAACTGCCTCACAGTGTTGTTAACATCATTCACGTTAACCGCAGGACGTTTTTATAAACAGCAAGTGTAATTTGACACTATCTACACCTAACGCAAAACCGGCTTCTGACCATAGACTGACGCAGCACCGGAAGTAACTGGGCGTGCTGAGACAAACTCGGATGCGATCGTGCATAGAGGCTATTGTGTTTAGTCTAATAGGTGTGGGTGTTTCTTTACAAAGTGACATCGCCATCTACTGGCCTGGCATGCAAAATACAGCAGTTCTACTCATTTTCCCGGATCAACAGGGATCATTCTTACACCGTCTGTCGTCTGAAAAGCGAAATGATCAAAAGGGAAAAACTTTTCAGTTTTTAGTACATCGTTGTCATGTAAACATCCCCAACATGATGTTCATATATTTTACATATTAATCCGAAAATCACATAACATTTGAAACAAATGACAGCCCTCTCCAGCCTAAAATGTTTCTATTTTAAATTCTCAACAATACAAATAATATGTACACTGTCAGTCAGGAAACCATCAGGCCAGTGAACAAAACAAGAGAGTCACAGAATATCGAATCGGCATTACTGACAAAAGCGTGTTTCCGAGTGAAGCTGGCATCTCCAGTGGTCCTGAGGAGTCGTCAGTGTTTGGGCTGTCATGGGTGGACAGTGCAGATGTATTGTGTTTTGAGAGAGTCACGACAGAGGTCAGCTGACAGACACAGAGGTCAGGAGAGCCTCCTGCTGCCTCAGTTCAGATGTCATGTGAATGAGGACGGGACAGGCCTCTCAAGGATGAGGCTCCTCAACTCAACAGTGTGGGTCGGATCAGTGTTGTCCAAATATTTAAAAAGGTCATTCTATGCAGTGAAAGCCTTTTTCATTTCAAATAGGTGTTTTTATGCAAATTTCTGTACCATTTTAAACATTCAATGTGTTTGAAGTGTCATGAAACCCTCCTGAAAATGTATGCATGTAAAGCTGCAGAGTAAAGGGATGATCTGTGTCTAGCCCATTTCTGCATTTCTAACAAGGAAGAATAAAAAATATCAGTCTGATCAGTTCAAACTCACTGAAATGATGTATGGTGTTTATGATGCCTCGCAAGTATCATTCCAGAATCGTGTCTTGAAATGTTGTCAGTTAAAATATTTCCTCCTATCCCAGCCTAATGTGAATATTCAATTCATTTCTTAAGTTGACTACCTGGAACCACTGTGGCTGGCATCAATTGTTCTGACTAACTTGAAATGGCTACATTAGCTCAGGCATTCCAGTGAGTTTGAGGCGGGTACTGTCTGTTAGCCTCAACTGAAGTTGTGTGTCATTATTAACACTTCACATTTAAACTCTTGGCAAAATTATTCTTCATTCCTCACTCAGGGGTAAACGAAGTTCATTTACCATTAACCATTAGCAGCAGCAAAAACCAACAGCAGCAGCATCAATAACCAACACAAGCAGTGGCAGCAATAACCAACACCAGCAGCAGCTCAAAAACCAACACCAACAGCAGCATCAAAAACCAACAGCAGCAGCAGCATCAATAACCAACAGCAGCAGCATCAATAACCAACAGCAGCAGCATCAAAAACCAACAGCAGCAGCATCAAATACCAACAGCAGCAGCAGCAAAAACCAACAGCAGCAGCATCAAAAACCAACAGCAGCAGCATCAATAACCAACAGCAGCAGCATCAAAAACCAACAGCAGCAGCATCAATAACCAACAGCAGCAGCATCAACAACCAACAGCAGCAGCATCAACAACCAACAGCAGCAGCATCAATAACCAACAGCAGCAGCATCAAAACCAACAGCAGCAGCATCAATAACCAACAGCAGCAGCATCAACAACCAACAGCAGCAGCATCAACAACCAACAGCAGCAGCATCAACAACCAACAGCAGCAGCATCAATAACCAACAGCAGCAGCAGCAGCAGCAGCATCAATAACCAACAGCAGCAGCATCAATAACCAACAGCAGCAGCAGCAGCATCAATAACCAACAGCAGCAGCAGCAGCAGCATCAATAACCAACAGCAGCAGCAGCAGCATCAATAACCAACAGCAGCAGCATCAATAACCAACAGCAGCAGCATCAATAACCAACAGCAGCAGCAGCAGCATCAATAACCAACAGCAGCAGCATCAATAACCAACAGCAGCAGCAGCAGCATCAATAACCAACAGCAGCAGCATCAATAACCAACAGCAGCAGCAGCAGCATCAATAACCAACAGCAGCAGCAGCAGCATCAATAACCAACAGCAGCAGCATCAATAACCAACAGCAGCAGCATCAATAACCAACAGCAGCAGCATCAAAAACCAACAGCAGCAGCATCAATAACCAACAGCAGCAGCATCAATAACCAACAGCAGCAGCATCAAATACCAACAGCAGCAGCATCAATAACCAACAGCAGCAGCATCAAAAACCAACAGCAGCAGCATCAATAACCAACAGCAGCAGCATCAATAACCAACAGCAGCAGCATCAACAACCAACAGCAGCAGCATCAATAACCAACAGCAGCAGCATCAATAACCAACAGCAGCAGCATCAATAACCAACAGCAGCAGCATCAACAACCAACAGCAGCAGCATCAATAACCAACAGCAGCAGCATCAATAACCAACAGCAGCAGCATCAATAACCAACAGCAGCAGCATCAAAAACCAACAGCAGCAGCATCAAAAACCAACAGCAGCAGCATCAATATCCAACAGCAGCAGCATCAATACAACACCAACAGCAGCAGCATCAATAACCAACAGCAGCAGCATCAATAACCAACAGCAGCAGCATCAATAACCAACAGCAGCAGCATCAATAACCAACAGCAGCAGCATCAATAACCAACAGCAGCAGCATCAATAACCAACAGCAGCAGCATCAAAAACCAACAGCAGCAGCATCAATAACCAACAGCAGCAGCATCAATAACCAACAGCAGCAGCATCAATAACCAACAGCAGCAGCATCAACAACCAACAGCAGCAGCATCAATAACCAACAGCAGCAGCATCAAAAACCAACAGCAGCAGCATCAATATACCAACAGCAGCAGCATCAATAACCAACAGCAGCAGCATCAAAAACCAACAGCAGCAGCATCAATAACCAACAGCAGCAGCATCAATAACCAACAGCAGCAGCATCAATAACCAACAGCAGCAGCATCAATAACCAACAGCAGCAGCATCAATAACCAACACCAACAGCAGCAGCATCAATAACCAACAGCAGCAGCATCAAATACCAACAGCAGCAGCATCAATAATCAACAGCAGCAGCATCAATAACCAACAGCAGCAGCATCAATAACCAACAGCAGCAGCATCAATAACCAACAGCAGCAGCATCAATAACCAACAGCAGCAGCATCAATAACCAACAGCAGCAGCATCAAATACCAACAGCAGCAGCATCAATAACCAACACCAACAGCAGCAGCATCAATAACCAACAGCAGCAGCATCAATAACCAACAACAGCAGCATCAATATACCAACAGCAGCAGCATCAATAACCAACAGCAGCAGCATCAATAACCAACAGCAGCAGCATCAATAACCAACAGCAGCAGCATCAAAAACCAACAGCAGCAGCATCAATAACCAACACCAGCAGCAGCAGCATCAATAACCAACAGCAGCAGCATCAAATAACCAACAGCAGCAGCATCAATAATCAACACAACAGCAGCAGCATCAATAACCAACAGCAGCAGCATCAATAACCAACAGCAGCAGCATCAATAACCAACACAACAGCAGCAGCATCAATAACCAACAGCAGCAGCATCAAATAACCAACAGCAGCAGCATCAATAACCAACAGCAGCAGCATCAATATCCAACAGCAGCAGCATCAACAACCAACAGCAGCAGCATCAATAACCAACAGCAGCAGCATCAAAAACCAACAGCAGCAGCATCAACAACCAACAGCAGCAGCATCAATAACCAACAGCAGCAGCATCAATAACCAACAGCAGCAGCAGCTCAAAAACCAACAGCAGCAGCATCAAAAACCAACAGCAGCAGCATCAATAACCAACAGCAGCAGCATCAATAACCAACAGCAGCAGCATCAATAACCAACAGCAGCAGCAGCATCAATAACCAACAGCAGCAGCATCAATAACCAACAGCAGCAGCAGCATCAATAACCAACAGCAGCAGCATCAATAACCAACAGCAGCAGCATCAATAACCAACACCAGCAGCATCAAATACCAACAGCAGCAGCATCAATAACCAACAGCAGCAGCATCAATAACCAACAGCAGCAGCATCAATAACCAACAGCAGCAGCATCAATAACCAACAGCAGCAGCAGCATCAATAACCAACAGCAGCAGCATCAATAACCAACAGCAGCAGCATCAATAACCAACAGCAGCAGCATCAATATACCAACAGCAGCAGCATCAATAACCAACAGCAGCAGCATCAACAACCAACAGCAGCAGCATCAACAACCAACAGCAGCAGCATCAATAACCAACAGCAGCAGCATCAATAACCAACAGCAGCAGCATCAATAACCAACAGCAGCAGCATCAATAACCAACAGCAGCAGCATCAATAACCAACAGCAGCAGCATCAAAAACCAACAGCAGCAGCATCAACAACCAACAGCAGCAGCATCAATAACCAACAGCAGCAGCATCAATAACCAACAGCAGCAGCATCAATAACCAACAGCAGCAGCATCAATAACCAACAGCAGCAGCATCAATAACCAACAGCAGCAGCAGCATCAATAACCAACAGCAGCAGCATCAATAACCAACAGCAGCAGCATCAATAACCAACAGCAGCAGCATCAATAACCAACAGCAGCAGCAGCATCAATAACCAACAGCAGCAGCATCAATAACCAACAGCAGCAGCATCAATAACCAACAGCAGCAGCATCAAAAACCAACAGCAGCAGCATCAATAACCAACAGCAGCAGCATCAATAACCAACAGCAGCAGCATCAATAACCAACAGCAGCAGCAGCATCAATAACCAACAGCAGCAGCATCAATAACCAACAGCAGCAGCATCAATAACCAACAGCAGCAGCATCAATAACCAACAGCAGCAGCATCAATAACCAACAGCAGCAGCATCAATAACCAACAGCAGCAGCATCAATAACCAACAGCAGCAGCATCAATAACCAACAGCAGCAGCATCAATAACCAACAGCAGCAGCATCAAATAACCAACAGCAGCAGCATCAATAACCAACAGCAGCAGCATCAATAACCAACAGCAGCAGCATCAATAACCAACAGCAGCAGCATCAATAACCAACAGCAGCAGCATCAATAACCAACAGCAGCAGCATCAATAACCAACAGCAGCAGCATCAATAACCAACAGCAGCAGCATCAATAACCAACAGCAGCAGCATCAATAACCAACAGCAGCAGCATCAATAACCAACAGCAGCAGCATCAATAACCAACAGCAGCAGCATCAATAACCAACAGCAGCAGCATCAAAAACCAACAGCAGCAGCATCAATAACCAACAGCAGCAGCATCAATAACCAACAGCAGCAGCATCAAATAACCAACAGCAGCAGCATCAATAACCAACAGCAGCAGCATCAATAACCAACAGCAGCAGCATCAATAACCAACAGCAGCAGCATCAATAACCAACAGCAGCAGCATCAAAAACCAACAGCAGCAGCATCAATAACCAACAGCAGCAGCATCAATAACCAACAGCAGCAGCATCAATAACCAACAGCAGCAGCATCAATAACCAACAGCAGCAGCATCAATAACCAACAGCAGCAGCATCAATAACCAACAGCAGCAGCATCAATAACCAACAGCAGCAGCATCAATAACCAACAGCAGCAGCATCAATAACCAACAGCAGCAGCATCAATAACCAACAGCAGCAGCATCAATAACCAACAGCAGCAGCATCAATAACCAACAGCAGCAGCATCAATAACCAACAGCAGCAGCATCAATAACCAACAGCAGCAGCATCAATAACCAACAGCAGCAGCATCAATAACCAACAGCAGCAGACATCAATAACCAACAGCAGCAGCATCAATAACCAACAGCAGCAGCATCAATAACCAACAGCAGCAGCATCAATAACCAACAGCAGCAGCATCAATAACCAACAGCAGCAGCATCAACAACCAACAGCAGCAGCATCAATAACCAACAGCAGCAGCATCAATAACCAACAGCAGCAGCATCAATAACCAACAGCAGCAGCATCAATAACCAACAGCAGCAGCATCAATAACCAACAGCAGCAGCATCAATAACCAACAGCAGCAGCATCAATAACCAACAGCAGCAGCATCAATAACCAACAGCAGCAGCATCAATAACCAACAGCAGCAGCATCAATAACCAACAGCAGCAGCATCAATAACCAACAGCAGCAGCATCAATAACCAACAGCAGCAGCATCAATAACCAACAGCAGCAGCATCAATAACCAACAGCAGCAGCATCAATAACCAACAGCAGCAGCATCAATAACCAACAGCAGCAGCATCAATAACCAACAGCAGCAGCATCAATAACCAACAGCAGCAGCATCAATAACCAACAGCAGCAGCATCAATAACCAACAGCAGCAGCATCAATAACCAACAGCAGCAGCATCAATAACCAACAGCAGCAGCATCAATAACCAACAGCAGCAGCATCAAAAACCAACAGCAGCAGCATCAATAACCAACAGCAGCAGCATCAATAACCAACAGCAGCAGCATCAATAACCAACAGCAGCAGCATCAATAACCAACAGCAGCAGCATCAATAACCAACAGCAGCAGCATCAATAACCAACAGCAGCAGCATCAATAACCAACAGCAGCAGCATCAATAACCAACAGCAGCAGCATCAATAACCAACAGCAGCAGCATCAATAACCAACAGCAGCAGCATCAATAACCAACAGCAGCAGCATCAATAACCAACAGCAGCAGCATCAATAACCAACAGCAGCAGCAGCATCAATAACCAACAGCAGCAGTCAATACCAACAGCAGCAGCATCAATAACCAACAGCAGCAGCATCAATAACCAACAGCAGCAGCATCAATAACCAACAGCAGCAGCATCAATAACCAACAGCAGCAGCATCAATAACCAACAGCAGCAGCATCAATAACCAACAGCAGCAGCATCAATAACCAACAGCAGCAGCATCAATAACCAACAGCAGCAGCATCAATAACCAACAGCAGCAGCAGTCAATAACCAACAGCAGCAGCATCAATAACCAACAGCAGAGCAGCATCAATAACCAACAGCAGCAGCATCAATAACCAACAGCAGCAGCATCAATAACCAACAGCAGCAGCATCAATAACCAACAGCAGCAGCATCAATAACCAACAGCAGCAGCATCAAATAACCAACAGCAGCAGCATCAATAACCAACAGCAGCAGCATCAATAACCAACAGCAGCAGCATCAATAACCAACAGCAGCAGCATCAATAACCAACAGCAGCAGCAGCATCAATAACCAACAGCAGCAGCATCAATAACCAACAGCAGCAGCATCAATAACCAACAGCAGCAGCATCAATAACCAACAGCAGCAGCATCAATAACCAACAGCAGCAGCATCAATAACCAACAGCAGCAGCATCAATAACCAACAGCAGCAGCATCAATAACCAACAGCAGCAGCATCAATAACCAACAGCAGCAGCATCAATAACCAACAGCAGCAGCATCAATAACCAACAGCAGCAGCATCAATAACCAACAGCAGCAGCATCAATAACCAACAGCAGCAGCATCAATAACCAACAGCAGCAGCATCAATAACCAACAGCAGCAGCATCAATAACCAACAGCAGCAGCATCAATAACCAACAGCAGCAGCATCAAATAACCAACAGCAGCAGCATCAAATAACCAACAGCAGCAGCATCAATAACCAACAGCAGCAGCATCAATAATCCAACAGCAGCAGCATCAATAACCAACAGCAGCAGCATCAATAACCAACAGCAGCAGCATCAATAACCAACAGCAGCAGCATCAATAACCAACAGCAGCAGCACTCAATAACCAACAGCAGCAGCATCAATAACCAACAGCAGCAGCATCAACAACCAACAGCAGCAGCATCAATAACCAACAGCAGCAGCATCAATAACCAACAGCAGCAGCATCAATAACCAACAGCAGCAGCATCAATAACCAACAGCAGCAGCATCAAATAACCAACAGCAGCAGCATCAATAACCAACAGCAGCAGCATCAATAACCAACAGCAGCAGCATCAATAACCAACAGCAGCAGCATCAATAACCAACAGCAGCAGCATCAATAACCAACAGCAGCAGCATCAATAACCAACAGCAGCAGCATCAATAACCAACAGCAGCAGCATCAATAACCAACAGCAGCAGCATCAATAACCAACAGCAGCAGCATCAAATAACCAACAGCAGCAGCATCAATAACCAACAGCAGCAGCATCAAATAACCAACAGCAGCAGCATCAATAACCAACAGCAGCAGCATCAATAACCAACAGCAGCAGCATCAATAACCAACAGCAGCAGCATCAATAACCAACAGCAGCAGCATCAATAACCAACAGCAGCAGCATCAATAACCAACAGCAGCAGCATCAATAACCAACAGCAGCAGCATCAATAACCAACAGCAGCAGCATCAATAACCAACAGCAGCAGCATCAATAACCAACAGCAGCAGCATCAATAACCAACAGCAGCAGCATCAATAACCAACAGCAGCAGCATCAACAACCAACAGCAGCAGCATCAATAACCAACAGCAGCAGCATCAATAACCAACAGCAGCAGCATCAATAACCAACAGCAGCAGGCATCAATAACCAACAGCAGCAGCATCAATAACCAACAGCAGCAGCAGCATCAATAACCAACAGCAGCAGCATCAATAACCAACAGCAGCAGCATCAATAACCAACAGCAGCAGCATCAATAACCAACAGCAGCAGCATCAATAACCAACAGCAGCAGCATCAATAACCAACAGCAGCAGCATCAATAACCAACAGCAGCAGCATCAATAACCAACAGCAGCAGCATCAATAACCAACAGCAGCAGCATCAATAACCAACAGCAGCAGCATCAATAACCAACAGCAGCAGCATCAATAACCAACAGCAGCAGCATCAACAACCAACAGCAGCAGCAGCATCAATAACCAACAGCAGCAGCATCAATAACCAACAGCAGCAGCATCAATAACCAACAGCAGCAGCATCAACAACCAACAGCAGCAGCATCAATAACCAACAGCAGCAGCATCAATAACCAACAGCAGCAGCATCAATAACCAACAGCAGCAGCATCAATAACCAACAGCAGCAGCATCAATAACCAACAGCAGCAGCATCAATAACCAACAGCAGCAGCATCAATAACCAACAGCAGCAGCATCAATAACCAACAGCAGCAGCATCAATAACCAACAGCAGCAGCATCAATAACCAACAGCAGCAGCATCAATAACCAACAGCAGCAGCATCAATAACCAACAGCAGCAGCATCAATAACCAACAGCAGCAGCATCAATAACCAACAGCAGCAGCATCAAAAACCAACAGCAGCAGCATCAATAACCAACAGCAGCAGCATCAATAACCAACAGCAGCAGCATCAACAACCAACAGCAGCAGCATCAATAACCAACAGCAGCAGCATCAATAACCAACAGCAGCAGCATCAATAACCAACAGCAGCAGCATCAATAAACCAACAGCAGCAGCATCAATAACCAACAGCAGCAGCATCAATAACCAACAGCAGCAGCATCAATAACCAACAGCAGCAGCATCAAAAACCAACAGCAGCAGCATCAATAACCAACAGCAGCAGCATCAATAACCAACAGCAGCAGCATCAATAACCAACAGCAGCAGCATCAATAACCAACAGCAGCAGCATCAATAACCAACAGCAGCAGCATCAATAACCAACAGCAGCAGCATCAATAACCAACAGCAGCAGCATCAAAAACCAACAGCAGCAGCATCAATAACCAACAGCAGCAGCATCAATAACCAACAGCAGCAGCATCAATAACCAACAGCAGCAGCATCAATAACCAACAGCAGCAGCATCAATAACCAACAGCAGCAGCATCAATAACCAACAGCAGCAGCATCAATAACCAACAGCAGCAGCATCAATAACCAACAGCAGCAGCATCAATAACCAACAGCAGCAGCATCAATAACCAACAGCAGCAGCATCAATAACCAACAGCAGCAGCATCAATAACCAACAGCAGCAGCATCAATAACCAACAGCAGCAGCATCAATAACCAACAGCAGCAGCATCAATAACCAACAGTAGCAGCAGCATCAATAACCAACAGCAGCAGCATCAATAACCACACCAATAGCAGGATCAGCAGCAGCATCAATAACCAACAGCAGCATCAATAACCAACCGCAGCATCAATAACCAACAACAACAGCAGCATCAATAACCAACACCAATAGCAGCATCAATAACCAACACCAATAGCAGCAGAGTTGGGGTTAGAACAAGTTGACATGTAGTTGCAAAGTTAATTATACATTAGTCAGTAGATTATCTGTTGGAGGATCATCACAATAAAGAGATGGCAGATATTGCATCTAACAGTCTACTAATACTTTAATGAGAGTTAGTTGACATCTACATGTAGTATATATGTATATATATATATATATATATATATATATATATATATATATATATAGAAAGAGAGAGAGAGAGAGAGAGAGAGAGAGAGAGAGAGAGAGAGAGAGAGAGAGAGAGAGAAATAAAAGAAATACTGGTACTTCAGTAGGCTACTTAAAGCTAGCTAGCTACCAACAGGTTTAAAGTTAAAACAATTTAACAGCAGTATTCTACATTGTAAATACCAGTACAGTTTTTTTAAAGCAAGTAGAATTTCTATAACTGTGTGTTAAACTGATTATCACTCTTGTGTGTGTTAATAACAATCTACTTAATACAGACAGCTTCATTATAAAGATAAACAACAAATCCCCAAAATATATGATCATAATCTATGACAAAAATGCTATTATAAACTAGATTAGTGAATAATACATATTGCTCTTTGTATTGTTGTAAAATACATTCATGAAAAACAATATAACAAAAATGAAAAAGATAATTATTTTAGAATTTTAAAATTGAGACATGTTCTAAGTGTATAGCACAGCTATTTAATGAGGCAGCAACATTAATAATTATTAATGTTAAGAAGCTTTAATTGCGTCACTGCATTATGATATGAATGACTCCAACACAGTGCGGCACAAAAGCGCTTATGCGCATCCCGAGTGCAGAATGATGCGCTTGAAACCACGTGGAGGTACAGCGCGCAGCCAAGACTAGTACGAGTATGCAGTATGCACCCTATGCTATGCACGCTGCGCGTCGAGTCCGCTTTGAAAAGTGCAAAGCACAAAGGAAATACATATTGATGGACAGTGTATTATACAGTATCTATCTATACAATAGTTTATTGAGCCTTTTCTTTTAACAGTTTTAAATTTCAGTTACTGTGCGCGTGAAGAACAATAGTGCTCTGACTCTAGTGTTGTGATCTAACCGAGGGCGTCCGACACCTGGTAGAAAGTAACACGATTAAGTTACAGCAATTAAGCCCAGCAAGATAATGTTGTTTTATGCGAAAACATATACCTTTATCTACAGATAAAGTATAATTATTAACATTGAATCATCTTGAAGATAGTTTCATCATTGACTGTAACCGAACGCGACGCGCTGTTTGAGTGCTGCTGAATGGAGAATGACTGACAGCCGCGAGAGGGAAAAGTTGACGTGATCTTGAATTTAATGACTTAAATATTAATTTCTCTCCACATAATGGCTTCAGAACACTTATAATAAAGTGCACGAAAACGTTATGGTACTTTAGAATGTTTTTGTGCCTTCTGTGGGGCTTAACAATAACATAATAGTATACGCACAATATCGGATGTGGATCGGCCTCGTCTGATTCAAATCTCGATCCCGCAAAAAATGGCAGGATCGGAGTCAGATCCGATCCTGAGTATCGGATCGGGACATCCCTAATTCAAACTAACATGTTTCCAAAGAATTACAGCAACGATGATCAACGAAAACTTTGGATACACAAATGATGGAAGAAAAATAAAGGGTTTTTTAAGAGTTATAAACAAATGATGTGCTGAAAGATTGACAAATACAGATGTAATAATCAGGTTTAAAGCTGCAAACAGTGGTGATGGAGAGGATGGAGGTGAATGGCAGCGACAGCATCTGCGAACTTAGACAAGTTTAAGTACCAATCTTTTATACTGTGACTGTTAACACCTGATTGGATAGGAGTTAGGTAATACATGGCGCGCTGATTGAGTCTTCCTGCTAGAACTTAAGCTAAAGCTTTCATGAGCAAGATGTGTTTTATTGTCTCTGTCTGCTTCTGGGCGGCCGTGGACTGCTGGGCAAAGTTCTCTTCGGCGAGAGATAGGAAAGTTTAAGAAACAATTTTGTCAGCCTCCCGCATATCAGCCTGGTTCAGCAAGAGTTGGCTTCCCTGGACTACCAGAGGAGACATCGTCCGACCCCAGGGAGTGTGCAATGACTTTTGTCGCCCTTAGAGCGAGGACCAGACCAGTTTTGGGCAGTTAAAGGTGCAGTCCATGATTGGTAACCTCTTCATGCACTTCCGGGAAAGAAAATCACTTTTGTGGGGCGCTGAGAACCAGCAGACTCCAAGTAACCAATCAACCAGCTTTAAGGGATTGGGACACAGTGGAGGGTTACACTCGAGCGATGCTCATGGCAACCCGGGAAAGCATAGTGGTCAACTCATAGTCAGACTCGTTCTCTCACACTCTTTCCACTCCGCGGCAACAAGCAGAAATAGTGCAACCTGTGCTGTCTTTCTCTCTTTTTGATGGTGCAGCACCACAGCAGCCCGCTATGTGCACACACACTCAGATAGAGCTGTGAAAACAGCTTTTGTGTTTCTGACAGCTCTTAGAAATGACCACCACTAAAGCGCCATCACACCAACACCAACTGAAAGCTGTTTCTTCCCACAGAACAGTAGGCTCAAATCACACATTCAAAGATGATTGCAGAGCAGACAACAGTAGAACCGCTCAGCTCTAAAGCGAAAGGCAAATATGCAATGCATCCGCTTCTGTATTCTATACCTGCGCTGCAGGCTGGAACGTTGAATGCAAAACCTGCATGCATTCATTGGCTTGTTTAGTTACACTAGAAATGGACTGGTCTCTTTAGCAAGATCGTAATTCGTCAGTCAACTGACACAACGTGTGATTCCACAGTATAAGATCAATTGTTGTGACAATCAGACTTTAAAAAAATTAATGTATAGTGCTGACTCACATAGACATCAAGAATACTTAAAGGGGGGTTGACTGCGATTTCACTTTTTTCATTTTAAATAGTGTGTAATGTTGCTGTTGGTGCATGAACAGTATCTGCAAAGTTGCAGCGCTGAAAGTTCAGTGTAAGCAGAGATATCGTCTTTTAAAAATCAGGAAGTATAATTGCCTACAAAAACGACTCTGACTGGGACTACAGCTGGGTTTTATAACGTCACTAACCCACACATTTACATCAACCCCTCCCTCCAGAATATGCAGGAAAGGGCATGCGCATATTTCTGCAGCACGTCGAGTGAGTTGTGTTCACCAGCTGTCAGGTCTTCTGTGTTTGGACTTCCCACGGATGCTGTACTTCGTCAACAATGGATACAATTTATGTTTGATTATGTTCCTGAAAGTGATCGTAATTTAGCTCTCTGTGCTGCGCATTTTACGGAAGACTGCTTCCAGAATCTCCACGAGTTCAGCACCGGATTCAACAAGAAACTGTTACTAAAACATGAAGCAGTTCGAACTTTAAAACCAGAGGCAGCAGTTGTTGGGCCACAACCTGTAAGTAGGCTAAACGTCTCAGGTTACGTATGCAACCCTGGTTCCCTGAGAGGGAACGAGAGCTGGCGTTTGGAACGCGGTGGGAACGCTCTGCGTGATTGCGTTGGTGAAGCACGTGGTATAATCGAGTCCAATGGAAGAACGAGACGTCATGGGCGGTGACGTCATGACCAGGAAAACTATAAAGCACCCCAGAAAACAGAATCGCATCAGCTTCTGAAAAGGCCTGAAGCAAGTCGATCACAGGCATGCAGGAAGTATGGCAGGCAAACGCAGCTCTCTGTTCCCTCTCAGGAAACCAGGGTTACACACCAACCTGAGACGTTCCCTTTCAAGGGAACTCAAGCTGCGTTCTGGAACGCGGTGGGAACTCCATACCCACAACGCCATATGACAAATGCCTGTACTGTATGAGAATAAAATAGCACACTAAGACACAAGCACCCTAGACCCTGGAGTGGAGCCTAGGTCCAAGTCATAAAAACGAACAAATGTATGCGGTGAGGACCAACCTGCCGCACTACAAATATCGTGCAACGAACCCCCGATATCAAGGCTTTCGAGGCCGCCATACTCCTAGTCGAGTGGGCACGGACAGCCAAAGGTGAAGGCTGACCGGCCGCCTCGTAAGCAAAGTGTAATAGCCTCAACTACCCACTTGCTCATAACCTGCTTGGAGGCAGGGCAACCTCTCCCGAGTCTACCGAAACAGACAAACAATTGATCTGATCTACGCCACAGGGAAGCTCTGTGGACATAAGCATCCAAAGCCCGAACAGGGCACAGCAGATTAAGCTTTTCCTGATCCAGAGAGAGAGAAAGGTGGAGGACAAAAGGCCTGCAGAACTATAGGACCCGACAAACTGGTGGGTACTTTAGGAATATAACCCGGCTTAGGGTGAAGAAGCTTTAACCATGCCAGGAGCAAATTCCAAACACTAAGGAGCACAGAAAGGGCTTGTAGAATCACCTATTCTCTTAATGGAAGAAATAGCAATGAGAAACAAAGTCTTTAAAGTAAGGAACTTTTCCAAGTCTCCTCAATGGGCTCAAAGGGAGCCAAAGCCAAGCCTTCCAGTACCACGGCCAAATCCCAGGCCGGTGCTCCGTGCGCTGAGCAGGCCTAAGCCTCAAAGTGCCATGGAGAAACTCGAACAATGAGGGGATCTCTCCCCAAAGACAGAACCACCCAAAGGAGAGTGGTAGGCAGAATAGCCGCCACGTACACCTTCAAAGTGGATGGGGATAATCCAGCAGAAAACCGTTCTTGCAAAAAATCAAGTACTGTACCAACCGGGCAGCTAACAGGATTACAATTGCGTTCTACACACCAAGAGAGAACAGTTTCCATTTCAAAGCATACAGTCTCTCGTGGAGGGAGCTTTAGATTGGAGTATGGTCTCCACGACCTCAGTTGAGAGACCTGACTCTATGAGCTCGGCCCCCCAGGGGCCAAGCCCACAGTTTCCACAACTCCGGGCGAGGGTGATAAATTGAGCCCTGGCTTGGACATAGGTCCTTCTCTATCGGATTCCCACCGGAGAGCCGTCTAGAAGAGACACTAGGTCCGTAGAACCAGACTCGGGCCGGCCGAGCACGGGGCTATAACAGAGGCGGACCCCTTCCCGGCGAACCCTCTCTCCAGAACTCCCGGAATCAGAGATATCGGGGGGAAAGCGTACAGGCGCAGCCTCGGCCAAACCTTACCCATTCACATTCCAGTTGAGAGGCGCTGGGTGCGTGAGGGAAAACCACATTCGACAATGAGTTGAATCTGATGATGCGAAAAGGTCTACTTGAGCACGACCAAATTTCTCCCACAGGGAGCTCCACCACCTCGGGTGAAGTCTCCACTTCCTCGGGCCTCAGCCCCTGCCTTGACAGGAGTATCTGCTCCCTGATTCAGATGCCCTGGAGTAAAAACTGCCCTGAGAGACAGCAATTTCCCTTGGGCCCATAGAAGGATCTGATGAGCCAATCTGCAGAGGTGACGTGACCTCAGACCCCCCTGATGGTTGATGTACGAGACCACCGACGATTGTCTGTGCTGGACAAGCACATGGTGGCCTCTCTCAGGTCTGGCAGGAAGTGCTTGAGAGCTAGAAACACCGCCATCATTTCCAAACGATTTATGTGCCAGGAAACCTGATGGTCCTGCCAAAGACCTCTCGCCGTCGAGCGACCACTCATGATCGCCCCCCACCCTGTAAGGGAAGCATCCGTTCGAAGCAAAACGCGTCAACAAGAACCCCCAACACTGGGCCCTGGGCGAGGAACCAAGGTTTGCTCCACATGACCAAGGCACGAAGGTAACGTCGCCTGACCTTGATCAAGCGAAACGGACTTCCCCTTGGGGAAACCCCTTGGTCCTGAGCCACCACTGCAGGGTCTCATGTACAGAAGGCCAAAAGTGAGAACGTTGGACGCAGCTGCCATGAGACCCAACAGTCTTTGAAACTGTTTCACAGTGAGCTGATCGGCCTAGTTTCACCCTTTATGGCTGAGAGAGTTGCATGAAGAGCACGTGCTGCAAGACAACTGTGCCCGCGATCGTCCGTCAATCCCATACCACACCCAGAAGTTCGTCCTCTGAGATGGGAGGAGAGCACACTCTTGGCGTTGAGCCTTAGCCCTAGCCGTTTCAAATGGGACAGAACGGCATCTCAGATGTTGAACTGCCATCTGCTCTGAGTGGGCTAAGATCAGCCATCGTCATGGCAATTCACACACTGATGCCTGGACTCTGAGGGGAGCCAGGGCTGCATCCATGCATTTGCCGAAGTGCGGGTGCTAACCCTGGCGAGGTCCCAACGCAATAACTCAATATTGGTAACGCTTCGCCCTCGAAGCGAACCTCAGGAACTTCCTGTGATGAGGGTGGATGGAAATATGAAGACAAGCGTCCTTCAAGTCCTATCGTCACAAACCAGTCCTCGTCAACGAATCTGTGACACTATCTGTTTGAGTGTAAGCATCTTGAACTTGAGTTTCTTGAACTGTGCGGTCTAAAAGACCCAGGTCTAGAGCAGGGATCTAACCCCCATCCTTTTTCGGAACAATAAAGAGCGGCTGTAAAGCCCTGACTCTCTGCTGGGAGGAGGAACCCTCTCATAGCTCCCTTTTTGCAGAAGTGTCAGTACTTCCTGCTCCATGACCAGAGCCTGCTCGGGGTTCACCTACTGTGGGAAGAACCCTATAAACCTGGCGGACGGAACCGAACTGAATCTGTAACCAATTGCTAGTAATCTGCAGGACCCAATGAGATACATTTGGCAGAAGTTTCCACGCTGCTAAAAAATCCACCAAGGTACCAGTCTCTCTGAGACTGGCCTCTGGATTTAATTGAACAGCCACTTCGGTGCCCTGAGCGCAGACAGTCGGGCAGGACAGTCCAGCTGAATTGCTCCCACGACCTCCTCGGAGGATCGCTCGGGTACGCCGACACCTCGGTGCCCTGAAACGGCAGAACCTGCAGGGAACAATCGACGCTGACGGCGCTGCGACTCCCTCAG
The DNA here is from genome assembly GCA_030378365.1 of Hybognathus amarus. Lineage (NCBI taxonomy): Eukaryota > Metazoa > Chordata > Actinopteri > Cypriniformes > Leuciscidae > Hybognathus > Hybognathus amarus. Next base: position 220,831 of record JAQIUQ010002733.1, on the reverse strand, counting down.
AGAGTCGCCCCCATAGGGCCGCTGAGGAGAGAAATCGATTCCCTCGGAACCGTTTCTCTCGGAGGGGACCACCTTCAGAAGCCTGACAGCCTCGGCGTCAGGACTCCTCTCTCTAGCCGAGCTCTTTCTTAGAGACAATGACAGTCCTCAGATCTGGCCTGTCTCTCAACAGGCTTCCAACTGCGAACGCCAGCCCGGCCCCCTCCCCTTTGCCTGAGGAGGAGCCCGAGAGCGACGCTTTCTTTTCGCTGTACTCTGTACTGCGAGGAGCTCGCAGTCGGCCGAGACTGCTCAGAACGCCCCAGCAGTCTCAGGGACATTAGATCTGCGAGGAAGAAACTTCTGGAATGCTGCATTTTGTTTTTTAGATTCTTGAAATCTTTCAATAACCGTGTTCTATAGAATCACCAAATAAACCGGAAGGTGATAGTGGAGCATCCAGAAGGACAGACTCTACTCTATCTTTTAGAATCAGCTAAATTAAGCCACAGATGGCGCTCCGTAGCCACCAAAGCTGACATAGATCGAACCTATAGTTTAGCCGTCTCTTCGGTGGCACGTAGAGATAGATCCGTCGTGCGCGACGGGAACTCCGCGAATCACGTCAGCGCTGACTTCCCACAATCATCCATATCCCTAAGCAGGTCAGCTGCGGTACGCTTGCAAAATAGACATTGTATAGCAAGCATGCCGCAGCCTGACCCGTCGTCAACAATGCTTTACCCACCAGCGCTGAAGTTGATTTTAATGGCTTGGTGGGTAACGCCGGGGCTTTAGAGAGATGACGCTGCCTCAGGAGAGAGATAGCTCGCGAGCGTCTCTTCAGCCCGAGGCATCGTCATATAACCCGCGTCCTTCATCCCCATAACATTACTATAATTCTGTGTCTGGGGATTAAGAGACACGGAAAGACACAGGCTTTTTCCACGACCTCGACACCTCAGTGTGGAGATCGGGAAAAAACGGGAGTCCCCGGCGTGGAGGCTGAACTCTGGGATGGCAAATCTCTCCGTTGAACAAATTCTTTTTATTTCTGCAATCATCCTGTTCTTCTGTTTCTGGCCACTCATATATTAATTTAGAAACAGCACCGAGTTAAAACCTCCATAAGCTCCTCATCTACAAGTGTCTTATGATGATATGGCGTGTGTTCATGTTCACTTGCATCGATACTGACGACATCCAATTCCTCAGAACTGGATAGCCGCAGAGTTTGTGCCTCATCCCGGGGAGAAGAAACCGCAGCGCGTGCTTCTCCCTGAGATGAGGCACTAGATCCAACAGGTAAGGGCAGAGAAAGGGCAGAGCCCGTCTCCAACCCCGCTGTTAGATCCATTTGCGATCCCCAAGACGAGCGTCAACGCTGTGCCTCGGCAGCAGCGGGACCCGCGCCTCGGGAGCGCGCACCGAACCGTCCTCCTCAAAGAACGCCCGGCCAGAGCGGGAGCGTCTTCACAGACAGCTTCTCAACGCACACAGTCAGCTCCCTCGAGAACTGACTGGGCATGCTCCACTCCCAAACAAGCAACACAAAGCTGATGTGTGTCCCCACCCGTGATGAAACGAGGCAGGGAACAACACAACGCTGTATTCTAGTTTCGACCATGATAAATTGTTTTTGAAGACAGACAACAATAAATAGACAGGGACAGTATACAGAAAGCGCTTGCTGAAGACACAGAAGCTGATGCGGTCTGTTTTCTGGGTGCTTTAATAGTTTTCCTGGTCATGACGTCACCGCACCATGACGTCTCGTTCTTCCATTGGACTGATTATACACGTGCTTCACGACGCAATTACGTCAGAGCGTTCCCACGCGTTCCAAATGCAGCTTGAGTTCCCTTGAAGGGAACTTCATTATTTTAAATGTATTTGCATGTATATTTCCAGACGTTTTATTTATTTTTTTCAAATGCCAGCGCTGGCTTTATAGCAACTAGGCTACGAGTTATGCTATTTTGTGCCTACGACAAACGCGTACAAACATTATGGACCTGAATTTTGTATAAGGACTGATGTTGTAAATGTATTTTTCATGTATATATGTTTTATGACGTTATTTTCAATTTGATCAAGAATGTAAACTTGCCAACGCGGTTTGAGTATAACATTAGTAGCCAGTCAGTTGCTATCGTTGCCAGTCAGATGCTATTGTGTAAAACAAATGTGTGTAAAGTTAAAAAATGTAGCAAATTATCATTCAGAAACGTTTAGTAAGAGCCGTGTGTGGTGAGGTTCTGTTTGACTCTCTTCATCGCGGCTTTCTCGGTCTGATTCTGCCTCAAATTGATACTGCAGTTCGACACATATTTACTTCTGGACCGGAGCTCATGACATGCACATTTCGCCCGTAAAGGTAATGGGCTTTAACCTTCCGGACAACGTGAGCGACAGTTTAGCCAATCACAACACACCGGGCCAAACTAACCAATCTGAGCCCAAGGCGTGTTTCTGAGGGAGTGTTTTCATAGAATCAGGAAGTGAACCGCTCGTTCGAGGACAGAGGACAGTGCGGCTGACAATAAAGGTGAAGTTTATGAAAAATAAGACTTTTAAAAAAGAAAAAACACGAATACATGTTATATTGCACCCCATAAACACAATCATGCAAAGAAAAAAAGCAGTCAACACCCCTTTAAGCATATGAACCTCAACAATAGTGACAATGAACAAAATATTCAGATAAACCTTTAAACAACCAACTAAAGTCATTAGCATGTCACAGAAGTCTGCTACATCCTCTGCAACTTTGCACTCGGAACATGCCTGCAACATGAGGAATGAATGCATGTACTTATTTTGTGAGCCGTTTGTGCTTATTTAATGATGTAGTCAATCAGGCACTGAAACACTGTAGCATTTTTTTCGGTCTGTTCACACTCATAGTGCAGTTCGCTTGGTTTGTTTGGTCCAGACCAAAAAATAAATAAAAATAAGCATTTAGTCCTGGTCTGCTTAGTGTTCACATTGGCATTTTAACATCGAAGATATTGAACATAAAGGCATAGGGATATGATCACAACCTGATCAGATTTGGTTGAACATCCAAACCAATGTGGTGTTCTGGACTAAACGCGCTGAGTTGTTTGAGCGTAGGCTACATATGATGGTATTTTTACCAGCTGAGAACTCGTGAAGAGCTTATAAAATATGTAAAGGAGTCAAAACAGCGGCAGGAAAAAAAGGTTTTATAAAAAGATAAACCTCATATTTCAGCATTTAAATCATCTCTATAAAAGAATGAGTCAATAAAGATACAGTACATTCCTGACATTTATAATGCACAGTAGCTTATATTTTATTATTAATAGTAAAATTCGTACCGATTTTCCCATGGCTGTCGTTGCTATAGAACCATGCACTCATTACACTGCGCTCTCCACAACGACAAAGAAGTTTTAGTAGCTAATGTATTTCCACCACAGAAAAACGCTTGCTGTAGTTCTGCTTAAAGATTTATTTACGGAGAAGAGAAAAAACACCCAAGTGGGTGCACGTGCACTCCCATACTGAACAGTATATGAGCGCGCTTCCCGTGAGCGCATAATGAGCGCGCTTCCCGTGCGCCTATTTGAAACATAGAGGATTTGAAATAACGTCCTCGAGCGGGCAAAAGACGCGATACGTGAACTAATCAGGAGATCCCCTTGACATCGCTTCATGCGCACGGCACCTTCTCAGCAAGCAGGGCGCCATTGCAATAATTGAAATGATAAAAAAATAGAAAAACTTCGCGGCACAGAGGATTTTTTTAACTGCTGCTCGTGCCGCCGGCCCGCCCCCCATGTAATGCCGCCCCGGGCGACTGCCCGGTTCGCCCGTGCCTAGAACCGCTACTGGCCACCAAAGCGCTTCACATTTTTGCCTCACATTCACCCATTCCCTCACCCATTCATCGACGATGGTGTCAGCAATGCAAGGTGCCATCCAGCTCGTCGGGAGCATCTGGGGTTAGGTGTCTTGCTCATGGACACCTCGACACTTGGTCAGGTAGAACCAAGGATTGAACCACTAACCTTCTGGATTGTCGAAAACCTACATGAACCACTGAGCCACTGCTGCCGTAAATTCACAAATATTCTGTTCAAACAAACAATGGCGTTCTGGCTTTTTACCGGTAAGAGACCATTCACTCATCAGCACCAAAATACCGGTAAATTCGGTCAAGTCAGTAGTCGGAAATTATGTTTAAATGCTGCGCCGTTGTCTTTAGAAGTGCTTTGGTTTCACTATGTTGACTGACAAAATTTTTTGAAGTCTAGGTACAGTAATAGGCATAAGGGATGGTGAAACAGAAAGCACTTTTGCTCTTAAAAATGAGATGTGCATCTCCAACTGCAGAGGTGCAGTGCTTATGAATGGAAAAAAAGGCTGGGTCTCGAGAGCAACACGTTGAAAAATATACGAGATGTGGCACAACGATAAAATATTTTTTTTTACGACAGCACATTCTGACTTAGTATGGTAATCTTCATTCTGTGTAAGATTACCACAGAGCACATTACCGTTAATTTACTTGTAATGTTATAACTTCCCTTTACTGGTAAATTGGCATAACTGATCTCACACATGATCTAAAAGTAAAGAAATGATTATTACCGGTAATTTACCAGTAAAAACTGTACACTCAGCTAAAGGATTATTAGGAACACCTGTTCAATTTCTCATTAATGCAATTATCTAAACAACCAATCACATGGCAGTTGCTTCATTGCATTTAGGGGTGTGGTCCTGGTCAAGACAATCTCCTGAACTCCAAACTGAATGTCAGAATGGGAAAAGAAAGGCGATTTGAAAATTGTCTCATTTCTGTTGAGACATTCAGATGGTAGAGTCAGAATTTGGCGTAAACAGAATGAGAACATGGATCCATCATGCCTTGTTACCACTGTGCAGGCTGGTGGTGGTGTAATGGTGTGGGGATGTTTTCTTGGCACACTTTGGACCCCTTAGTGCCAATTGGGCATTGTTTAAATGCCACGGCCTACCTGAGCATTGTTTCTGACCATGTCCATCTCTTTATGGCCACCATGTACCCATCCTCTGATGGCTACTTCCAGCAGGATAATGCACCATGTCACAAAGCTCAAATCATTTCAAATTGGTTTCTTGAACATGACAATGAGTTCACTGTACTAAAATGGCCCCCACAGTCACCAGATCTCAACCCAATAGAGCATCTTTGGGATGTGGTGGAAACGGGAGCTTCGTGCTCTGGATGTGCATCCCACAAATCTCCATCAACTGCAAGATGCTATCCTATCAATATGGGCCAACATTTCTAAAAGAATGCTTTCAGCACCTTGTTGAATCAATGCCATTTAGAATTAAGGCAGTTCTGAAGGCGAAAGGGGGTCAAACACAGTATTTGTGTGGTGTTCCTAAAAATCCTTTAGGTGAGTGTATGTGTGAAAGGGGATACTATCAAATGACACATACTTCAAAAGTTTATGTTTGGCTGTCCACACACTGGGAATCACAGCACCCCTTGTCCAGTGTTGTTTCACAGAGTTCTTTTGTAATGTGTCATACTTCACAGAAAGTCTCACAGATAAACTTCACAGTTTTATTGTGCCTGGCATCTCCTCTCCTCTCTGAAGAGGCTTCAGTCCATTATAAACAGCCTTATTACGGTTGACAACTCAAATTGCTTATCCTTGTTTCTCTGCACACACCAATTACAGAGAATATCATCACATGAGCTTGTTTGTATTTGTGGAGTGCCAATCATGGCGCAATATTAGTTTGACGTTCCTGGCATCAACATCTCTGCGGGAGAACTGTCAAAACTGTCAGAGTGACGAGACAGCCTCGCTCCACACACATGCGCAATGCCGCCGCATCAATCCCTGCTCTCAGCACATGAGAGACTGAGTTCATCTGATGACGGGAACACACACTCACTATCAATTAACACATGTGCCTGTCAGACAGGTGCCTAAAACAAATGAGCAAACCCCAGCAAATCTGACTTCAGCTGTATCTCATTTCAGTCTGCGTCCTCCAGAGGTCACATTTGCTGGCCGCACACGTCATCGAGGTTGTCTCATTTAAAAACAAAATGATATTCCACATGAGGCATTAAGAACTCTACTTTCTTTTTTTTTTACTTTGCAACATATTGGTTACTTTTCTTAACCAAGACGACATCTGCAGCCGACGAGACCTCCGTAGGGCACAGCTTCTGAAATTAGATACATACAGCGTTTGACACAAATGTCGCTCAAAACAGATCTACAGAATTGGAAAGGTCAATTGATTTAGTTTTGTGCTCTCACGAACTCTATGTGAAGTGTTTCTATGCATATATTCAGATCACTGCAGTTTTCCACTGAAATACTAGTGGCACCAACAAAGTGTATTCCTTTTTACACAAATTATGATTACAGGTGCAGATTATCGATCAATAAAAACTTATTTTTGCACGGTTCCTTGCACACTGCTATGTCACGACATGTGACATAAGCAGCATGTGTTTCCCGTACAGTGCTGTATCTCGCTGCTTCACTTCCATAGTGCAATGCATTGTTAAAGAAATCAACTAGCTAGTCAGGAGTGTTTCCCGAAACTGTATTGTCGCAAATTGGTCGTTCAACCACGTTGGTTAATAATGTCACACAGGTGGCAGAGTAATAACTTCTTTTAATGAATATGTTTGAGATTTAATTAATGCTAGATGTTTTGCTATAAATTATAAGCTTGTTATGTACTAAAGCTCGTTCACACATGCGCATTCTTTAAAAACGACACTTTAAATCTCTTGACAAACTAAGACGTAAATTACATTCGTATGTAATCTAAATAAAATACACAGGTTTTACTGAATATCAGCTTGCTTATTTTGCTCAAGATAAGGATTTATTGATCTCATGCAAACTGCATCATCTGGATCTTCTGAAGGCAATAGGAAGACCATAAGTAAGTCATCTCATTTTAATTTCTGTAGATTTTATGAAATTGTTACTATTTGAGATTGACTGAGAAGGTCAATCTCAAACATACTGTCCTGTGACCTACATTTTTTTAGATGCTATTATTTTTTTATTTATTTTTTAAAATATTAACTTTTGGTAAGTCACTAGAATTTGCTATGTGTCCTCATGCTATTAGCATGTATGCTATGTGGCTATCTGTCGTGTATTTGATAATGTTTTGCTTAAAAACTCAATCCTATTACTTTCAGTCCTGTTACTTACACTCACCGGCCACTTTATTAGGTACACCTGTCCAACTTCTCGTTAACACTTAATTTCTAAGCAGCCAATCACATGGCGGCAACTCAGTGCATTTAGGCATGTAGACATGGTCAAGACAATCTCCTGCAGTTCAAACCGAGCATCAGTATGGGGAAGAAAGGTGATTTGAGTGACTTTGAACGTGGCATGATTGTTGGTGCCAGAAGGGCTGGTCTGAGTATTTCAGAAACTGCTAATCTACTGGGATTTTCACGCACAACCATCTCTAGGGTTTACAGAGAATGGTCCGAAAAGAAAAAACATCCAGTGAGCGGCAGTTCTGTGGGCGGAAATGCCTTGTTGATGCCAGAGGTCAGAGGAGAATGGCCAGACTGGTTCGAGCTGATAGAAGGGCAACAGTGACTCAAATAACCACCCGTTACAACCAAGGTGGGCAGAAGAGCATCTCTGAACGCACAGTACGTCGAACCTTGAGGCAGATGGGCTACAGCAGCAGAAGACCACACCGGGTGCCACTCCTTTCAGCTAAGAACAGGAAACTGAGGCTACAATTTGCACAAGCTCATCGAAATTGGACAATAGAAGATTGGAAAAACGTTGCCTGGTCTGATGAGTCTCGATTTCTGCTGCAACATTCGGATGGTAGGGTCAGAATTTGGCGTCTACAACATGAAAGCATGGATCCATCCTGCCTTGTATCAACGGTTCAGGCTGGTGGTGGTGGTGTCATGGTGTGGGGAATATTTTCTTGGCACTCTTTGGGCCCCTTGGTACCAATTGAGCATCGTTGCAACGCCACAGCCTACCCGAGTATTGTTGCTGACCATGTCCATCCCTTTATGACCACAATGTACCCAACTTCTGATGGCTACTTTCAGCAGGATAATGCGCCATGTCATAAAGCTGGAATCATCTCAGACTGGTTTCTTGAACATGACAATGAGTTCGCTGTACTCAAATGGCCTCCACAGTCACCAGATCTCAATCCAATAGAGCATCTTTGGGATGTGGTGGAACGGGAGATTCGCATCATGGATGTGCAGCCGACAAATCTGCGGCAACTGATGCCATCATGTCAATATGGACCAAACTCCCTGAGGAATGCTTCCAGCACCTTGTTGAATCTATGCCACGAAGAATTGAGGCAGTTCTGAAGGCAAAAGGGGTCCAACCCGTTACTAGCATGGGTACCTAATAAAGTGGCCGGTGAGTGTATATAAAGAATCACAGGAGTAGAGTCCTCTGTTTTGTTGATTTAATACTGTAAATATTATTTAATAAAACACTATTCACCTGAATTATGAGTTTTAAGGTTGGAATTACCTAAATTGTATACATTAGCATTAGTTTTACGATGTGAATACCATACTTCCAGGGAGCCAGTCAATCACGAAGTGACTTAAACGTTTGTCTTCAATTTTCTTAAATTTAGTAAAAGATGGAGAAAACCCAGGTGCCAGAAACACCCACCCATGGCATCCTGCAGGGGAAGGAGCGAGAGACACCCACAACCCTCTCTTTTCCCCCATTTTGTTGTAACTTCCCACTCTCTTCTTCTCCTCTCTCTCCTTTCTCTTTCCACCTCCTTCTCTGTGAAGTTCTAGCACAGAGCATCACTTCAACACAGACATCTCATACACACACAGCCACTCATTCCTGTTACCCAATGTTCATTCTTGTTACCCAATGTTCATTTCTGTTACCAAATGTTCATTCCCGTTACCCAGTGTTCATTCTTGTTACCCGATGTTCATTCCTGTTACCCAATGCTCACTCCTGTTACCTAGTGTTCACTCCTGTTACCCAATGTTCATTCGGTTACCCAAAGTTCATTACTGTTACCAAGTGTTCATTCCTGTTACAAAGTGTTCATTCCTGTTAACCAATGTTCACTCCTGTTACAAAGTGTTCATTCCTGTTACCAAGTGTTCATTCCTGTTACCCAATGTTCACTTCTGTTACAAAGTGTTCATTTCTGTTACAAAGTGTTCATTCCTATTACCCAATGTTATAACACAGTCTCATCCCAAGACGTCATATAACTGACGTGTTGGGACGTCTTTTGACCATACATCAACATCCGCATTTTTAGGGTACCCTTTAACATCAGTTACATGACGATCCTGGGACGTCATACAACTGACGCTTTACCTTTAACGTCAGTTAGGTGACGGGGTAGGTTTAGGGGTAGGTTTAGGTCTGGGGTAGGGTTAGGATCCGATAACGTCATCTAACCGACGTTAAAGGGTACCCTAAAACTGTGGATGTTGACGTATGGTCAAAAGACGTCCCAAGACATCAGTTATATGACATCCTGGATGAGACTGCGTTGAATGTTAATTCCTGTTCCCAAGTGTTCATTCCTGTCACCCAATGTTCATTCCTGTTCCCAAGTGTTCATTCCTGTTACCCAATGTTCTTACTGTTACCAAGTGTTGATTTATGTTACCCAATGTTCATTCCTGTTACCCAGTGTTCATTCTTGTTACCAAGTGTTCACTCCTGTTACCAAGTGTTCATTCTTGTTACCAAGACCATCTCAGGTTTTAAATCACCCCCCACACAGGTCGAGTGGCTGAATGATCTTAAGTGGCTGAATGATCTGAACCATCATTTTAATAGGTTTGATCAGCCAATCACACCTCCCACCATGCCTCACCCCACACAACTGGACCTCATCCCCAAACCACCGGGACAAGGCACCTCCTCCGCCTCTCATACCTGTCACACCTCTCACACCTTAGGTTCATCTCATCTCACACCCACTACATCTCCAGATGGACTTTCTCACATCCCTAGCACTGATCCGCCCTGCCTACCCCTGTCCTTTACAGCAGTACAGGTGAGACAGGCGCTAAGGAAAATCAAGGGGAGGAAAGCAGCAGGTCCTGATGGTATCAGCTCTAGGCTCCTGAAGTCGTGTGCAGACCAACTGAGTGGAGTTTTGGAGAGGATCTTCAATCTGAGCCTGAAACTGGGAGAGGTACCACAGTTGTGGAAAACATCCTGTGTGGTACCGGTGCCAAAAACGTCGCATCCGAAAGATTTCAACAGCTACAGGCCAGTGGCTCTTACATCACACATGATGAAGACGTTGGAGAGACTGGTCCTGCAGCATCTCCGCTCCACAGTGGGCCCCTACATGGACCCGCTACAGTTTGCCTACAGGCCCAACATCGGGGTGGAGGATGCTGTCATCTTTTTGCAGCATTATTCCCTCGCCCACCTGGAGAAGCCCGGCAGCACTGTGAGAATCATGTTTTTTGATTTCTCAAGCGCCTTTAATACCATTCAGCCGATGTTTCTGAAGGATAAGCTGGAGAGGACTGGTGTGGACCACCTGCTGTCACAGTGGGTTTTCAACTATCTCACGAAACGGCCACAGTTTGTGAGAGCACGTGACGGCGTGTCTGACCGTCTCATGTGTAGCACGGGTGTCCCCCAGGGAACTGTACTGGCCCCCTTCCTCTTCACCCTCTACATGGCAGACTTCAGACACAACTCGGATGGATGTGTTCTGCAGAAGTTCTCTGATGACACTGCTATTGTTGGCCTCATTAGGGAGGATGATGATGCAGAGTACAGAGGACTGATACAGAACTTTGTGGACTGGTGTCAGAGAAATCACCTCCGGATCAACGTGGAGAAGACCAGGGAGATGGTGGTCGATTTTCGCAGACGGCGGCCAGCTCTCCCCCTCTGGTGAACATCCAGGGAAGGGATATTGAGAGAGTGGACACTTATAAGTACCTGGGTGTTCACTTAAATAACAAGCTGGATTGGACTCATAACACTAATGCTTTGTACAAGAAGGGTCAGTGCAGGCTGTACTTCCTGAGGAGGCTGAGGTCCTTTGGAGTGACAGGGCCCCTCCTTAAGACTTTTTATGACTCTGTGGTGGCTTCGGCCATCTTCTATGCTGTGGCTTGCTGGAGCAGCAGCATTACGGAGAGGGACATAAAAAAGCTGGATAAGGTGATTAAGAAATCTAGCTCTGTCCTGGGCTGTCCTCTGGACTCAGTGAGGGAGGTGGGAGACAAAAGGATCTTGGCTAAATTGACAGCTATACTGACCCATGAGTCCCACCCACTGTACTATACTCTGGCTCCTCTGGAGAGTAGCTCTCAGTAACAGACTGCGCCATCCCCGCTGTGTGAGGGAGAGATACGCAGATCCTTCCTACCAGCGGCCGTCAGACTGTACAACGAACATTGTTGACTTTGGATGATTTTTATTTATTCTTTATTTATTTATTTTTATATTATACCTGACTTATGTGCATTGACTTTTTTTAATTGTACATTTATCTATCTCTGTTCTGTCTCTACTGTTGCAAACTGTAATTTCCCCATTGTGGGACAAATAAAGGTTTTCGTATCTTATCTTCTTATCTTAAGTGTTCATTCCTGTTACCCAATGTTCATTCCTGTTACAATTATTTTAAACCATTTTTTTCTCAGTTTTGTTTGGTCTATCAGGTATATAATTTTTTAATAACTTAAATTATTTAAAAAATGTATAAACTTGAGGGTTTGGTCTTCTTTAAAATGAAAAAAAAGGCTTTGTGTTTATATATCAAAATACAGCTTGCCTTAATACTGTATATAGTAATTTTTCTGTCACAAATTTCAAGTATTTGAACATAACCAACACATCTTTAAAACAAACACTTCAGTAGTTCACTTCAGAATGAACATTTCCTGATCGTTTACTCTCCCGACATCATTCAAGATGTTCATGTCTTTCATTCTGAAGCAAACTACTCCTTTATAGACGATAGGTGCAATGTTTGCATTATCCAGTTAGCGCCAGTTACCAGATATTTCATTTCTTTTCTGAACTTCCATGATACGTACAATAACGTTTCCAGATTTATGTTCATCTGATAAATGCTCTAACCGTCACTCACTGGACATTTCACTTTGAAAGTGTAACTTAATATCACACACAGACAGTTCTATAACTAAATTTGTACATTTTCCAAAGAAACGTAAGTGGTGTTTGCCAACGCACATCTCCCCCTCACATCCAGAGAATTGGTTCTGTGATATGTTACAGTCTTGTACCATCATTAATTTTAATAATTACAGTCTCTTCAGAGTGTTAATATATGGGGAAAAGCGAATTCCCATATAGTTATAAGGGTGAGGTGTGGAGTCAACCTCTGACCAGGTTATGTTTGATTGATTCTGTTGCTATATTTCCTCTCTGTCGAAACATTCTCTCTAGCAGAGGTTTATGTCATAAAGGCAAGAAGAACACAAGGGCCAAGCGGGTGGCCCTCCACACACATAAATAATGGATATACCGACTCTCTGCCCTCAAGGGGAAATGGAAACAAAAGGTTCAATCAATCATTCCAGCCAAGGATATAGTCTGCCGATCTACCTTAACAGCAGCGGATAACCTAACAAACACTTATCTACACAATACTGTCTGCTATGCAGGAAATTAGAACTGAAAATGAAATAAAAAAAATAATAATTATACATTTTAATTTGATATTAATATTAATTTGGAAGTTAAATGTATATATAAAAAAATCTTGCAAATATACATACATATTAATGTTCTAAATGCTCTTAGAAGTTAATAAACTGTGTTTATTTCAAAAATAAAAACAGATTTTATTTTTTCCCTAAAGAGGTTATTGAAAGCCATTTTTAAGACCATTAAGATCCTTTTGCAGTGTCTAAATATTTTCAGGATAATCAAACATTTTTTCTCTCTCATTCTCCTCATTACGTAAACCAATGTTTCTTAACTCTTGATATTATTACACATCATAAAGGACAACATTTGCTGTTTATTTTATTATTTTACTGTTGATTCATAGCTCAAGAAAGGGTTTTAACTGTAGTGACACATTGTCACAGAAATAGCATTACAGAACACAAAACTTAAAAAATTTAGTTTTGTCAATCAAGTCAATACATAATACCATTAAATTATTAATCATTAAAATCATTTAAAGGTTAATTAAAAGTTATTTGAAGTCTCTTCTTCCTCTTAAAAATGCATTTTCCTTCTTTTTTTTTGTATTTCAAAGCACTGGTTTTTAACATTGATAACAAACACGGTGATTTAAAGGGAAAGGAACTGGTGCTTGGCAAGTACCTTAGAATGTTTCTAAATATTATTTTCCTTTTGATTATGGATGAAAAAATTATCTAAATATGTTCTTCACGTTTCAGGAGATTTGACTCGCTCTCGTACAATTCATCATATTCATATCTGATCAAAATAACGTGATGATTTCGAGCGCATATGACTCAAATGTCAGCACACAAAGCAGGGTTGTTTAACACATGCCTAGCATATTTCACATGTACTGAAGCTCCTTCTGAACAACTCGAGAAGAAATAGAGCCTGTAACGCATCAACAAAAACACAGAAACTGTGTGTTTCAGGAGAGTTTCTGCGAGGACAAAGCGTCGACATGATGAGTGTTCAGAGAAACAGCTGAAAGCTTCCTCACACACCGCAGCGGGTCGCAGTGGATTTACAGTGTGTTTGGCAGGTGGCAGACAGATCACTGTATTTACTCCAGTTAAGCTGTCATACACACTACCTGCCTGACACCCGTCCCAGAATCACCCTGATCACATAAAGCTGTCAGCGGAGACAAACTGAAGGCTGAACCTACAGCACCTCCATCAAACCTGAAGCTCATTTGCCTCCTAGTTGCTAGAAATGTAGCGCTGGTGCTACTGGACTCCTGGAATGTGCTGAGAGCACAAATACACACACACACAGATGCTCACTGGGCTTGCAAGGGTCAGAGGTCATGCCACAATGCCACACTGCGCAAGGTGTCAGTCAGATGACAGTGATGATTTGATCTGCGGTCACAGGACATCCATGTATTTCAGTATTACACTTGGCAATTCTCCAGATATTGTGGCATTCGAACTGATATAAATAACCGTTTAGTGAACTTTTTAAAAAATGCATGTGTCTATTCATCACAGTTAAATTTAATTGGTTTATATGGATCTAAAAATGGAATTCTACAAACAATTGCTTTTACTGAAAGAGGAAAATGACTTGAATGTAACAGCAATTTCTTAGTTAGTCCTGTTACAATTATAATAAGTCAATTATTAAAAAGCACACCATAAGTTAATGATACTACTCGATAAAGAACTACTTTATAAAACACTTTACAGTTGTTAATCATAAATAATTATCTCATTATTTCAAGTATTTCACAAAATTGTAACTACTTACTACATCCATTTAGGACTGGAGAAACATTTGTGGATTGTGTTTCCCAACTAACAGGGAACATTCTCAGAACTTTGGCTAATGTTCTGACAAGGTTCTCTAAAGTCATGAACAAACGTTCTTCGTACTACAGTATCAATAGAACGTTAATAGAATGTTCAGTACTGTTAATAGAATGCTCAGTAACATTAATAGAATGTTAATAGAATGTTTATAGAACATTAATATAATGCTCAGTACTGTTAATAGAATTCTCAGTAACATTAATAGAATGTTAATAGAATGTTTATAGAACATTTATATATAATGCTCAGTACTGTTAATAGAATTCTCAGTAACATTAATAGAATGTTAATAGAATGTTTATAGAACATTTATATAATGCTCAGTACTGTTAATAGAATTCTCAGTAACATTAATAGAATGTTAATGGAACACTCACATTAATGGAGCGTTAATAGAATGCTCAGTAATTTAAAAAAAAAATATTAATAGAACGCTCAGTAACATTAATATGCTCAGTAATGTTAATAGAATGCTCAGTAACATTAATAGAGCGTTAATAGAATGCTCAGTAACATTAATAGAACATTAATAGAATGCTCAGTAACATAAATAGAATGTTAATAGAATGCTCAGTTACATTAATAGAACGTTAATATAATGCTCAGTAACATTAATAGAACGCTCAGTAACATTAATAGGACGTTAATAGAACACTCAGTACATTAATAGAACGTTAATAGAATGCTCAGTATATTAATAGAACGTCAATAGAATGCTCATTAATGTTAAAAGAATGCTCAGTAACATTAATAGAACGTTAATAGAATGCTCAGTAACATTAATAGAACATTAATAGAATGCTCAGTAACATAAATAGAATGTTAATAGAATGCTCAGTAACATTAATAGAACGCTCAGTAACATTAATAGAACGTTAATAGAACACTCAGTACATTAATAGAACGTTAATAGAATGCTCAGTATATTAATAGAACGTCAATAGAATGCTCATTAATGTTAAAAGAATGCTCAGTAACATTAATAGAACGTTAATAGAATGCTCAGTAACATTAATAGAACATTAATAGAATGCTCAGTAACATAAATAGAATGTTAATAGAATGCTCAGTAACATTAATAGAACGCTCAGTAACATTAATAGAACGTTAATAGAACACTCAGTACATTAATAGAACGTTAATAGAATGCTCAGTATATTAATAGAACGTCAATAGAATGCTCATTAATGTTAAAAGAATGCTCAGTAACATTAATAGAACGTTAATAGAATGCACAGTATATTAATTAATATAGCGTTAATAGAATGCTCAGTATACTGTTTATAGAACATTAATATAATGCTCAGTACTGTTAATAGAAATTCTCAGTAACATTAATAGAATGTTAATGGAACACTCACATTAATGGAGCGTTAATAGAATGCTCAGTAATTTTAACAAAACATTAATAGAACGCTCAGTAACATTAATATGCTCAGTAACGTTAATAAAATGCTAAGTAATGTTAATAGAAGAACGCTCAGTAATGTTAATAGAAGAACGCTCAGTAATGTTAATAGAACGCTCAGTAATGTTAATAGAAGAACGCTGGGTAACACTTTATTTTAAGGTGCTTGTAATAAGCAGTAATTAACAGTTAATAAGACACTTATAAGGCCTTATAAGATACATATAAGCATCAATTACTTCATATAAGTGTTAATTAAAGCACAATTAACAAATTTATTATTGCTTATAAGACAATTATAAGCCCTTATTAGAAACTTGTTAACAAGCTATTTATACCTCATGAACCTTAATAAGATGATTATTAACATTAATTAGACTTAATGAGTGTTAGTAATTTCCTAAAACACATTTATTATTGCTTATAAGACATTTATGAACACTTATTAGAAACTTGTTAAAAGTTTATAGACCACGTATCAATGTTAATAGGATGTTTAATAACAGTAATTAGACTGTAAGAGGTTTATATTAATGCCTTATTATGGCTAATCAACCATTTATTATGCACTTATTAACCATTAACAATGCTCCTTTGCAGCTATCTAAAATAAAGTGAGAACAGTGTCTTGTTTAAATTAATAACTCCTTTATTATGCACTTATAAACCATTAACAATGCACCTTTGCTAAAATAAAGTGGGAACAGTGTCTTATTTAAATTAATAACTCCTTTTTTATGCACTTATTAACCATTAACAATGCACCTTTGTTAAAATAAAGTGGGAACAGTGTCTTATTTAAATTAATAACTTCTTTTATTATGCACTTATTAACCATTAACAATGCACCTTTGGAGCTACCTAAACGAAAGTGTGAACAGTGTCAGTATTATTAAGATGAGTGTATTGTGTATATGATCAATTATTAATAAATTATCCATTTGAAGAACACACAATGGGTTAGTGATGAAGCTTAAAGGGTTGGTTCACCCAAAAATGAAAATTCTGTCAGGATTTACTCACCCTCATGTTGTTCCAACCCTGTAAGACCTTCGTTCATCTTCGGAACACAAATAAAGATATTTTTGATTTAATCTGAGAGGTGGATCACTCCTCCATAGACTGCCTAAGGGACTGGCTCTTTTGACGGCCCATAAAGTCATTAAAGAAAATGTCTAAATATTCGATGTGCTTACAGCAGCTCAATTATAAGTTTATCAAGCGACGAGACTACTTTTTGTGCAAAAAATAAATAAATAATGACTTTATTCGACTATTCCATTACTTCCTTATGGGCGCATGTGCGAGAACTGAGATGAGGACGTTCTTCTTCGACTACTTCTTGTTACCGGCTGCTCACCGCTTAGGAGTATTACCGCCACCTACTGTATAAGATGATGTGCTGATATAGCCGGAGCGCGATCATCATCTTATACTGTAGGTGGCGGTAATACTCCTAAGCGGTGAGCAGCCGGTAACAAGAAGTAGTCAAAGAAGAACGTTGTCATCTCAGTTCTCGCACATGCGCCCATAAGGAAGTAATGGAATAGTCGAATAAAGTCGTTATTTATGTTTTTTTCACACATACAAAAAGTAGTCTCGTCGCTTGGTAAACTTATAATTGAGCCGCTGTAGGCACATGGAATATTTAAACATTTTCTTTAATGTCTTTATGGGCCGTCAAGAGCCAGTCCCTTAGGCAGTCTATGTAGTAGTGATCCAGCTCTCAGATTTAATCAAAAATATCTTCATTTGTGTTCCGAAGATGAACGAAGGTCTTACGGGGTTGGTACAGCATGGGGTGAGTAATTAATGACTTAATTTTCATTTTTGGGTGAACTAACCCTTTAAAATCTAAAAATAATAAAATTTTCTATGTAGTCAGTCTGTTATAATTTGAATATTTTTTCAAACTTCTTTTTGACTTGAAGTTTTATAGAATGTTCTTTTGGTTGATGCGTTTAGTCAAGTTATGAAATGTGTATTAAAAAAATGTCACAGTGTGATTTCCTGCTTCACAAATAAAACACCATTTTTTCCAACATACTAATTTTATTTTTTACAAACATTCCTTACAGTTCCCACTTTATTTTAGGTAGCTGCAAAGGTGCATTGTTAATGGTTTATAAGTGCATAATAAAGGAGTTATTAATTTAAATAAGACACTGTTCACACTTTATTTTAGATAGCTGCAAAGGAGCATTGTTAATGGTTAATAGGTGCATAATAAAGGGTTGATTAGCCATAATAAGGCATTAATATAAACCTCTTACAGTCTAAATACTGTTATTAAACATCCTATAAACATTGATAAGTGGTCTATAAACTTTTAACAAGTTTCTAATAAGTGTTCATAAATGTCTTATAAGCAATAATAAATGTGTTTTAGGAAATTACTAACACTCATTAAGTCTAATTAATGTTAATAATCATCTTATTAAGGTTCATGAGGTATAAATAGCTTGTTAACAAGTTTCTAATAAGGGCTTATAATTGTCTTATAAGCAATAATAAATTTGTTAATTGTGCTTTAATTAACACTTATATGAAGTAATTGATGCTTATATGCATCTTATAAGGCCTTATAAGTGTCTTATTAACGGTTAATTACTGCTTATTACAAGCACCTTAAAATAAAGTGTTACTGAACGCTCAGTAATGTTAATAGAAGAACGCTCAGTACTGTTAATAAAAGAACGCTCAGTAATGTTAATAGAACGCTCAGTAATATTGATAGAACGCTCAGTAATGTAAACTGAATGTTAATAGAGCCCTCAGTAATGTTAATAGAAGAACGCTCAGTAATGTTAATAGAACGCTCAGTAATATTGATAGAACGCTCAGTAATGTAAACTGAATGTTAATAGAGCCCTCAGTAATGTTAATAGAATGCTCAGTAATGTTAATCAAATATTAATAGAACCCTCAGTGTGTTAATATAACGCTCAGTAATGTTAATAGAATGTTAATATAATGCTCAGTAATGAATGTTAAATTGCTCAGTAATGTTAATAGAATGTTAATAGAACCCTCAGTAATTTCAATAGAACCCTCAGTAATGTCAATAGAATGCTCAGTAATATTAATAGAATGTTCATTCAGAGCAGTGTTGCGTGTAATGCATTAAGTAAATTAATTACTCCCTTGAAAATGTAAATTACTGTAAATTTTTCTGTAATTGAATTATGCAATTTAAAGGGTTGACTGCGATTTCACTTTTTTGATTTTAAATAGTGTGTAATGTTGCTGTTGGTGCATGAACAGGATCTGCAAAGTTGCAGCGCTAAAAGTTCAGTGTAAGCAGAGATATCGTCTTTTAAAAATCAGGAAGTATAATTGCCTACAAAAACGACTCGATTGGGACTACAGCTGGGTTATGGTATGTCACTAACCCACACATTTGCATCAACCCCTCCCTCCAGAATATGCAGAAAATTTCTGAGGCGCGTCGACTCGTCGAGTGTGTGGTTCACGCAGCTGTCAGGTCTTCTGTGTTCGGGCTTCCCATGGACACTATTCTTCCTCAACAATGGATGCAATTTATGTTTGAATATGTTCCTGAAAATGACGATCGTAATCTAGCGAGTTCAACACCGGATTCAACAAGAAACTGTTACTAAAACATGAAGCAGTTCCAACTTTAAAACAAGAGGCAGCAGTGTTGGGCCACAGTCTGTAAGTAGGCTAAGACTTAAACATTTTAAATGTATTTGTATGTATAATTCAAGACGTAGCCTTGTGTTTTATTTTTTTCAAATGCCAGCACCTTTATAGCCACTACTAGTTAGCCTATGCTATTTTGTGTCTATGACAAACGCGTACAAACATTATGGACCTGAATTTTCTATAAGTACTAATGTTTTAAACGTATTTTTCATGTATATATGCTTTATGACGTTATATTTGATTCTATTAAGAAACGTAAACTAATGCCAACACTGTTTGAGTATAACATTAGTAGCCAGTCAGTTGCTATTGTTGCTAGTCAGATGCTATTGTGTAAAACAAACGTGTATAAATTAAAAAAAATGTAGCAAATTATCATTCAGAAACGTTTAGTAAGAGCCATGTGTGTGGTGAGGTTCTGTTTGACTCTCTTCATCGCGCTTCTCGGTCTGATTCTGCCTCAAACTGATACTGCAGTTCGACACATATTTACATCTGTGACCGGAGCTCATGACGTGCCCGTAAAGGTAATGGGCGTCAATCTTCCGGACAACGTGAGCGACAGTTCAGCCAATCACAACACACCGGCCCAAACTAACCAATCTGAGCTCACAACATGTTTCTGAGGGAGAATCATAGAATTTGATTCTCCCTCAGAAGAGAATCAAAGAATCAGGAAGAATCATAGAATCAGGAAGTGAACCGCTCGTTCAGGGGACAGAGGAGAGCACGGCTGACAATAAAGGTGAAGTTTATGAAAAATAAGACTTTTAAAAAAAGAAAAAACACAAATACATGTTATATTGCACCCCATAAACACAATCATGCAAAGAAAAAAAGCAGCCAACCCCCCCTTTAATTACTGACTATAGAATATAAACTACAAAATAATTCTATATAAAATAAGTGGATTTAACATTGAAATGTAACGTCTAATGTTAAAAATGTATGTTTTTAAAGTAACCTTAATCAGTTATTAAGGATATTTGCATATTTATATCATTTACTTGAAAGTATGAATAGAGCAGTTCCGTGTCTATCCTTGTATTGTTCAACAGGCTGAGCTTGATATGGGATTTAGAAAGTAATTAATAAGTAATGCTTAACTTTTTAAGAGAGTAATTATACAGTAATCTGATAACACTGTTACACTACAGATGTAATTAGTAATGAATGACATTCACCTAACACTGATTCAGAGATTCATGCTCTTCTCTCAAACAAACAATATTTAACATTTCATGGAACGTTTTTTTTTCTGAAACATTTTAGTTGGACACTCGTCAAACATGTTTAAAATGTTACTTGTTCCAGAACAAAATACGATGTGGAACATTTAAAATAGGGATGTCACGGTACCAAAATTCCAGTAGTTCGTACCGATACCATTAAAATGTCACGGTTCTTGTACCAATTTCGGTACCACAACAAAAATTAGTTTTTTTTTTTAAATTTTATTTAACTACTTGAAAAAAATATATTAAATTAAATTCAATCACTTTATTATTTATGATGGTACATTTATGAAAGCTTTGAAGGCTATAGCATGTTGTTTAAACGAAAATATTGATAATACTGAGAAATATTGTTTATAATAAAAATCAAGTGAAAAATACAGCATTCAGTGGATTTAGGCTACAGTAGTATTTTTAATAAATGGAGACGTAGTTAAATATATTGTACAGTAGCCTAATATAATTATTTCTGTCCATTTCTTTAAGTTAAACCAAACTTTTATTTTGACGGGTTGCCGTAGAGACCTTTGACTTTCTGTGTGTGTATGATATATGATATGATACGACCCTATGGATATGATGATAGTTTTTCTCAAATGTAACGGTAAAATGCTTATGAAGTGACTCTCGGAGATGGAATCATGAATCATGTCATCATATTGTGAGGCAGCAGAGACTGAAAACAGCGCGAGCGTCACTCTTGCTTCAGTGTTTGTGTGTGTGTGAGAGAGAGAGGTAATTGTTAAATGAAACTGCGCGTCTGCGCCGTTAATTCAGAATAGGAACATGCAGGGTTCATATTTAAACGGTAAAATGCTTATGAAGTGACTCTCGGAGATGAATGGATCATGAATCATGTCATCATATCGTGAGGCAGCAGAGACTGAAAACAGCTGCGAGCGTCACTCGTGCTTCTGTGCGTGCGTGTGTGTGTGTGAGGTAACGTTAACGTTCAAATGAAAGCGCGCGTCAGCGCCGTTCATTCACAGAGACAAGCGCAACATGCAGGGTTCATATTTAAATAGTCGTTTTGCTGTTTAGGATACACAGAAACCACATCAGCAGCGCCGCTGCTTTCATGAAGAGGACGCAACTTCACGCCCTTCGTGCATGCATGCGCATCCATATCCGGGTTTGACCGGGATATCTGGTACAACCGGGACTTGGTACCGTGACGTTTAAATTTTTTTAGTACCGACTTGGTACTCGAAGTACAGAATATTTTACAACACTAATTTAAAAGCAATGTTCCCATAATGTTTGCACAAATATAAAATGGAAAGTTCCCTTTAGCAGCAGCATAACGGTTTCAGATCAATTCTAAAAATACATAGAAAGCACGCTTAAGCTAAATCTACTTTTCTAACACAAGCTCTACTGTATTCAGCCAAGGTTTCCGGAAGGGTCCTCAAGAAGGTTAGGTTAGATAGCTACAAACACATTCATGTCCGCTAGTTGAGATTAATCACTAACGTTTCACACCCTCTTGTCCGAGGCAAAGACGTCTAATGTCTAACTCAAAGGGCAATAGACTCCTTAATTTATTCCGCTTATTCTCTTAAGGTGTGAAAAGGCATACTTATTCACGCACGTAACCGTCATGAGCGCAATAATAACACTAACTATCAGTCATTCATTCACAGAGGTGGTGACATAGTTGAGGAGCGTTACGGCCCTTTGGTGCAAGAGCACCTTATGAGTGTTATGATCAAACTATTCAGTCTGAACAACTATGAATTGTTTTGATTGTGAAATGAGAATAACATGTGTCACTTCCTGTGGTATGCATTCAAAATTAACCATATAGTTCCTTGTGAAAGTTTTCGCACCCTTCATTTTCACATCAATCTACACTCTTTGTTTTACAATTTTGCAAAATGAAAAGCTGAAAATAGTTTTTTGCATAAGTATTCTCTACTGTATTCTGTACTGTAGTTTGACAAGCTACAAGCTACTCATAAGTTAAAGTAGTTAAACTACAGTCAAGCTACGCTTTTGGAAAAGTAGTTAGCTACACTACAAGTTACAATCAAACAGTAGCTAGCTACATTGAAACTACTTTTGCTTTTTGAACAACGTATATTATTGTCAAAAGTGCAAAATTACAACAAATAGCCAACAACATTGCAAGAACAAAATTTACATCCAACGTAAATTGCATGTAGAACATTTTCTCAAAAATACCGATTGAACTTGGCCATGGGAATTAACGTTAGTTGTTTCTCCATCCTCCAAATCTGCCATCACGTCTTGTGTAATCATAATATGGGTGTGTCAACCCACTTCTGTACGTCAGTGAACCATTAACCGCAAGATGCGTGATTAAACAACAGGTGGCGGTAATGGCAAAAATGAGTTTGTAATCTAACAAGAAGAAGAATATCCTTGCATCGCGTTGATTCACGCCTGAAAATGTAGTTAGTTAAAGGGGTCATAAACTGAGCTTTTTAAATTGTTGTTTTAAATTGTTGCCTGAGGTCAAATTATGACGTTCACTTGGTTTTTGCATTCAAATACATCAAAATGAATAAGTAATAGGCTATTTTGTAACCATTTTGAGCCTAGCTGAAAAACGTTGGGTTTTTATGTGCGTCTCGCAATGTAGACTTTGAAGTAAACGCCCACTGCTGTGAGTGGAGAACAGTTTTGCATATTATAATGAGTTTCAACTCACCCGTCAATGCACTTGGGGAAATTGTTTTGAAAACGTCCAATGTTGTAAAATGGCGACCGAATGATTGGCCCAAACATGTTTGACCCCAGAGTCCGTGTGTTGCACAATTCCTGTCAGGTCCAATGAGACGGCACAGCACCGTTCTTTACTCTTAATCTGTCTCCAAATCCAATCTTGTTTACAAAGCAATCCTCAGTGAAATGAAGCGAACAGACGGACGATGTTTTACCCTCATCAGCTGGAACGTCATTAAAAATAAAGTTTATCTATGCAGTCCTATTGGAATCCAGAGGAAGCTTATGCAGCGACTGTCTTCTTCCACAACCAGGCACTGTACAATATTCTGTATTGCTCGGTAGCTGGATCCGGTTTGTTATCACTGAGGTAGGCCTATGTTATTTAGCTATGTGTGAATGCGTGAATCGGTGGGCGGGGCTAAACCGGCCGTGTTGAAGTAGGCATTGATCTTCTTCTGCGGGGGTGGGGTTTTATCCTCTTTGACGTCACACTTTGAAAACGAGTCGTTTGCTGAGCCTGGTGTCAATAAAAGCTTTTATTGCACTAACAAGGGCGTTTTCAGTTCTGAAACTTACACGATATTCTTATAATATGATGACCTCTTAGATGTCAAAAGCTCAAGGAAAGTTTGACTTCTCATTTCATCACCCTTTAAGTTAGCAGCGTCACTACTTGTATAACTACTCCCCAACACTGGTATTCAAACCCTTAACTAAGTACTTTAAGTCACCTTTGCAGCCTCAAGTCTTTTTGTATGTGATGTGACGAGCTTTGGGTGTTTTCCTGCCATTCTTCTCCTCAGATCTCCTCAAGCTCTGGTCAGGTTGGACGGAAGGAAGTTTTCAGGTTTCTCCAGGGATGTTCGTTGGGTTCAAGCCAAGACTCTGGCTGTGAACTCTCCATCATGAAGCTGCAACACATGCTTGACTGTTGTGCAGGTGATGAGCAGAGCCTGGTCTCCTCCATACATGATGCTTGGAACTGACGTTCATCAGACCTGTGTGTGTTTTCATGTGTTTTCACTCAGGAGAGGTTTGAGTTTGGCATCTCAGCCATAAAGCCCAGACCAGTGGAGTGTGTGTCCTATCTCTATATATGATCATGAAGCTCAACCAGAGTGACCATCAGCTTCTTGATCTCCATCGATTGCTCAGCTCAGCTCTAGGAAGAGTCCTAGCTCTTCTTACATAAATGGTTACTGGAGTGTGAATTATGCCAGCCATGCTTCTGTGAACCTTCAATGCAGCAGATATGTTCTTCCTCCTCAGATCTGTGTCTTGACTCTAGACCGTCTCTGAGACACAGGTCGTTTTTCTGACATGGCTTGGCTTTTGCTCTGATATGCATTTTCAGACCTTTCTGGTCATAATTTGGAGACAATGATCATATGAACCGTTGTGGCACAGTAAAAATGCTCATCTGTGGATGAAAGTCTGACACCAGGACTGGGTGGGCCGTTATCCTGCTCCACTTCACAGATGCAGGGAAAGGAGGATTATGGAATGACGGTACACTTATTTATATGACACTTCATTCAACAGCATGAACAGCTCGTTCCCGCTCGTCATTACGCTACTTCTACTTCGTTGCACATGCGCAGTCCTTTCAGTTTTGGTTTTCAATCCGATCAAGTGTTTACATCTGGATCGGATCTCTGTAAGATTAGACAAGGAATAAACCACCCGTTTCAATCCAGATGGAAAGTTTTTTTGTATTGAGCTCTCAGTCGGCTGGATCATAGATGTTTACATGCAGGCTCTTTCAGTCCAATTTAGCCGTCAAATACGACTACGAGCACAGTATTATTTGGTTGCATGTAACATGTAGCCATTGATGAGTGTCTCTTTCCAAATCATTCCCATTCGACTGAATTTGCACATGAACTCTACTCAACTTGTATCTCTATGAAGCTTGTTTCCACCAGTGAAAAATAAAAAGGTAATTGTGACCTTTTATCTCACAATTCTGACTTTTTCTCACAATTGTGAGATCTAAACTCAGAATTGCGTGATATAAAGTCAATTCTACTTTATATCTTGCATATTCTGACTTTATATCTCGTAATTCTGACTATCACACAATCTGCGACTTTACACTCACCGGCCACTTTACTTAGGTACACCTGTCCAACTGCTCGTTAACACTTAATTTCTAAGCAGCCAATCACATGGCGGCAACTCAGTGCATTTAGGCATGTAGACATGGTCAAGACAATCTCCTGCAGTTCAAACCGAGCATCAGTATGGGGAAGAAAGGTGATTTGAGTGACTTTGAACGTGGCATGATTGTTGGTGCCAGAAGGGCTGGTCTGAGTATTTCAGAAACTGCTAATCTACTGGGATTTTCACGCAAAACCATCTCTAGGGTTTACAGAGAATGGTCTGAAAAAGAAAAAACATCCAGTGAGCGGCAGTTCTGTGGGCGGAAATGCCTTGTTGATGCCAGAGGTCAGAGGAGAATGGCCAGACTGGTTCGAGCTGATAGAAGGGCAACAGTGACTCAAATAACCACCCGTTACAACCAAGGTGGGCAGAAGAGCATCTCTGAACGCACAGTACGTCGAACTTTGAGGCAGATGAACTACAGCAGCAGAAGACCACACCGGGTGCCACTCCTTTCAGCTAAGAACAGGAAACTGAGGCTACAATTTGCACAAGCTCATCGAAATTGGACAATAGAAGATTGGAAAAACGTTGCCTGGTCTGATGAGTCTCTATTTCTGCTGCGACATTCGGATGGTAGGGTCAGAGTTTGGCGTCTACAACATGAAAGCATGGATCCATCCTGCCTTGTATCAATGGTTCAGGCTGGTGGTGGTGGTGTCATGGTGTGGGGAATATTTTCTTGGCACTCTTTGGGCCCCTTGGTACCAATTGAGCATCGTTGCAACGCCACAGCCTACCTGAGTATTGTTGCTGACCATGTCCATCCCTTTATGACCACAATGTACCCAACTTCTGATGGCTACTTTCAGCAGGATAATGCGCCATGTCATAAAGCTGGAATCATCTCAGACTGGTTTCTTGAACATGACAATGAGTTCGCTGTACTCAAATGGCCTCCACAGTCACCAGATCTCAATCCAATAGAGCATCTTTGGGATGTGGTGGAACGGGAGATTCGCATCATGAATGTGCAGCCGACAAATCTGCGGCAACTGTGTGATGCCATCATGTCAATATGGACCAAACTCCCTGAGGAATGCTTCCAGCACCTTGTTGAATCTATGCCACGAAGAATTGAGGCAGTTCTGAAGGCAAAGGGGGTCCAACCCATTACTAGCATGGGGTACCTAATAAAGTGGCCGTTGAGTGTATATCATGCAATTCTGACTTTATATAACGCAATTCTGACTTTATATCTCGCAATTCTGACTTTATATTACGCAATTCTGACTTTATAACACACAATTGCGACTTTGTATCATGCAATTCTGACTTTATATCTCACAATTGCGACTTTATATCATGCAATTCTGACTTTATATAACGCAATTGCTGACTTTATATATCGCAATTCTGACTTTATATAACGCAATTCTGACTCTATATCACGCAATTCTGACTTTATATAACGCAATTCTGACTTTATATCTCGCAATTCTGACTTTATATCACGCAATTCTGACTTTATATCTCGCAATTCTGACTTTATAACACACGATTGCTGAGCTTTGTATCATGCAATTCTGACTTTATATAACGCAATTCTGACTTTATATCTCGCAATTCTGACTTTATATCACGCAATTCTGACTTTATATTAGCAATTCTGACTTTATAACACACAATTGCGACTTTATATCACGCAATTCTGACTTTATATAACGCAATCCTGACTTTATATCTCGTAATTCTGACTTTATATAACGCAATTCTGACTCTATATCACGCAATTCTGACTTTATATCTCGCAATTCTGACTTCATATATCACGCAATTCTGACTCTTATATCTCGCAATTCTGACTTTATAACACACGATACGCGACTTTGTATCATGCAATTCTGACGTTATATCTCACAATTGCGACTTCTATATCATGCAATTCTGACTTTATATAACGCAATCCTGACTTTATATCTCTGCGAATTCTGACTTTATATCTCACAATTGTGAGATTAAAAAGTCGCAATTATTATTAATTTTTTATTTTTATTCAGTGGTGGAAACAAGCTTCCATAACTCCAGAGGTGGAAAGAGTAATAAAATATGCTACTCAAGTAAAAGTACTACTACTTCAATAAAATTTTACTTAAGTACAAGTAAAAGTACTGGTCTAAAAATCTACTCAAGTAAAAGTAAAAAGTAGCTCATTTAAAATTTACTCAAAGTAAAAGTTACTGAGTTACTTTTTTAACACCGGGGTGGAGGGAATCCCTCGTGTGGGGTTGTAATGGTATGAGATTTTCACAGTGTGATAACGTCTCAGAAAATACCATGGTTTACAGTATTAATCAATTATTAAATAATATTATTATCATCAGTTAAAATTATTACGAAAACAGGGTTTTTATTTTGGTTGAACAAATGCTTTTAATTATAGTAAACTTGAAACCATTTGTTTGTTTTGTTTATTAAAATTTTAACAAAACATGTCTAATAAATCAAATTCGATAATTGATAATGACAACTTATTTTTAGCTTTAATTATTTATTAAAATGTTTAAGAATTATATTGTCCTATGAAATGTATTTTATTCAGAAAATTAATGTTTCTTTGATTTAATACAAATATATTATCAAAAACGGTGGTAATCAAATGTAAATTTAAACTTGTGTACCTTTTATTTTTGGGGGAAGCAGCTGCAAAAACAGATTTACTAAATTAAACCATGGACAGAAAAAATATTCCTTTAAAATAATAAAAATGTATTAATATTGTTGTTGTTATTATTATTGTTTTGAGAGGTAGGCTACGTTCTTACTGTATGCCTACAATAGTAATATATTTCTGTCATAATTTCTCATAGTGAAACCCAACTTTTATTTTGACGAGTCTGTAGTGAAGACCAAAAGTGAAGAAAAAGTGTAAAAAAAAACGTTTTTTCTCAAATAAAATTATGAAAATGCCCATTAGGCGTTCTCTCAGAGCAGCTCTGGAAATATTCATATTCTCAAATTGTTTGCGAGACGCTGAAAACACCATTGCTGTGTCCAAAATGTCCCACTCCTCACTATTTAGTGGACTATATAGTGAGCTCGCCATTTTGTAGTGCTGTCCGAATGTATAGTGATGATTATTATACCCTATATAGTCCTCTCAATGTATCCCAGAATGCATTTTGAAAAGTAGTGTACAACCATGTTTACAACCGATGGTCACTAACAAAGCCCTACACCATCATGCATTGTGCGATCGTAAAAATAAGTTATAATCATGTGTGGAGTAGTGCATTATAACAAAAACGGCAGAAATCACTTTTAGTTTTTAAATTTTGGAGAAATAAGCTCAGTATAATGTAATGTATTTATTTTAAAAAATCTATTTAGCCCAGAGCCGACTGGGCACCAGCTGACAGATGATGTAATCAACGGCGCAGAGAGACGATCGAGTAGTGTCCTAAAGTGGTGTTTCTATTATGCTGGTGAGCTCACTATATAGTGCTCTGCTCTCTACCCCCAACATAGGGGTTAGGGAGTAGTGCTTTGAGTGGAGATTTCAGACACAGCACATGAATGTCACGCATACTTGAGTATGTACTAAGTTAACTTAGTAGACAAAACGTGGCGCAGCTCAGCAGAACAAATAGGGTTATACATTTACATGCAGTATTTTTGTGCTTAAATATTTACACCAATTGGATTTATTGCACAGTTCTACTTTCCATGTATCTATCCATTATTTTGCATGTTTTACGTGTATGCGTTAAGTGTATAATTCCACTTTCATGACTGGATTTCGGGATTCCCTCTGCATCACGTAAGTCATTCGAAGTTATAATCGGCACATACCTTTATCTGCAGGAGGGGTAGTGTCCTATATCCTCCTTTTGCAGCCACTTTGCGTCCACATTTTTAGCAAACAAATCCTCGAGGACATAATTCGTTTCATAAGAATTCGAAGCGCGATTCGTTTTCAGCTTCAGCTGGGTCTGTCTATGGGTCTGCGTCACCTTTCTTGCGCGTTTGTTCTCCCGCCTTTCAACCAATGCAGTAGTTTCCGGAGTGTGATTTTTTTTTCTCCCGTGTACTATTATTTTTTACTCAGTAACGGATATGATTTAAAATGTAGCGAAGTACAATACTTCAAACAAAATGTACTTAAGTAAAAGTAAAAGTACAGATTTTAAAACTACTTAAAAAGTAGAAGTACACAAAAAAACTACTCAATTACGTAACGCGAGTAAATGTAATTCGTTACTTTCCACCTCTGCATAACTCTTACTAGCTCAGTGTAGTAACATCTGCGAAGCGAAGCGGGAATGCCCTGAGAGACAGTACATCTCAAGTGTCCCAGGAAAAGGTACGGATGTTATGTAAATGTCTCAGATAAATGTGTTTTTATTACAAACTTGCAAAGTTGCCACATTTTGTTTCTTTTTTTGCATTGTCATCATGGTGAATGCAGTGTAGATTGATGTGGAAAGTAAGTAAAATTGTTAGGCTTTTGTTTTTTTGTATGTTACCTTGTATGCAGGGTTTAAATATATACAGGTGTATAAATCCACACACAACACACACACTTGTGTTAATTGTTTTAGAATTAAAATGGGAATGAATGTTTAATGGCAGGCTAAAGTACAACAATCGGCCCTGTTATAGAGCAAAATATTACCTAATTGATCAATTACATTATATTCATTACAATTATCATTACATTAACAGCATTTATTTTTCTTTGGTAATAATGGAAATTGACTTTTTAGGTAAGTTTTGTGTATATATATATATTTATAAACATATAGTATATTTCACTCTCTCACACACACACACACACACACACGCACTCTCTCTCTCTCTCACACACTCTCTCTCTCTCTCTCTCTCTCCCTCCCTACACACACACACACACACACACACAAGCACCTTGAAGATTTTTAATCTCAGGTTAAACCAGCCCAGGTGGCGTTTGAGGAATGATTGCCAGCGGCAGTAGACAATGGGCAGGTGATTTAAATGTGGACGGGGCAGAGTTCATCTGTCTCTGTAGAGATCATTAATATAAAGATTGATCTGTCTGTCTCTGTGTGTGTGTGTGTGTGTGTGTGTGTGTGTGTGTGTGTGTGTGTCTGTGTGTGTGTGTGTGTGTGTGTGTGTGTGTGTGTGTGTGTGTGTGTGTGTGTGTGTGTGCTGCTCTACCTGTGGCGGACTTCCCAGGAGCTTTTAACATAGCTGTAACC
>JAQIUQ010002733.1:175000-185000 GCA_030378365.1 Hybognathus amarus | reverse complement strand
ACATGGAGGTCTGTGCATATCCCATTGTAACGGTAATAACTGTAGTATTACCATGTTATTACCATTTGAAGTTTAAGCTGATCATAAGTAGAGATCAGGATATGTTCCAAATTTGTTAACAGGGCTGAAGACAAATTGCATAAAAATTATCAATATAGAAATGAAAAATCTTAGATTAGTTTGTAATTTAGTTTTTAAATTTGTTTTTAAATTTAGTGGCATCATTTGGTAACTCTCCTTGGCAGAAAGTAATATTAATATTAAATGTTAATAATCACTTGTGTAAAGTGTAGCGTAGATTCTATTTATGGTTTAAATATTCAACCCTGTTATTGTGAAAAGAATTACAAAAACGCGTGATTAATTTTAGAGCTATATTAATATGAACAATATATCAACATTTGGTTTGAAATTAGCTAGTTTAGTGCTAGAAACATTCACGTGAATGTATTTCTGTTCCTCAATTTGGTAACAGCCAGGGTTGAAAATTCATCAAATCTCTTAAAATCAATATAGAAAATGTAAATATTTAGCACTAGATAATATGAAATCACACAGATATTCACACAATCTAAATGTTGCACAAAAAAATGCAAATATCTTACACTCACCGGCCACTTTATTAGGTACACCTGTCCAACTGCTCGTTAACACTTAATTTCTAAGCAGCCAATCACATGGCGGCAACTCAGTGCATTTAGGCATGTAGACATGGTCAAGACAATCTCCTGCAGTTCAAACTGAGCATCAGTATGGGGAAGAAAGGTGATTTGAGTGACTTTGAACGTGGCATGATTGTTGGTGCCAGAAGGGCTGGTCTGAGTATTTCAGAAACTGCTAATCTACTGGGATTTTCACGCACAACCATCTCTAGGGTTTACAGAGAATGGTCCGAAAGAAAAAACATCCAGTGAGCGGCAGTTCTGTGGGCGGAAATGCCTTGTTGATGCCAGAGGTCAGAGGAGAATGGCCAGACTGGTTCGAGCTGATAGAAGGGCAACAGTGACTCAAATAACCACCCGTTACAACCAAGGTGGGCAGAAGAGCATCTCTGAACGCACAGTACGTCGAACTTTGAGGCAGATGGGATACAGCAGCAGAAGACCACACCGGGTGCCACTCCTTTCAGCTAAGAACAGGAAACTGAGGCTACAATTTGCACAAGCTCATCGAAATTGGACAATAGAAGATTGGAAAAACGTTGCCTGGTCTGATGAGTCTCGATTTCTGATGCGACATTCGGATGGTAGGGTCAGAATTGGCGTCTACAACATGAAAGCATGGATCCATCCTGCCTTGTATCAACGGTTCAGGCTGGTGGTGGTGGTGTCATGGTGTGGGGAATATTTTCTTGGCACTCTTTGGGCCCCTTGGTACCATTGAGCATCGTTGTAACGCCACAGCCTACCTGAGTATTGTTGCTGACCATGTCCATCCCTTTATGACCACAATGTACCCAACTTCTGATGGCTACTTTCAGCAGGATAATGCGCCATGTCATAAAGCTGGAATCACTCAGACTGGTTTCTTGAACATGACAATGAGTTCGCTGTACTCAAATGGCCTCCACAGTCACCAGATCTCAATCCAATAGAGCATCTTTGGGATGTGGTGGAACGGGAGATTCGCATCATGGATGTGCAGCCGACAAATCTGCGGCAACTGTGTGATGCCATCATGTCAATATGGACCAAACTCCCTGAGGAATGCTTCCAGCACCTTGTTGAATCTATGCCACAAAGAATTGAGGCAGTTCTGAAGGCAAAAGGGTGTTCAACCCGTTACTGAGCATGGGGTACCTAATGAAGTGGCTGGTGAGTGTATATAAATGAATATAGACAATTATACGCCCATTTATTTTTAATTTTGTTTTTAATTCAGTAATAACTGTAGTATTAACATGTTATTACCATTTGAAGTTTAAGCTGATCATCAGCTATAAATGACCAGTTAGAATGTAATTATGATTACCAGTATGATCTGGTCCCACTCATGCTGGTTTTGGCTGATCAGGTCAGCCTGTGCCAGTAACAGACCAGTACTGGCCATCGAAAACCAGTTAGGACTTTAAGCTGGTCCAAAGATCCCATTTTCTCTCTCCTTTGGCTCATCTAAACACTCTTCCACTGGTTTTAGGATAAATCTGCCTATATTAAAGAGGAAGAGTGAGCGTCCCGTGTGTTCATGCACCCCTATCATGCGGATGACAGGCCTGTGGCGCTGGAACGGGCAAGAGTTTGAGTGAGTGTAATGAAACCCGCATACAGGCCAGTCATATTCAGACAAGCCCTGCCGAAACATGCGGCTTCCACTGAAATACAGCGCTGAGTCAAAGGTGAGGATCTGGAGACAGCAGTGAGGGCCAAACACCACGCTTCAATGACCCGCTGCCTCCGACATGCAGAGCGCAGACTCCGGGCTTTACAGCACACCATTACCCATTCATCACAGCTTAAGAAGTGTCCTGCCCGAGAACAGCAGCTGCCACTCAAACAGGACAGAACACGCATCACAGCGCCACAGAACCGCAGCCAATCAGAACGGGCCTGATCCGATACAGTTTGTAGTCCTAATATCTGAAAGAGAGTCACGTGCGCTTTCATGTTAATGATGAAAAACATTGTGACTTTCGTGGATTGTGATCTACCTTGAAATACTTTTGATCTGTTTTAAAGTAGAAGACATTAACTGCTTTAAAAATGCTGCTACAACTTAAACTTGACTTAAAGCAAAGCAGAGTTTGAATAGAAAACAGAATATAGTATGTACAGTACTTTATTTGGTTGCAAAACGACTTCTGCCCTTGTGAAAAAGACATTTAGCATACTTTTAGATACGAGTATCGTTACATAAATAATATACTTTAATGGTAACACATTACAATAAGGTTTATTAATTAACTGCATTAGTTAAAGGGCAATTCCACCTCTGGAAGATGAATGTGTATTTAAAATGGGTCATTTATGTAGAAGAAATGTAAAATTATTTTTTAATTTGGAGCTTTCTAGAC
Source organism: Hybognathus amarus (assembly GCA_030378365.1). Classification (NCBI taxonomy): domain Eukaryota; kingdom Metazoa; phylum Chordata; class Actinopteri; order Cypriniformes; family Leuciscidae; genus Hybognathus; species Hybognathus amarus. The sequence continues at coordinate 181,990 of JAQIUQ010002733.1, read as the reverse complement.
TGAGAAAAGACAGAAAATGTATTTTTGGCTTATGTGAATGAAAAACATCAACTCCCAGAATTCATTTGCTTCGCTGCCCTAGGAGGCCACGCCTACGCTAACCTCGCAGTATGTAAACAACAGTCTACTTGTGATTCTCCGTGATGAGTCTGTCCGAATGATGTTTCGAGATCGCCCAAAATGTCCGCTATTCGGCTTTTGCGTTCTAGCAGTCTGCCATTCATCATGTTTCACTGTGTTGAATTTGGGACTAGTGCGGCTGTGTGGATAACGGCGCGAGACGAGCCAGGTTTACCTGTGTCGACGGGACTGAGTGTCGAGCTGTGTGGATACGGCGTGACACGGAGTCAGGTTTACTGTGTCGAACCGGTATGAGTGCGAGCTGTGTGGATAACGGCGTGAGACGAGCCAGGTTTACCTGTGTCGACCGGGATGAGTGCCGGCTGTGTGGAGATAACGGCGCGAGACGAGCCAGGTTCACTGTGTCGACCGGGATGAGTGCCGGCTGTCTGCATGACGGCGCGAGGCCGGTGGCGCGTGATTACCGATGAGCGGCACCTAAGACGTAAGTTACCAGTCTCGTATTCTCTCACGGAGGAGCAGGAATTTTCTTAGCAATGTTAAAACGCATCAACCGATCACTTGTTTGGCGTTCATGTAAACACAACAGTCAGATTCACCAATCATAAGGAATTGAGTTAGATTGAAACAAAAGCTGTAACTTACATGTAAACAATGAATGGCGACTTCAGAAATTAAAAGCTGAATCCCGGACATCTGACGGCCGGACATGTCCAGGAAAAGTAGGACGGTAAACCCCTACCACTCAGCTTTCTCCACAGAACAAGAGCCTGCTAGCTTAGCGTCCAAAAAAGATGTGTAATGTTAATCCCAATCCTCCATAACGCATCCGTCAGCGTATTCAGTAGTTTCGTCCACATTTTCAAAACGTTTCTGCCAGCGAAATCAAACGCATTGGCACTGATCTGTGATAGGTCTGTTAGCGCATAGGTTCAACCCCCTATTGGCGGGTTTGAAGGGAGGTGGGGACTCTGGGCTTGTAGTTTTTTACTGAAATCGCCCTCTCTACACTTCCGCCAACAATGACGTAAAATGACGATTTTTGCGTCATTGTTGGAGGAAGTGAAAAGGAAAATAGCAGATTTCTCTCGTCTCAGGGGAAATGATAAAGTGTTGCATGACCATTCAATAGTATAACTGGGTTTCTAACAATGGAAAGCTTAATGCAAATGGGTGGAGTTGCCCTTTAACATTAACTAAGAATGAATTTTTTAGCATTTATTAATCTTTGTTAATGTTAATTTCAACATTTACTAATACTTTATTAAAATCTTGTTAACATTAGTTAATGCACTGTGAACTAACATGAACAAACAATGAACAGCTGACGTTAACTAACGTTAACAAAGATGAACAAAAACAGTAACAAATGTATTGCTAATGTTTAGTTCATGTTAGTTAATACATTAACTAATGTTTAATTAATGAACCTTATTGTTAAATGTTACCACTTTAATAGTAAACTGATTATGTTTTCGGACACTTAATTGCATGTTACTAGTTATATTACATTTAAATTTACTAAATTATATTAAATGCAATTAGCCAATCTTTAGAGTGTTTTTTTTACCCATTTAAAGTAGGATTTAAGTTAAATTTCATATGCAATTTCATTATTACTTCTATTGTCTTTGAAACATATTGTAAAAGTGAACAGCAGAATAAGCTTTTATGGTCAACTTAAATATACTTTAATTTCTACTGAACATTAAATGTCAGGTATTTAAATACATAATTACACATTTGCAAAGATGAAGTTAGAATTTAGCACATTTCAAATCAAATATGTTAAATGATGAATCACATATGCTAGAGTCAAAGTTATAATCAAAGTGCTTCACATGTGCTTTAATATGTTAGCCGACACATGCTACTTTAAAGATTGTTAAACAATGTTTTAAAATGCACTTGTTATTAGTCAAGCTTTTGTTTCAGGTTTGCCTTAAAGTAAAACTCCCTGCAACAATTTTAAAATATGATTTGGATTTATGATTTTAAATAAATAAATAAATGCAATCTAAAAAAGAATGTCCCTATTATTTGGTTACCTGAAATAACCAGGATCTCAGTGATCTGAGAAAGTTGCTTAACCTCTGTAAAATTGTGCTTGAAACTGTTGCTGAAACGTCCCTGATCGTAGAGCGGTCTGGCTTCTGCCGCGTCACAGCACATAAAGCGTCCGGTTGATCGTGAAGTCTAGAGCAAGGTGCCCTCTAAGAGACACTGGTTAAAATGATATTTGTGTGATTCATTTAGTATCTGCCAGTGGTAAGTGGCCTTTGCGGGCTCAGGTTATCCATGTCAGCAGGATGACACTTCCCTCTTGTCCTAAGCACGTCTAATTGAGGAGCAGCCCTGTGTCATTTCCCAGAGTGCTCGGCGGTGATTTGACAGATGGGCCGAGAGAGTAGAAAGCGGGCCACCCCCCCGCCTGTCAGCTGTCGAAGGCCCCCGTCACATGACAACACGACCCGCCCCACATCTACCTCTGAATGGCTAATGAGATCCCGTGGGACACCTTTTCTTGTCCTCTTTACAGGTAGGGTCATTTGCATGACAGCGGCGAGAGTGGACGAGTAGTGCTCAGTATCGACCTGAGATATTGATCAAGTCATGTGCTGGGCTAATGATGCTCCTGCACCGAACATATGAACCCGCTCAGAGAGATCATTACCCAGCGGAGAACAACCCACACTGATGTACAGCAGCTCAACCTTACTGGGAGATCCGTCAAACACACAAAAACATCGGCCAAGACCTTTCTGGACCAGAGATCCAGTATGTGTCATTGTTAGCACGGTTAGCTTGTTAGCTGTCGACTTTCAATGTAACCCATACGTCTTATGATCCATCAGTGCATGAGATATACATATTATTATCATCATAATTTTAGCTGATATCTATAGAAGCTTGTTTACGCCACAGAATAAAAAAATAAATGGTGACTTTTTATCTCACAAATCTTTTATCTCAGAATTGTGTTATAAAGTCAGAGATTGCAAGATATAGACTCACAATTCTGAGAAATAAAGTCAGAATTGTGAGACATAAATTGCAATTGTGAGATAAAAAGTCACAATTACCTTTTCAAATGTTTTATTCTGTTGTGAAATAAATCTTAGCTATCAGCTAGCCCATGTTAGGCTACTTAATAATGCTAACCAATTAGCTATTAGAGGTCAAGGATAGACTGGTTAAGACTGTTAGCACCAAGCTCAAAATAAATACATGTTACGTACTTTTAAGACTATACGCACCGGCCCGAGCAACTACTGCGATAAATGCTAATAGCTACATAGCTCACTGCAGGTATTATTGATTTAATTGGTTTTCTCAAATCCTCAAAACTGATAATTCATCATTTACTCCCCCTTTTGTCAAACCTCTATGGAAGCTTGTTTCCACCACAGAATGAAAAATAAAAAAGGTATTTGCGACTTTTTATCTGACAATTCTGACTTTTTTTCACAATTGCGTGATATGAAGTCAGAATTGCGTAATGTAAAGTCAGATTTGCAAGATATTAAGTCAGAATTGCGTGATATAAAGTCGCAATTGCGTGTTGTAATGTCAGAATTGCGTGATATAAAGTCGCAATTACGTGTTATAAAGTCAGAATGGTGAGAAATAAAGTCAGAATTGCGTGTTATAAAGTCAGAATTGCGAGATAGTCGCAATTGCGTTATAAAGTCAGAATTGCGAGATATAAAGTCAGAATTGTGAGATATTAAGTCGCGAATTGCGTGTTATAAAGTCAGAATTGCGAAATATAAAGTTGTAATTGCGTGTTATAAAGTCAGAATTGCGAGTATAAAAGTCAGAATTTGCGAGATAAAAATGTCAGAATTGCGAGATATACAGTCAGAATTGCAAGATATAAAGTCGCAATTGTGTGTTATAAAGTCAGAATTTGCGAGATATAAAGTCAGAATTGCAAGATATAAAGTCGCAATTGCGTGTTATAAAGTCAGAATTGCGAGATATAAAGTCAGAATTGTGTGATATAAAGTCAGAATTGCAAGATATAAAGTAGAGAATTGTGAGATTTGAACTATTCTGAGGGGAAAAAGTGAGTCTTTTTTCCCTTAGAATTGGCCTTATAACTCACAATTGCGAGTTTATATCTCACAATTCTGAGAAAAGATGTCAGAATTTCAACATATAAACTGTCAATTATGTGTTATAAAGTCAGAATTACAAGATGTAAACTCGCAATTGTGAGAAAAAAAGTCCGAATTGTGAGATAAAGTCGCACTTCTGTCTTTTTTCTCAGAATTGCGACTTTATATCATGCAATTCTGCACTGTATCTCAGAATTGCGACTTTATTTCTCACAATTCTGACTTCATATCTCGCAATTGTGAGATAAAAAGTCGCAATTATTTATTTATTTATTTTTTATTCAGTGGCGGAAACAAGCTTGTGTGAAACTTGAAAAACGTTTAATGTCCATACAATGAAAGTCAGTGATGAAGTTCAATGCTGTTTGGACTCGAACGTTTTCTTAATATCTTATTTTGTGTTTGGCAGAAGAAAGGGAGGAATACAGGTTGGGAATGGCGTGAAGATGAGTAAATGATGACAGGATTTTCATTTTAAGGTCTTCCTCCATTCTGGGATGAAACACTTGTCACCATCCAAACAATTTTCAATAGATTGAGTAAAGCACATTATGAAAGTTGAATGATTTGTAAACCCAGTATTTTTTCAGCATTTGGTGTAAAAATAACATGAAATAACATTGAAACTCTAATAACATCACTCTGTAATATTCATAAATATAAAACATTTACAAATATCGGTTGATAAGACTTACAGCACATTCAAAATACAGCATCTCTATACAAAATATAGTAAACAATCTGAATTGTTCTCGGACCTATAAAGAATTATCAAAAGATCTGCAGTGAAGATCACAGTAAGATTTCACACACACACCAAAACAGAAGGCAGTGTCTGCGCGAGCGCCACAGCTCGGCACGCGTGAAAATGTGCATTAGCATTTTAAAGAGCTTGATTTAATCCCATTAAATCCAGTTAGATTTCATTTCGCACCTTCAATAAAATATCGCCGCCTGCCACGGCGCTGCCTAATGAGGCTTAACAGCCTTTTCATTAAGCAAAGTTATTAAAGATCGAAACATCAGCGCTCCATCAAACGCAACACTGGAGGCCATAAAGAGAAACATTAGGATATGATTTCACACCGTAAGCGATCAAAGCCGTGTGATGCCGCTTACATGGAGGACTGTTTGGTTCCCATATGCTGTCACCGTCTGTACGCCCCATGCATTGCACTTCACTTCATCAGGGTGAATCGAATTATAAGCTGGAATGGTTTAAGAAACATTTAATAATGTGGTCTGAAAAGCTCAATTGTTTAAAGTAAATCATTGGTTTTGGTGAATTAAGCGAGTGTAGTCAGAGGACGGTCCCGCTCTGGGTCCTTCATGATGGACGTCAGAGCCTCCAGAGCTTCAACGGTCACCACCGAGATGGCCAATGACGTCCCTGGTGTCCTGCACGTCCACGACTACGGGCGAGCCACGGGGAACAAGAGAGACAGAGCGAGACACTTTACACAAATACGGTAAAAGTCGTTGTCTCATGATATAAGGCATAAGAGAAAGATAGATATATGAATATTACACATAAAATAAACGCATACATTTTAGCTTGGTTTTGATAACAAGTACTACCATTCAATAAAAACCCTGACAATCTGTTTAATTGATATACAATTAATTGTAGAGAATAATTCATTATAATCAAAAATTCCAAAAACTCTAAATATGCACTCCACCTTGTTACCAATTAAATATATTATATAATCTTATTATATATCTCATTAAATAATCGGCCACCCTGGAAGTGACATAATTACCTAAATAAATAAAAACAAAATAAATGATAATAATAGTAAAAGTTTTATATATACATAAATTAGGGCTGTCAAACGATTAACTGTGATTAATCGCATCCAAAATAAAAGTATGTGTTTACATAATATATGTGGGTGCACTGTGTGTGTGTGTATGTATATACACTCACCGGCCACTTTATTAGGTACCCCATGCTAGTAACGGGTTGGACCCCTTTTGCCTTCAGAACTGCCTCAATTCTTCGTGGCATAGATTCAACAAGGTGCTGGAAGCATTCCTCAGGGAGTTTGGTCCATATTGACATGATGGCATCACACAGTTGCCGCAGATTTGTCGGCTGCACATCCATGATGCGAATCTCCCGTTCCAGCCACATCCCAAAGATGCTCTATTGGATTGAGATCTGGTGACTGTGGAGGCCATTTGAGTACAGCGAACTCATTGTCATGTTCAAGAAACCAGTCTGAGATGATTCCAGCTTTATGACATGGCACATTATCCTGCTGAAAGTAGCCATCAGAAGTTGGGTACATTGTGGTCATAAAGGGATGGACATGGTCAGCAACAATACTCAGGTAGGCTGTGGCGTTGCAACGATGCTCAATTGGTACCAAGGGGCCCAAAGAGTGCCAAGAAAATATTCCCCACACCATGACACCACCACCACCAGCCTGAACCGTTTGATACAAGGCAGGATGGATCCATGCTATCATGTTGTAGACGCCAAATTCTGACCCTACCATCCGAATGTCACAGCAGAAATCGAGACTCATTAGACCAGGCAACGTTTTTCCAATCTTCTATTGTCCAATTTCGATGAGCTTGTGCAAATTGTAGCCTCAGTTTCCTGTTCTTAGCTGAAAGGAGTGGCACCCGGTGTGGTCTTCTGCTGCTGTAGCCCATCTGCCTCAAAGTTTGACGTACTGTGCGTTCAGAGATGCTCTTCTGCCCACCTTGGTTGTAACGGGTGGTTATTTGAGTCACTGTTGCCCTTCTATCAGCTCGAACCAGTCTGGCCATTCTCCTC
>JAQIUQ010002733.1:140000-172500 GCA_030378365.1 Hybognathus amarus | reverse complement strand
ATTTACTACTACAAGGCAATGCCAAATAAACATAACTGGTTCCTGTAGCTTTATTACACAAATGATGTGCCCAATATGGTTGTGGAAGCACGTTAGCCACTGTAAGTTTAGGACACTTGGTCCAACAGTTATGAGCAAATGAATCCCTGTTTTGCAACTTTGTATCACTATGAGAAACTGTTGTGTATGGAAGCTTTTTTTCCGCCACTGAACAAAAAATAAATAAAAAAAAAACAGAGATTTGTTTTCTCGGCACAATTGCGAATAAAATGACGCATTCAGAATTGTGAGATAAAAGGTCGCAATTACCTTATTCTTTATCCAGTGGTGGAAACAAGCTTCTCTAGTTCTGGAAGCTCATTCCATCAAAGTGTAGGATCAATTTGATACATTTTTTACAGGTCAATAGAGTTTTGAAGGACCCAACTTTTGCCAGGCATGATCATTTGATGAAAATATGGTGAATTTCTAAAAGTGGGCAGTCAATATGGTTGATTAATGGGTATAACTGTTCTTTTGTTACCCAATGAATCTAAATGGCACAGAGGCATGACTTTAGATCAAGATACTCAAGGTATCTAGTTGGGCAGAAACTGAAACCACTCTGTTTATCAAACTTGTTGTTAAACCCGAGGAATTGTAGTAAATGCATGTTCCTCCAGGCAAACTAACAGTTCACATGTTAGATCTCTTCCTTATCTATCCCATCTATTTGAAGCTCTGAAGTTAAATCAGGTGTGGAAGAGAATATATGTACTGTGAAAATATGTACTGTTGGTGTGCCTCCAAAGAAACTTATTCTAGGCTTTGTTTACATGAATCCAGATACATTTGAAAGCAGTGTTTTCGTTTCAAAATGCTCTCCATCCACACTATGGTTTCCAAGATCTTTAATAAGTGCTCACTGAGATGATACCAATAGAGTTCTCACACTATTCTTCTGGCATGATAATTTTATTAGCCAAATAACTCACCACTTACTGAGTGCGTCCAGGTCTCACTCAATCCCCATTCCACATATGCTCTAACACAACCCTCTGTGCTGCTGCAGGACAGCAATTCAAGTCAATTTTTCCACAGTGTAATACATTTATCTTTAGCAACACTGGGAAAGTGCATAGCACATAGTAGACACATTCGGTATTGACCGATATGGTGAACAGGATTTCAACAAGTACACAATTTCAGTCAACCAATTAAATTTTAGGGACAAGTTTATGGTTTGTGTCAAGTTTAAGGTCGCACACACTCGAGACGAATATCAGCGCGTGTTATCGTCAGCATTGTCAATCGCGTTCTTTGCGTTCACACACAAGTGATTTTCGCTGAACGATGAGCCGAGTGAACATGCAAATTCATTCCTTGACATTAGATGGCGCCAATTTGCTCTGCAATACCATTCCATCAGTTATCTTTTATCAAGATGTTTGTAGTCACTGTCGCGTTTGTCATATAGTTCTTTATGTTCTAGCACCAACGAGACCAGCAGCTCTACATTCATCTTGCCTTGCATCTTCCTCGTCTTATTTCTTCCTGGCAGTGTAGACGGTGACGTTACTTGCCGTATATCTTCTTCTCTGTTGCGTATGTGTGCTCGGCAAGACCATTTTGTGTTTTGAGCGCCCCCAAGTTGTGTTTTACTGTAACTTCAGAAGCTCCAAACACGTGAGCAAAAGCGCCAATCTCATTGGTCGGATAGTTTTTGACGCAGAGCGTCAAACTAAAAAACGAACCCGAGGCGGTTTTTTCTTTAAATGACGCTTTTACGCGTGGCATTTTATGCGTCGGTGCGCACATTTACACGAGCGCGTTAACGCCAGCGAAGCAACGCGCGCAAAAATTCATCCCGGTTTGAACAGGCCTTAAGGCTGTGTGTCCACCAAAGCGCTTTTGTGTTTTAGCGTCATAAAAAAAAAACGCCTCGGGTTCATTTTTTTAGTTTGACGCTTCTTCGTCAAAAACTATCCGAACCAATGAGATTGGCACTTTTGCTCGGGTTCGTTTTTCTAGTTTGACGCTCTTCGTCAAAAACTATACGACCAATGAGATTGGCACTTTTGCTCACGGTGTCTGGTAGCTTCTGAAAGTTACAGTAAAACACGACTTGGGGGCGCTCAAACACAAAACAGTCTTGCCGAGAACACATACGTAACGTAGTAGCGTATACTCAAGTAGCGTCGCAGTCTACACAGTCAGGAAGAAATAAGACGAGGAAGATGCAAGGCAAGATGAATGTAGAGCTGCTGTTCTCGTTGGTGCTAGAACATAAAGAACTATATGAAAAACGTGACAGGCACTACAAACATTTTGATAAAAGAAAACTGATGGAGTGGTATCGCAAAGCAAATTGGCGGCATCTAATGTCAGGGAATGAATTTGCCTGTTCACTCAGCTCATCGTCAGCGAAAATCGCTTGGTTAGAACGCAAAAATGCGCTGAAAAATGCTGACGAAGAATGTGCGCTGATATTAGTCTCGGTGTTTACATCAGTCTCCACTTCCCTCTGATTTTCAGGGGAAAGTTACCGATCCAAATTTTTAGACAGAAATGTTGTTCAAGGATCAATAAAATAAGTTCTTTCATTTGCAATATTAGTGACCGGGTACAATATGGAATGAGTGCGTCTACAATCTGCATTATTGTCTTCAAAAATCTCAATTTTTCACTGTCCACACTACAACAGTTTTCAAATTTATTATGTGGAAGAGCATCTTCAAAAAGAAAAATACCCCAAAACAGAGAAAAAGACGCATTTTTAAAATATATCTGGATTACTGGATTACTAGCCCTAGACTAAAGCAGAAAAGTGTAACTTCGAAGTTATGGTGACTCTGAGGACATTTGAGGTGTAGAACTCTAAATTGGTCAGAAGAAAGTTTAGATATGTCTTAATTAATGCACCAATTTTCACAATGTTTCACCATGCGGTTTAAGTCATAAGACATAGACAAGACATAAAGAGCAGAAAAAGGTAGAATAAACACGACAGATGGTATTTCATGGATGTGTTGTTCACCATTGCTGAAGTTGTAGGAGAGACAGTGTCCAGGCAGGGGCTTCTTTAGGGACAGCGGTGTCTCGACTGACGGCAGGCCCAGGAAACAGTACTCCACAAACAGCCGGACGATCCTACTGTCTTCTGCCACTCTTGAGCCAGGCTTCAGACTCTAGAGAACGATCTCCACACGAATGCACTCGGACGGCTGGTGGAGACAGAGCATCACATGACCTTATCACAACTGACATTCAACCTCACGCCAACTGACATGTTGAGACTCGCTCTGAATCTTCAGGGACTCAATCACTCTCAACATCTGACAGAACATCCAGCAAGAACAGTCCACCGTTTGAAATGATGGACACTGGACAAACTACATCTCTTTCCTGATGTGGACGTGTAACCTGCAGGGCATAGTTCTCTGATAATGATGTGGGCTGGAGAAGATGCGATCATTTGATCCAATCTGTCAAACATGCTGGAGTTTTTAGGCCATTTAGTTTGTGCTGACAGCAGTCATTAGATCTCTGTTCCTCTCACATTTCTCTTAGGACATAAAGTGAGCTAAAATTAAGCTGACCGTTTAAATCCTAGAATTTACATCACCCCTGCTTACACAGGCTAAATTCATCACTAAAACATCTTCATTTAAAATCACACTTCCTCAGCAAGGAATAAAAAAATAAGAGACCCAGCAATTCATTTGTGTCCTGTGTTGAAGATGTGCATTTCTCTTAGACGATACACAAAATCTTTTTGTCAGAGATGCCAAATATTTTGGTATTTTGTCTATAACAATTTCAAACGCGCTTTAAATTAGGGTCAAATTCTCCTTATTAACTATTTGGATTAGTCCACTTCAGAATTAAAGTTTCCTAATCATTTATTATCCCCACGTCATCCAAGATGTTCATGTCTGTCTTTCTTCAGTCGAAAAGTAATGAAGGTTTTTGAGGAAAACGTTTCAGGATGTTTCTCCATATAGTGACTTCAATGGGGTCCAACGAGTCGAAGGTCCAAATGTGAGTTTCAGTGCAGCTTCAACGACTTCGACACAATCCCAGCCAATGAATAAGAGTCTGGTCTAGACAAACCATTTTATATAAAACAACACCAGGTAACTTTTCAACCTTCATAATATCATCCTTCATAAGTCTCTTGTGATGGTACATCGACTTACAATAAGTTGAATGACACGTCTACCACAGCCTGACGGGGTCTGTAGCGTTTTTAATCGTACTTTTAAACTTCGGGTTTCGGGTAGTAACCCGGCGAACAAAGAGAACTACAAAATTCGACTGCTTTACGGCATATACGTCACTTCCACCACCACCCCCACTTCCTTAAAATCGGACGTGCGAGCCAAATGTTATAGTCATGGCCGAAGCAGCACAGAAAAACAAGAAAGCAAAGGTTTTATCGGAGCAAAGCAAAAAGAGAAAAAGAGAAAGTGATCGCGTTAAAGGCAGAATGAGGATCAACATTTGGGCCAGTGTTTTCTGGCGTGAGCTGAAGGAGGAGGAGGGGTGTCCCGATGCGGACTTGGCTGTCATGCTTTTGGACTAGTAAGGATATTGCTTGCATACTATCTCTTTGTTTTTTTTTGTCTGCCTGACTATGTTACGGAAGCTATCTTATCCTCCTTTTATCTTCATGAATCAAGTAATAATAGTAGAGTTGCGAATTATCAATCTGGTAGCTAGTAAAAGATATTCTAGTTTTTGATGGTTAGCTATTGCTAGCATTCTCGTTCTGCATTTGAACTTTGCAATTCGACTGAAATGCAAATAGCAAATGTTTGACCTAAAAAGTGTAAGTCTATCTCAACATGTACAAAGAAAGGAGGAAGATTATTAATATTATCATTGTGTTCATGGATTCTCATTTGTTGTAAAGTTACTTGACTGTGTAATTTCCGATTATTGATAGCTACAGAGGCAAACGGGATTCTTGTCGCAATTTTTTCGGATGATGAATAGATATTATAATATTGATGATATATGGTTATTATCTACCACTCAAGCATCGCATTGAAGTATCATATAGATTCAGTAAAACAGTAACCAATTGACAAGGCTACTATAATGATGCTGTAATATAATGATTAAACCCATGAAATTATATTCATATGATATGCTGAAACATATGTATCTGGGATGAAGACATTAAACACGCGACAAGCAGAACACCTGCATGTGATCTCCTCCTACAGTGTTCAGGGCCATCATGGTTGTCAACAAATGCGTGTACATGTAGGATGACAGAGTTTATGACAGTAGTAGAGGACAATACTGTTTCCCAACTGTAGGGGGACCCCGAGAGCAAAAGTTACCTGGTGTTACTTTAACCACTAATGCTCATCTTGCACTAGCTGTGCGATGCGCCACAGAAAGGTCTTGGCCTGACGTAGGCGGAAGTACCGACCGAGTGTTTACAAAGCTGAACGTGCAAAGACTAAGTCATTTACAAAAATAAAATAAAAATACAAGGTGAAACAACGATGTTGGACGATTTTGAAGTTGTTGGAGAGAATGACAAGGAGTTCTTCACCCTACCCTACATCTTCCTCCTACGTCAGGTGACCACCTGACCTTTCCAAGCCGTGATTACATAATATGTGAAGTCATGGACGTGCAGGACAAGCATTTGTGGTTAAAAAGTATATAAATGTTTTTTTTTTTTGTTTTTTGCTTCGCTAGATCAAGACTCGTATTCCTCGGCTGGTTCGTGTCGAGACTTTGAAGCACTGAAACTCACATTTGGACCTTCGACCCGTTGGACCCCATTTAAGTCACGAAATGGAGAAACATCCAGGAACGTTTTCCTCAAAAACCTTCATTACTTTCGACTGAAGAAAGAAAGAAAGACCACCGTTGAAGTGAAATTCGTTATCAGGAATTTTTAATTTTGAAGTGAACTAATCCTTTAACTATGACTTGCCTCAATAAACTCCTAATTACTGTTTATTAATAGTTAGTAAGGTTGTTGTCAAGTTTAGGTATTGGGTAGGATTAGGAATGTAGAATAAAGCATTTATAAGGCATTAATATGTGTTTTATGGGTACTAATAAACTGCCAATATCCTTGTAATATGCATGATATTAAGCAACTAGTTATTAGTGACAATTCTACCCTAAAATAAAAATGTTACCACAATTTCCTCTGTGGTTTTTAAACATTTTTGAAAACAGAAAAACTAACAGTAAAAATGTGAAATAATTATAATTATTATGAATATATTTTAAAATGTAACGTATTCCTATAATGGCAGAGCTGAATTTTCAGCATCATTACTCCAGTCTTCAGAAATCATTGCCCGAGAAAAATGTCTTATTAATATATGAAATGGTTATTCTGCCTAATATTAATGAGGAAACTATACATTTTTGTAGGATTCTTTTAAAAGAACAACATTTTTTTTTATTTGAAATATAAATGGTTTGCAACAATGTAAAACTCTTTACTGTTAGTTTTTGCCAGATTTCTGAGATATACCAGTTCCACCTGGTTGGTTTGTTGAACATCGAAGGGACATACCTGTTTTTTCTGCTGTGTGCTTCGGAGCAGGAACAATGCAATCATCGCTATCCTCCTCTTCCTCCTCACCCTGTACGCCTGCAGAGAACAGATCACGCTCTGTGTTATGGTCAGTTGCTGATCGAGAAATGTTACACACTGGCAGATCATTAGATCAATCGTTCCTAGTCTCATTTCATATGTTTGTGAAGGAATGGATTGTACATTTTCTTGTCGTCCATCTCTCGCTGTGGTCTCAGCGGCCCGCGCCAGGTAAGAGAGAGAGATGTTAGACATGAACACTTTAAACACAGCCTCTTGGCCAAGGTCAACACACATTAACATTTATGTTGTTGGGTGTCAACAGGAAACACATCAGATTATTGGCAGCAGCAAATGAAATATTAATGATTCTCATCTCATTGGAAAAACAATAGCACAGCTGCTTCCTCATGTGAAACTGAATACTAACGCTCGAGCACTAAGTATTGGTTTACTAAAACATTCATATGTGGCTCTACTGAATACAAGTTCTACTAAGGGCCAAAGCACAGGGGCCCTTCCTGCCCACAATAACACAAACACATGTATTCTCAGGAGCACCTTATGTTTGTGCTAACATGGAAGCTAATTTGAGGTTAACTTAAACTTAACCTGAAGCCTTCATAAAAAAAAAGAAGTTCTGTTATTATTTTACTTTCCGCACATACAGTATATGGCCATCTTTGCTCTGTGAAACAGAAAATTAGATGTTTTGAATAATGTCCAAGCTGCTCTTTTCCCATGAATGTTGTATCGGGGGCAAATACTCAATTTTATAACATATGAGTTTGATAATAGCAGAGCAAATTGCAATCATAATTCTGTCTTTTTGTCCATCCCCCATCATATTCACTGTATAGAAAACAGCAGCATGAACTTTGATCAAAACATCTACATTTGTGATTCAAAGAGGAAATAAAGACTTTGAATTTGGAATGGCATGAAGGTGAATACATAACCAATAAACAAACAAAAAAAACATGACTTAAAATTACTTTAGCATTATTTCAAGTCAAGTCACCTTTGTTTGAAGCGCTTTTTACAATACAGATTGAATCAAAGCAGCTTCAAAGTGATAATAACACAGTCTTATCCCAAGAAGTCATATAACTGACGTCAATATATGCCTTTTTCAGGACCCCTCTCAAACGTCGATTATATGACGATCCTGGGACGTCATACAACTGACGCTTTACCTTTAACGTCAGTTAGGTGACGGGTTGGGTTCAGGGGTAGGTTTAGGTCTGGGGTAGGGTTAGGATCCGATGACGTCATCTACACCGACATTTAGGGGGGCCCTAGAAATGCATTAATTGACGTATGGTCAAAAGAGGTCCCAAGACGTCAGTTATATGACGTCTTGGGATGAGACTTTGCGCTGGTGATAACATGAACATAATACAACACAGATCAATAATATTGCTGAATATTAAATGTCCCCAACTAAGCAAGTCAAAAGTCAAGGCAACAGTAGCAAGGAACCAAAAGGTCCATCAGATGACAAAATGGAGAAAACAAAACCTTGGGAGAACCCAGGCTCAGTTCTCCTCTGGCCAACAATGGAACAACATTCTGAAGGAAAATTTCAGCACTAAAATGATTTTAATCCAAATGATTTTATAACTAACTTAATATTCTAAATTCCCAAAATCGTTTAAAGCCAATTAGAAATCAAACAGAGTCAGAAATCAACAATATTTGTATTATTATTTATGTATTAAATTGTATCATTATAATCAATTGTAACATTATTATTCATTATTATTAATAATATAGGCCTACACTCACCTAAAGGATTATTAGGAACACCATACTAATACTGTGTTTGACCCCCTTTCGCCTTCAGAACTGCCTTAATTCTACATGGCGTTGATTCAACAAGGTGCTGAAAGCATTCTTTAAAAATGTTGGCCCATATTGATTGGATAGCATCTTGCAGTTGATGGAGATTTGTGGGATGCACATCCAGGGCTCGAAGCTCCCGTTCCACCACATCCCAAAGATGCTCTATTGGGTTGAGATCTGGTGACTGTGGGGTCATTTTAGTACAGTGAACTCATTGTCATGTTCAAGAAACCAATTTGAAATGATTTCGAGCTTTGTGATATGGTGCATTATCCTGCTGGAAGTAGCCATCAGAGGATGGGGACATGGTGGCCATAAAGGGATGGACATGGTCAGAAACAATGCTCAGGTAGGCCGTGGCATTTCAAACGATGCCCAATTGGCACTAAGGGGCCTAAAGTGTGCCAAGAAAACATCCCCCACTCCATTACACCACCACCACCAGCCTGCACAGTGGTAACAAGGCATGATGGATCCATGTTCTCATTCTGTTTGCACCAAATTCTGACTCTACCATCTGAATGTCTCAGACAGAAATCGAGACTCATCAGACCAGGCAACATTTTTACAGTCTTCAACTGTCCAATTTTGGTGAGCTCTTGCAAATTGTAGCCTCTTTTTCCTATTTGAAGTGGAAATTAGTGGTACCGATTGGGTCTGTTTGGGGGCGGTTTGACCTTAAAAATATCAAAATTGAAAATACTGTGGAATCAAAGGCATCTCACATCTTGGATGCCCTTAAGGTAAGCTAAAACAAATCAACAATTAATTTCAAAGTGAACTATCCCTTTCAGAGGTTAAGACGACTGCTCTAAACAATTCCTAATCTAGCTTAGTCTGTAGGTCTAACGGTTGATTATTAACTGGGATGATATTAAATCATGAATATCAAAACTGATATGTCGGGACAAAATCTCGACTCGGACTTGCTTCCTCAAAGACTCGGTCTTGACTCGGACTCGAACTGTATTTGAAAACCAACGGACTCGGTCTCGACTAGGACTCTGACCCTTCAAAGACTTGTCTCGGCATAGGCGGTCTCGTCCCCATCATTACCATCCGCCTCAAGGTTGTGTGTGTTGTGGCTTCACAAATGCTTTGCTGCATACCTCGGTTGTAACAAGTGGTTATTTCAGTCAAAGTTGCTCTTCTATCAGCTTGAATCAGTCGGCCCATTCTCCTCTGACCTCTAGCATCAACAAGGCATTTTCGCCCATAGGACTGCTGCATACTGGATGTTTTTCCGTTCTCACACCATTCTTACCATAGAAATGGTTGTGCGTGAAAATCCAAGAAACTGAGCAGATTGTGAAATACTCAGACTGGCCCGTCTGGCACCAACAACCATGCCACGCTCAAAATTGCTTAAATCACCTTTCTTTTCCATTCTGACATTCAGTTTGGAGTTCAGGAGATTGTCTTGACCAGGACCACACCCCTAAATGCATTGAAGCAACTGCCATGTGATTGGTTGATTAGATAATTGCATTAATGAGAAATTGAACAGGTGTTCCTAATAATCCTTCAGGTGAGTGTAATTCATTAATGTCCCTGGCCTTATTGCAGTCAATTTATCAACACAAAACTGATGACACTTTTCAAAGCAAAGGAAAAATACAATTACCCAAAATATAATAACCTGACAGTCAATCAGATGCAGATAAAACCCATACATTATTTCTGGCTGGATATACCACATCAAATTGCAGAAGCTACATGCTTATGTCTAAGGTCTTTAAGGAGTTTAGTTTTTTAATAACACACAGTACACACACCTGTTTGACGCTCTTGCAGCTCTTCAGAAATCTCAGACTCGTCAGATAGAGAGCTGGTGGTGATCAGCTGACCCTCAGAGAAATGAGACTCTTCCTCGTCCTCTTCCTCGCTGACTGCAGTGGCCTGTCCTGCATCCATCACTATAATGGTCTGAGGAACACAGTGTGACATTGTTTATTCCTGAACTCTTTTTCCTTGTAAATGTCACCGTTTGTTTAGCGTACCTTAGGCACAGGGATTACAGCTGATCTCGTCTCTTTATTATCATCATCAAAGGCTGTAGTCTCCATCTTGAGATCATTAACACACAAAATACATACTCAAAACACCATCTAACCCTAAATTTGAGTACTATTTAAAGTGATGCTTGAACATTCCTTAATGAAACCAGAGCAGACTTTTCTTTTACCTGTTTTTCAAGCTCAGTGGCGTCCACCAAAAGACACTCTTTTAGCAGCTGATTTGGGTAGAGTTCGCAGTCTGGGTTTGGGCAATGGAGTCTAGAATGAAGAGCAAGAAAAATAATATATATACTACAATGACAAAACCAAAAAAAGCATTAAACATTGATTTATGTATGGCCCTGGATGCTGACTGGTTCGATACAATGCATCAACTGCGTTAAAACTAAAGCCCGAAACCGAGAAAGGATTTTGAAGGCCGATACCGATACAAATATTTTTAAAATCCGATATTCCAATATATCGGCCAATATTTATTTTTTTTCATTTCAGAAAAGCACAACAAAACATTAACAGATTTCCTTAACATTAGTTATTTGAGTTAAAAAAAAAACAACATGATAATGAGTTTAAAAAAGAAACTTGTTTCTTTTATTGTCACAACAGAACAGACAGGACAACGTTATGGTTAGCTAGTCTATGATGAGCCATAATTTAGCAATGGATTACATCATACTGTAAATTGAAAAACATACATTTTCAATATAACAGGCCAAGGAGAGATGATGCGTGCTCATTGCTATAACTGTCACGTGCTATTAAAGAAATACTTCAGTCACATTGTCAAAAGTTGAAAGGACAGTCAGTCAACTACACTGTAAAAACGTAACGAAACTCTTAATATCTAATTCCGCTTCAATCTCGGCTGAATTAACAGCAGCAAAACTTGACATGATAGTCACAAACTTTGTCATTCTTATTTGAGTTAAGAGAACTGATGGGGATGTTCTTTCAATTGTTTTTCAAGCAATGCATGTATCGTGACCAACTCAACGAGTGTTGCCAACAGGAACGGTGTAGAGTGCCCTCTGGTGGACAAACTATACAACTCCAACACTCATGACATGGTTCAAGCACGTTTCGTCGATTTTATTTTAATTTTTTAAAATATTCATTTATCGGCCATTATAACTGCCAGATACCGATAGTTTGGAAAATGCCTAATATCGGCCGATAAAATCGGCCTGCCGATATATCGGTCTGTCTCCAGTTAAAACACCCAATAGTTTTTATCATAATAAAAACACCTGTTCACCAACTACAGTGCAGGTGGTGTAAACTATTATCTATATATTATATGCTAGATCATCTTTTATGCATTCAATTACAGCACCTTTAAACAGTCAGCCAGAATGAAAGCGATAGGATTTGGGCATCACCTCAGAAACAGTGGGCTGAGGTATTAGCGGAGAGTCTTCGGCGTCTCGTTGTGTCTCTGTCTTTGTTTTCTCCTTGTCTTGTGATGTCTGTCTCTCGGTTTTCTCCTTGTCTTGTGATGTCTGTCTCTCTGGTTTTCTCCTTGTCTTGTGATATCTGTCTCTCGGTTTTCTCCTTGTCTTGTGATATCTGTCTCTCGGTTTTCTCCTTGTCTTGTGATGTCTGTTTCTCTGTTTTCTCCTTGTCTTGTGATATCTGTCTCTCTGGTTTTCTCCTTGTCTTGTGATGTCTGTCTCTCTGTTTTCTCCTTGTCTTGTGATGTCTGTTTCTCTGTTTTCTCCTTGTCTTGTGATGTCTGTCTCTCGGTTTTCTCCTTGTCTTGTGATGTCTGTTTCTCTGTTTTCTCCTTGTCTTGTGATGTCTGTTTCTCTGTTTTCTCCTTGTCTTGTGATGTCTGTTTCTCTGTTTTCTCCTTGTCTTGTGATGTCTCTCTCTGTTTTTCCTTGTCTTGTGATGTCTGTTTCTCAGTTTTCTCCTTGTCTTGTGATGTCTGTTTCTCTGTTTTCTCCTTGTCTTGTGATGTCTGTCTCTCTGTTTTCTCCTTGTCTTGTGATGTCTGTCTCTCTGTTTTCTCCTTGTCTTGGGATGTCTGTTTCTCTGTTTTCTCCTTGTCTTGTGATGTCTGTCTCTCTGTTTTCTCCTTGTCTTGTGATGTCGTGTTTCTCTGTTTTCTCCTTGTCTTGTGATGTCTGTCTCTCTGTTTTCTCCTTGTCTTGTGATGTCTGTTTCTCTGTTTTCTCCTTGTCTTGTGATGTCTGTCTCTCGGTTTTCTCCTTGTCTTGGGATGTCTGTCTCTCGGTTTTCTCCTTGTCTTGGGATATCCGGCTCTCTGGTGTGATCTTGGTCTGTTGTGTGGTGAGAGTGGAGGATGATGGAGGGAGGTACGTGAACTTCCATTTCAGTGTCACACTGATTTGGCCACTGGGGAGTCCAGCAGGGTCTGTAAGCTCAAACATACCTTAAAAAGATACAAAAAAGAAGAATATTAAAAGTAGTGCTGTCAAACGATTAAAATATTTAATCGCGATTAATCGCATTAATGTCATAGTTAACTTGTGATTAATGGCACATTTTTATCTATTCTAAATATCTCTTGATTTGTTTTTGTCCCATTATTTTTTTTTTCATTTTAATGCTCTGATCAACATGGAAAAGTGGATTGTCTTGCTTTGTGCAAATGTTTTTTATTGAAAACAACATTGGCATATACTGTGTTCAATTTCACACTAGAATTCTCACTTGGAGCAAATAATCTCTCACACAATGTAACACTGTCCATCAATAAAAGGGTGAAAGAAATACTGACGAGGTCCTGATATTGACGAGGGGGCGGAGAATTTGCATCAGTGTGTGTGTGTGTGTGTGTGTGCGTGAGTGTGATTGGCCATCATCAAGCGGTGTTTCAGACTGCGATGATGATAGCTCAGTTCACAACGACAAAACAAACAGATCACTTTGGTCTTGTCAATGGAACCATTTGGCAACTTTTTAGTAAAGTTAAGTTTCCATTCAGAATCTTATTGGCATCAATTTCAGCGTCTCACGTAACTCAAAACGTAACGATAACCAACTATTTGGCCAGCTCGCAAGCCCAAACGAGTGTGTGCGGTGTGCCTGTTGTTTTGTTTACGGTCTAGCTAGATCCGCTTGCGCTTTGGTCGATGAAGCAACAAAACGTCCTCGCGCAGCACAAGCTATTGAAATGAATGGGTTTCATAGTGCAGCGCGCGCATGCTGCATCCTGTTGCAAAGCATGTGAAAGAAAACTAAAAAGTTTGCTAGGCCAAAAAGACCATTAATCGCGCGATAAAAAAATTTACGCCGTTAAAATGGGTTTGTGTTAACGTCGTTAATAACACGTTTAACTGACAGCCCTAATAAAAAGGTATCTATATGCTGGAAAATAAATAAATAAGAATCAGCATTCTTGAAATATTTTCCTGCACAAAAAATACATAAAAACGTCTTTAAAGTTAAAAAAAAAATAATTCTACATTTAAAGTCCCCCTGTGCTGAAAATCTAGTTTTTAATGTTGTTTATACATCTATGTGGTGTTTTTAATATGCTTTAAGAACCATGTGCAAATTCATAAGTCGACATGAGATACGAGGGTCCGTGGAAAAAGTGTAACGGCTAACATGGATAATGTGCGTTGATAACCAATCACATTACAGCATTGTCGCCATTGAAGCTGTGTAACAGTCAATCCCTGTTTGCGGATACCACTGGTTGGAGATAAACTCTACAGGAGCAGGGTATGAAACCCTTGGTTTAGGAGTAAACTAGTGTATAAATGATCTTAATGCTCTCTAACAAGACCTAAATGCTCTTTAACTACTGAAAATCAATCAAATTCATTCTGTGTGTAAAATGATATTATGACCTATTGTTTGTCCTCACCAGTGATGGTTTCATCGTGTGCCAGCGAGACGAGCGGTACTCTGGCCTTGCCCAGATACAGCTGGTTCTCATCATCTAAATCATCAAACACATACAACACTCAGAGCTTCTGACCTCAGAAACGCATCAAGGTCAGAGTTCATGGCCACTGGGAAGACAGTGTGATCTTCAAACTGTGGCTCATTGCTGGAGGATATGATTGGCGTATCATGGTCAGGGAAGTCGTAGAATTTGTAGATGACGTAGGGGCTGGGTTGAGTTTGAGGAGCTCTGGATTTGAGATTGTAGCATGAGTGTATGGTGATGTTTAGTTCATTTAGATCACCATCTATCAATGATGAGGAACTGGAGACAGGAACCGATAAAGCCTAAAAATAAAGTAAAAATATCAAGTCACTTTGGTATGAGTAAAAGTAGGAAACAAGGAAATATAGATGTATAAACAGTACCTGGTTGTCTCTGGTGCTCATGTTGAGGTAACCGAGTGCTTTGACTCTCTCCTTATAAAGGCGAATGGCTTGTTCCATGGGAACTCTCAGTTTGAGCCAGTACTCCAGTGTACCAAACACCTGGATCTCATCTGTAATGCCTACAAACAGACGGTGAGCACTTTTTAATAGTTGTATGGTGCTTTTTGATCATTTAAATCACTTTCCACTTTCATGCACTCTTAAAAATGATGGTTTCCACTTTCGCAATCGAAGAACCATTTTAAGTTCTCCAAAGAACATTTCAGTGAACAGTTAAAGAGCACATTTTTCCTTAGTGTCAAGAACATCTCATTAACCAGGAGAACCTTCTTCGACTGTAAAGAAACTTTTATGTATTGAAAAGTTTCCATTTATGTTTAAGGTTCTTCAAGGAACCATAAATGTCAATAAAGAACCTTTATGTGTGTGTTGTTTGAAAGGGAGCAGCTTGGGCATTCTGCTAAACTTCAGCTTTTCTGTGCTCCTCAAAAGTAAGTCATATAGTTATAGCGTTTCAAGTCATATTGCTAAGTAGTCGTAAAAAAAAATAGTCACACTTGTGGTCTTCGGTCAAAAATGACCGAACCCATAGGAAATGAATGGGAAATTGAAAAAAAAAAAAATTCTCTGAATTTTTGTACGTGCAATCTACAAATCGACCACAATTCTAAAAAAAAGTACACCGCAGGAAAGGGGTGACACTATACAACATCTAGAGTGCAAAACAGACAACCCCACCCACACACATACGCATACAAACACACTTTTATACACATACACACAAATACATTTTGATTACAAGA
This sequence comes from Hybognathus amarus, assembly GCA_030378365.1. Classification (NCBI taxonomy): domain Eukaryota; kingdom Metazoa; phylum Chordata; class Actinopteri; order Cypriniformes; family Leuciscidae; genus Hybognathus; species Hybognathus amarus. The sequence goes on along the minus strand of JAQIUQ010002733.1, from coordinate 156,970 downwards.
AGTATGTTTTGATTTTTTTTTTTTAAATAGTCACACTTGTGGTCTTTGGTCAAAAATGACCCCATAGAAAATGAATACGAAATTGACAAAAACACAAAAATTCAAATTCAAAAACTCTATATTAAACTAAAATACTGCATTAATATTTTTATGAAAATAAATAAATAATATATATTATATAGAAAAATATATATATTTTTCCATGGCAAAATAGACCATAAATATTGCATAAATATTAATAAATTCAATCAAATTGTCTCAAAATACTAAATTACAAAAAATAATTATTATAGAACAAAAATAAATTGCATTGGTTTTACTGGGATGGAGGAAATTATATTTTTAGGTGTCTGGTCACTTTTGACCGGGAAGATAACAAGTGTGACTCCGAAACGAAGAGCACCTGAGGGTTAAACAAGCTACAGTTAGTGCAAAATGCAGCTGCCAGAGCTCTTACTAGGTCAATGAAGTATGATTATATAACACTGTTAAGTTCCGTATCAATCACAAAGTACTACTACTGACCTATAAAGCCCTGAATGGTCTAGCCTGTGTATCCTGTGTAGTTAATGGATCTTCTATCGCCCTTTTTTTTTGTGGCTGTTCATAGACGCACTAGCCTAAAGTAAACAACAAAGATATGGCTGAACCCCGTGTAAAGACCGGGCTCACGCTCTAATCCGTTCAGAAGTGTGGAATACATTTTGGTTTCCAGAGTAAAGAGGCAGGGGCGGAGTGGGACCCAAAAATCTACCGGGAAATTTCGTAGACCACCGGCCCTCGTCGCCGGCACGATTTTAATAGCAGATAGCATTTACAGTTTTACTGATTTAAAAGGAACTTTGTGTGTACTATGCTGGAGTAAAGTTCATAAATGGACGTTCTTTCCCATAGGAATGTCTAAAACTATGTTGGGTGGACTCTGTTCCTCTAGGGGGGTTCGGGGGCATGCTCCCCCGCAAGAAAATTTTGGACATTTTAAGGTTAAATGCATCAATCTCGTGCTCTCTGAGAGATCAAAATTAAGAGCTTCAACCCATGAACTGCTCGTTGAACAAAGAAAAAGCATTAATTTGTACCAGGACAATAAAGAGGGCTCAAACATCTTTTTAGTTATGAGAGTCTCAGTCTGCATTGCATTATCAATGGTGTTTTAGGATGCCAAACAATTATTATAATAATGTAATAATGATTTATAATTATTCATATGACGTACTGTAACCCTAACCCTAACCCATTTAGCCTATAAATGTAGTGGTACTATGTAAATGAAAATGAGTATTTCAAAAGTATATTTTAACCTACATTACACTATAATATAGGAAAATTAAATACTTTTGTCCTAATTTCTTCACTTGCAAGAAATAAACCCTCAAGCTTTTATTTATAGGAGAAAACACCAGATGACCATGATCGCATGAGCAAAGTAATCACGCAGCAAAAACAGGATGCTATTCTAATATCAGTTATTATAATGGCACAACGCCATATCATGGTTTCAATTTTAGTTCGTTGGCAAAATATAACACTAGAGACCTTAATGTTAGATTTTATATCTTTACATATGTGTTGAACGCAAGTTCGAATCCGCCTTTGCTCGAACTCTCTCTTTTTCTCCCTTTTGGGAAAATGGAGAAGAAAGAGTTCGGCTAAAGCGCGATTCGAACTCGCGTTCAGCGAATCAAAAGCTGCTTTCAAACACTTACGCCCTACAACCTACGCCACTGAAGCGGTTTCATGACGGGCGTCTTTTGCTTTAAAGACAGACACTTAGTGCAAATATATGCTCCGTTATAGAAAATGTAAAAAAAATATTAAAAAAAAGAGTTTTCTTCCCCTAGCTTGGACCCCAAGTGCACATGGCGAACTTCCAATAAATACATTTTATCAGACCGGCCCTCGCGGCCTCGAAACACTACCGGCCCACCGGGAAAACTCCCGACTCTCCCGATTGCCACTCCGCTACTGGTAAAGAGAGCACCACCGATATCGACAGGAACCATGCAGTTTGTGAACTGTGTCTTTACAAGTTCGGCGCGGGAGCAGAGCGTATTTTGTTTGGCGCTCATAATCAATGAGTGCATTCATTCACACCGCGAGCAGTAGCCGCGCATAGCGTCGAGCAGGACCGTCGCATGAGCAGCAGTGAAACGATTTCGGCGGGAGAGGGCGTCGCACACCAGACGGGAAGCTCAGCGCCACATCTTTTAAATTCGAACACATTACGTTATTCTCTGTGAGTGTACACACACACCGGCGGCGCCCAGCAACGGCTCAGGACCGTGTTCAAAATCCTGCTGCGCCAGAGAGCCATTTACATAGTTTTATATAAAATTGAAGTGTTGCTAATGTATCCTGACATCGCCTTATGCTGCAATATACCTTTAGTTTTTCATTCATTTATAGAAATCAGCTGCTTGAATGACAATTGCTGATGTTATTGGATTTTTCAGGTGAGATTCTCAATTCATTCAGTTAACGGATGCTCTGAGCCTCAGACTCAGCAACGATTGTATTTAATTGTATAGTACAATCATAACATGAGAAAAGACATGTTTTTCATTTCATGTCATTAAACATAACAATATTGCTGGCCATACACTGATGAGAACGTGCGCGTCTGGTGTACAATACCTGGAGTTTTCCGGAGTTTTGCTGCCCTGCGCTTACGCCGCCTTGGCAGTTGAAATCAGCTCCGATGCAGCTCTGAATACGACCGGAAGTCATTCATTTCCTATAGAGCTGGTAACTCCCGCCCTTCAGCTAAGCCCGCTGGACCTCTAGGTTGAAAAACCGTCAGTGCAAGTGAATGAGAAAATAATTATTTTCTAATCCCGTTTGAATTTTGCAATGAATGTAACATATGTTGTCTGTGAATTTTTTATATAATGTTTTGTGTAAATGAATGCTACAATTTAGCTTGTAGAATTTTCATACGGTTAGACTTTGTGTGAGAGCACTTTGTGGACTACAACTCTCGACGTGTTTGATATACATCACCCCTACTAACACACGGATCCCGCTAAACATGCCTGTGACTTTGGTGCACTTCACCGCCTTCTTTCAGGGGAGAGGACTAACTCAGTTGAGGTGGTGAAAGCTCGTGATTTGTATGGGACGTGTAGTCTTTCTCGTTATGTCTATTCCACAACTGCTAGCCAAAGAATCATACAATAAACTGTCAAACTTGTTACATGAGAAATTATATAAAAAATTCACAGACAACATATGTTACATTCATGGCACAATTCAAACGGAATCAGAAAATAATTATTTTCTCTCATTCACTTGCACTGACGCTTTTTCAACCTAGAGGTCCACTTGGAGTTTTACGGATGGGCGGGACTTACCAGCTCTATGGAGATTCGCAGACCGCATGCGAGTGGGTCCGAAAACAGGTCCAACACCGAATGCGGTGCGAAAGAAAGTCGATATCCGTTGGTCATCCGTATGCGTTCAAAAATTTGAACTCTTGCGAAAAGATACGGACGGTTCCTATCCGACAATTCCAGCGGAAGTTGAGCGTTGCTATGGTAATGATAAACAAACCTGAATTATTAACTTTAATAATATAAATAATCATTTTATAATGAGAAGTTGTCATGTTATGTTTTTTTTATTTTTTTTCATGACTTTCTAACGTTATTAGGGGGGCAGTTAATACAATTAAATTGTAGGCAGACATTAAACTATTGACCACCATATCAGTTTTTAGCCAACCTGACATGTCAACGTCCTCAGCAGCTTTCCTCACGCAGCAGCCTTCCTATTAATATGTCTAATATAATTCTCATCAGAGAGATCATACAGAACTGACAGAATCAACCTTTCTCTCCACCATTTTTTTTCTACCCGCGTCCAGACGCTTTCACTGTGTAGTACGACGTCCGTTGGGCAGTGTTGCCAGATGCCAGCAAGGTTTTCCAGCCCAAAACCTCGTCAAAAACCGCGAGAATGCACAAAAAAACCGCCCAATTTTTTTTTTGCCTTGTTTCTCGCTATGGTTTCTCATTTAAACACATTAGAATCATTAACTAGTTTTAAAATGAACCATTGGTCTGTGTACTTTTGCGTCCATTCGTTTTTCCTTTTTTAACCTGTAATTGAAAAACCAAAAAATTAACGGTTGTATTTTTAAAAATACAAAGTTGAATACCAAAATTTGAATTTGAACTGCAAATGCTGCTGTAAATAATAATAATAATAATAATAATAAAATACACATTGTATAATAAATAAAATAAATAGGCCTAGATAATAAATGTTTAGTTTTATATAATAATTAAAAAAATTGTCCCTTTATGAAACATTTAAAATATTCACAAATTAATATGAAAAAAAAAAAAGATTTTACTGGTTTTCTAAGGCCAAACACATGTCCGGTAGATGAGCTCTGGCCAAACCAGAAAAGAAAAAAAAGATGTTTTTGTTCTTTCTTTTTTATAGGCCTATAAGTCAAATAGCATTGTAGGCCTATATAAAGAAAATAAAAAAGTTTGTGAATATCGTTTTACCCAGTCTAAAAGCGAATAGAAGAAGGCATGTTTTCGTTATTCAATTACAGAGTTAAAAAAAGGGAAAAGGAATGGACGCAAAAGTACACCGGCCTTCGACTTAGCCTATCCGATTTCAGAAATCAAATGAACGCAAAAGTAGGCTATTCTAGCCTACTATTAAACTAGCTTGCTTTATGTAAAATAATGCGAACAACTTAGGCAATCAATAAGCGGACGGAATGTAGCTGATGTCAAGCCATTACGCGCAGAGACCTGTGCGCACGGGGAGGTGCCGCCGCGTGCGTGAAGTGAGCTGAAGGGAACGTGTCTGTTTTGAGATTAGACCTGTAGTGGGTGTGTAGCCTATATGTGAGTGAGTGAGTGAGATTATACAGAGAGTCGCTGAAAGAAGGATCTGAAGTACCGGTGTTTCGGCTACAAAAACCCGCCGAACTGATCGGAAACCAGCCCAATTTTTATCCACCAGCCCAAACCCATTTTTGCCCGCAAAAAAGATTACAAAACCGCCCAATTGGGCGGGAAACCGCCCAATCTGGCAACACTGCCGTTGGGAACGTATTGCGTATTACAGAGCTGATTTCAACTGCCAGTGTGAAGGCGGCGTTAGCCTTCTCGTCCGGTGTGCGACCCCAAGTCTATCAAGTTTATGACCAACTTCTAAAAACACATTTAACCAAAGTTTTTGTAATGAACTTGTGAACCACAATCCCAAACTGGTAGTTTGATTTTCTGAGTATTGAATTGATTACCTAAAGTAAACTTGTTTGACTTTAATTCACATCATGTCTTTTTTTTTTTTAAATATTACTTTTTCTAAAATTATAGACCTACTTAAAAAAAAAAATCACAATATATCGCCTTATGGACAGTATCGCAATATATTGCAATATATTGAATCGTGACCCATGTCTAGCGATGTATACGTATCGTATCGCCAGATTCTTGTCAATACACAGCCCTATAAAGGAGGGAGGGCGTTCTCGCATTTAGCTCATAAACTTTGGAATAGCCTTCCTGATATTGTTCGAGGCTCTGACTCGCTGTCACAGTTTAAAACTAGATTAAAGATGCATCTCTTTAGCCAAGCATTCACATACTTTTATACTACTGTTGAATCAGATCGAATGCATTAATATTATGAACAGCAGCTATGCTAATTATTTCCCACTTGCTTTTCTGCTGTTATCTCAGGACGCTAGTCCCGAGGAAAGCGGTGTTCGTCAGCTCCAGTTTGTATCCAGCCTCTCACGGAGACTTCAGATGCCTCAACACCTACGATGAGATGACTAAACGCCTGTAAAGAGACGAGCTCGATGCCAGCGATATGTTATGCCCTAAATTATTACATGATTAAAGGAGAACTCTGGCACAAAATTAACCTTTGGTCTAATTACACATCAGTACCTAGTCGACTTCTCTCAGATATTTGTTTTCATGATAATCGAATGTAAAGAGTTTTATCTTTAAAAACTGTTTAGCGTATACCCCAGTATATGGGGGCATTTAATAAGTAAAAAGAAATCGCTTCTTAATACCACTAACAAGACTCAAAATAGCCCCACGTTCGTGGTTCAACTTGTCGTGACTGTTTTCCAATGATGTCTCCTGTGTATACACGAAGTGCACTCTTTATAAAATATCTTCTTATTAAACGGTCTGTACTCTTAGAAAGTTCTCAATGCTTTGTTTTGCATGTATGGACCCTCATTATGTTACTGTGTTAGTGTGGGGATATTTTGAGCCTTGTTAGTGGTATTAACTAGCGATTTCTTTTTACTTAATATATGCCCCCATATACTAGCGTATACGCTAAACAGTTTTTAGAGATAAAACTCTTTACATTCGATTATCATGAAAAAAATCTCAGAGAACTGTTGACTAGGTACCAATGTGTAATTAGACCAAAGGTTCATTTTGCACCGGAGTTCTCCTTTAACTAAATGTATTTTTCCATGTACATTTCTGAAATGCACTTTCTGTAAAGCTACTTTGAAACAATATGTATTGTGATAAGCGCTATACAAATAAATTTGAATTGAATTGAATTGAATATAACCGGGGTGTACAAAACCTGCTCCTGTAGGGCCACTGACCTGCAGAGTCCGACTCGAACTTTCCTCAACACACCTGCCGGGAAGTTTCTAGTAAGGCCTTGATTAGCTGGTTCAGGGGTGTTTAATTGTGTTTGGACATAAACTCTGCAGGACACTGGCCCTCCAGTAGCAGGATTGAACACTAGTGTCATAGAAGTTTGGAACAGTAGGGCTGCACAAAATCACCTGAAATCGCGATTTTGAAATCTTTAAATAATATTTAGTTAAGTAAATATATGCACAGCATGTTAGTGAAGAGCGGCTCTGTGATCAATAGTAAATGCTGTTTATCCTTTGAAAGCACTGCGAGTTTGAGAGTTTTTCAATTGGAATTTTAACCATTAAAAAAAAAAAAAAAATCAACTAAATGGCAATTCGATATTTTGCCAAATTGTGCAGCCCTAAAAAAATGCGAGTACATTTTCAATTTTGAGTCAACGTTTCTTTAGATACAAACATTGGTCATCCTCACTGTCAACAGACAGTCTAAAGACTCACCAACTAACTGAATGGTGCCGAACACCTTCCCATCTCGTTCCAGCAGTTGATTTAGCCTGAGCTGACCAGCGGCCACCGTACGGAAACTCAACCCCTCGGCGAGCTGCACCTCCACCGTAACAGAGCTGGAGTGCAGATAGTTAAAAAGAGCTCATTCACTCTCACCAGATATTGAGAAGTGAAGCTGTACGCTGGACGGGCACCTCGCACCACAGCCGTGGACTGCAGCTCGAAAGTCGTAGAAGGCATACGTGCAGAAGGTGGACGGATCTCTGTCCTTTAGACTCTCTACAGCTTCAGGAGCGAACTGCGCTCTCCCCAAGTGGATTTCCAGAAGGTTCTCGCCTCGAGCCAAGTGGAGGGGTCCATCAAACTCATCTGTGACGTCATCACTGGGGACATCAGGTCGGAAAACATGGGTCTTGGTTCCATACGCAATGTCTTTCAGCTGGGCTGGAAGGACACAGGAAGAATTAGTTTTACTAAGCACAACTGTTAGCTTGGGAAACATTGGGAATTGGAAGATCATGTTTTGGATGCAGCTTAAACCTTCAAGTTTCTTTATCTTGGCTGCTCTCATGTCCAGAAGCTGAGCCAGCTTCTCTGTCTTCAATTCATATTCAAGTTTTAGATCATCCATTGATGCGAGTGACCACTTCAACTTCAGCCTATAACAACATACATGTTGAAATGCATTAGCCTTTATGCAACCAATATCTGTATATGGAGAAGTTAACATGAAATGAAGTTTGCAAACCAGTGTTGCAATCGAGACCTGCTGATTCGACTCCATGTCCAGACCAAGACCTTAGTAGGTCAAGTCACATCCCAGAAGAAGGTCATGTCTGACTCCAAATGCTCCCAAGTCAATAGCTGCGTTTCCATTACCCTTCAATTTGCGCAAATTGAAATTGCGAAATGAAAATACGCTGAATGGAAAACACGTCAATTTGGCAAAAACCCCAGTTTGTCGCAAAAACGTTTTTACGCACACAAGAAGGTTTTTCAGGTAATTCGAAAAATGATTTTTTCGCAAAACTGCAGTAGAAACAGGTTTTGCGCATTTACAGTCACCTGACTTAGAAGACGCTGTGTTTTTTAGGTCCGTGTCTGCAAATAATAATAATAATTATCATCATTATTATAACATTTATTAGGCTACATATGTAGAAGACGCTTTTATCCAAAATGGAACAAAGCAATTAATCACATTTCATTCATAGTACAGGTTGGACAATAATAATAATAATAGGGCTAAGACTATCACAAATAAACACACGATTTTGACGAACATCCAAGTGTGCGTGCGGACGGAGTGTGGAGCGCGCACTGGATGGCAGGCAGGCGCGGGCGCGCTGTGAACACTTGCATTTTCCTACCAACAGACTAGTGGAAACAACTTAAAATACTTAATTTCTGGTTATACAGAAAATAATAATACATTTTCGCAACTTCTTTTATTCGCGTAATGTCACACTAACAAGAAAACATTGTGCTTTTGTAAAATAAAATAAAACAATCAGGCGTACTTTCATGATCTTCGTGAACTGAAGCGTGAGAACTGAAACAATATATAGCCTTTGCAGACTAAGGGCTCTATCTTGCACCCGGCGCAAATGACTTTATACACTGACGCATTTATCATTCCTATTTTGCACTCGCGGCAAAGCGGGCTTTTTTCCTCCACAGACGCACATCGGTAAACTAACAAATGAACTTGCGCTTCCTGGGCGGGTTGGCGCAAAAGGAGGCGTGTGTCGGCGCAAACAATCCCTGGTGCTATTTTGCAGTTCCAGAAAACAATTGCGCCAATGACCAGAAAAAAAACTGGTCTAAAGTCAGTGGCGCGTTGCGCGTATATTCAGATGCTATTTTAAGCGTGCATGCTTGGCCATAATACAGAGTGTGAACAACGCGCATACACTGTAGATGATTCTCTCATCAACACAGATGCATTTTACTTTTTGCAAATGATACATTATTATACGTAAAAATATATAAACATGAGGGAAATCATTGTTGTGTCCATGATGATGGGAAAAACAGGCATAAAGCTTACACATTTACCCAAATTATTATATGCATGTTTAACCCGAAGCTAATTTGGGTGGGTTTGTCCCATCCCCAATGTCCCTTCTCTTTCTTTTACGGCCCTGACGAGAACATTTCGATCTCACTCGGCTGTGAACCGATGCTGAAGCGCGCTGGTAAATGCGCCGTTAAAATAGAATTGCGCCACGGAACAAGCGCATCTCGTTCATCATGCTCTTAAAGGGAATGTGATATGACGCTCTTATTGGTTTATTTCCGTTACGCCCAAACCACACCTATGAATAATGAAGCTACTTCAGACCAACCCCTTTTAGATTTGCGCCAGGCGCAAGAGGCATTTATCCCGCCGGGAAAATAGCAACAGCGCCGGGATCCGCCCACAAAGTTAATTGCGCTTTGCACTTTGACACTTGCGTTTCAGATCGTTAAAATAGGGCCCTATAGCTTGAAATGTCCACTTTAAAATGAACGAATTTGAAAGCTAATCCCTTCTGAATATGTAATCCATATGAAAGATGCATTTTTCTCTAAAGTTGCATCCGGAGATGGAGATATGTTTTTAGCTCGTTATTTTTTCAGACACATTTATTATAAGCCTATACATCCCCTTTCTGTAGGCTGTGTTTATGGCTCTTCTCATTCAGCACTGTGGGAAAAATATAATTTACAGGGTCTAATTTGGAAAAAAAGACGTTTTAGTGGCATAACATCGGTTAATGGAAACACCATCATTTCGCAATAGTTTTTTTATCGACCTTTAGAAAATATTTCAAAAGTTTTGCGCAAATCTGTAATGGAAACGCGCCTAATGATGAGACCGTGAGCTCAGACTCGCGACGGACTCTACAACACTGCTCCATAATGTGGTGTATTTTCAAGAGATAAAATGTAGGGCATGACCTATTTATCCACTGGGAATCAATTTAATTGTGAAAAGTGGGCGTTCCATACCAAAACTGAGTCTAATTTTGAGCAAAATGTGACTTTGCAGTTGATAGTGCACCTACTTTTGAGGAGGCTGCACAAAGACATGGAGGCTGAAGGTCAATTTAATCCTCAAGAGCATCTTGACATATTCCCAACGCTAACCCTTCTTTCAAATCTATTGTTATTTTCTATTATTTCTGAAAGAATTATTACATTAAAGTTAGCCAGCCACAACAGCATTGTGTTAATCCAGTAAAGAGGATCAATTTTGATCTCATGTTAACTTCTGGATAAAAGATGGTGATAGTCAGAGGATTATCTATAAGGTCTTGTCTCAGTGTAAGGATTGATCAAACCTGATAGTCTTTATTGATCTTGTGTTGGATGATGAGCATGTTCCTGGTCTTCTCCAGCTCTTGAATGGTCTCAGCATGAGTGGCCTGCATTTCCCTCAGAGATCGTTTCCACGTCCACTTTCACATCTTCTTCCACCTTCTCCAGGAAGCCAAGCTCTCCACTCTTCTGACTCCTACGAGTCTAAATGGGCATTAAGACAGAAAATCAAGACAGAGAAAAACAATGACAATTTCTAAACAAAGATTAAGCTTAGCAGTACACACTACTGTTCAAAAGTTTGGATTATGCATTGTTTTCAGTGTGAGGTGACTGACACACACATAGTTTGGTGTCAATATGCCAAAACATTGCAAATATACAAATATAATATTCCATCAAATTTATTGCAGCGGGATACAAAAACAATTTGGTATATTGACACAAAATCCATAACTTTTTTACCGGCATGGTCTGAAGATGATACAATTAGTTTTTTGTGAAAATTGGACAAACGGTCTAGGAGGAGATTGAAAAAAGTAGGTTTTAAAAGAAAATAAAAACAGGAAGTTTGGCCGACTATAGCAAAATTGGTTTCTATGGCATGACCCACAAGCTTATAATAACCACAAGGTAGCACTGCCTCGAAACTTTGAGCACATTAAAGCTGCGTTCACACTACACGCAACTTTGTCGCTGAAGGTCGCCTGTGGATGCGCTGGAGGACATTCCCCACTACTGGTTGCCAAGTAATGTTTGTGAGTGGCATTCACGGAAGTTACTCTATGTTAGACAAAAATACATTTTATTGCCGCTACAAACAAATATTTGGGTACGAAAAGTCTAAATATAAATGGAATCAGTAAATAAAATGCAAAATATTAAAGATGAACAAGAAACTGAGAGTGCTCTTTGCCATCGCGGCTATTTAACTGCAGAAAAACGAGAAAACACCGCTCTATCTGGGTTCCCAAAACCATTCAGTCAGGTCACGGTGAAAGCTACTGTATGTACACGGAGAGACATCATAAATTATAGGACAGTTTCAGACTGCTAAAATGAGCTAATCATTTAACTTGCCTCGGTCAGACTCAGCACTGAAGAGTGACGCGCTCCACTGACTTCACTCCTATTGGGTGTCGCTCGTGAAAACCGCTCTTCATTTGCATAAAGTAAAACATTTCTCAACTTTGTCACGTCGTCAGACACGCCCCATGCAGTCGCCAACGGTTGCGAGCCGCACGTTTCGCCAGAAGTAGTGTGAACGCAGTCTTAGGGTATGGTTCCATGGTACGCTTATGCGTTATCAAATATAACATTTTATGTCAAAATTCAAAATGGCCGACGCCCCAAAATTGCCAGATATAGGAAAATTTGGCATTATTCGACTTGGCATGCTGCAATAAATTTAAATGTCCATTTTTCTCCCGACCACTAGGTGGCAATGTGCAGTTAACCTCAGGTCATGGTTGACATTATAACACACACCGAGTTTGGTCAGAATACGCTAAAGTTTTACAGAGATATAGCCTCACGTTTGTTCGAACTTCGTCAAATTCATTCGCATGTTGTTTAGAGAACGGCTTGACAAATCAACTTGAATTCAATGGGCCCTATTTTAATGATCTGAAACGCAAGTGTCAAAGCGCAAAGCGCAATTAACTTTGTGGGCGGATCCCGGCGCTGTTGCTATTTTCCCGGCGGGATAAATGCCTCTTGCGCCTGGTGCAAATCTAAAAGGGGTTGGTCTGGAGTAGCTTCATTATTCATAGGTGTGGTTTGGGCGTAACGGAAATAAACCAATAAGAGCGTCATATCACATTCCCTTTAAGAGCATGATGAACGAGATGCGCTTGTTCCGTGGCGCAATTCTATTTTAACGGCGGCATTTACCAGGCGCGCTTCAGCATCGGTTCACATTCGAGTAGAACGATGTTCTCGTCAGGCCGTAAAAAGAAGAGAAGGGACACTGGGGATGGGACAAACCCACCAAATTAGCTTCGGGTTAAACATGCATATAATAATTTGGGTAAATGTGTAAGCTTTATGCCTGTTTTTCCCATCATCATGGACACAACAATGATTTCCCCTCATGTTTATATGTTTTTCCGCATAATAATGTATCATTTGCAAAAAGTAAAATGCATCTGTGTTGATGAGAGAATCATCTACAGTGTATGCGCTTGTCACACTCTGTATTATGGCCAAGCATGCACGCTTAAAACAGCATCTGAATATACGCGCAATGCGCCACTGACTTTAGACCAGGTTTTTTCTGGTCATTGGTGCAGTTGTTTTCTGGAACTGCAAAATAGCACCAGGGATTGTTTCGCCGACACACGCCCTCCTTTTTGCGCCGACCCGCCCAGGAAGCGCAAGTTCATTTGTTAGTTTACCGACGTGCCGTCTGTGGAGGAAAAAAGCCCGCTTTGCGCGAGTGCAAAATAGGAATGATAAATGCGTCAGTGTATAAAGTCATTTGCGCCGGGTGCAAGATAGAGCCCAATAACTTTTGCCAGCATTGTCTGAAGATGATCTGACTTAATTTTGATGAAAATCAGAGAAATGGCCGAGGAGATGTTTGAAAAAGTAGGTTATTTGATCAATTCCAAATGGAAGAAACATTTTCATGATGGAAATGACGTCATTTGGTCAATTGCCAAGGAATCAGAGGAAAAAAAGAATTTAATTTCTAGAAATTTGTTTCTAGTTTCTACGGTTCAAAAGTCATTAGCATAAACGTAAGCACAACTTTGGACAGATGGTGGCGCTAGAGCGGTTGAGTTAGTGCTTTATCAGAGTGTCAAATTTCATAACTTTCCCACAAGTGGTTGTATGGGCTAGCATAGATTTCCAGAGTGGATGAATGCTAACAATTACAATACTTTTGGTGCCTAATTAGTTTGGTAGTTTGAAATGTATTTACCTTTATAAGCATCAGGGCTTCACTGAGTTCAGCTGCATCTATTTCACTTTCCTTTAGAGAAAGGCATTAGATTCAGGCATCAAATAAAACTATCTGTATTGTTTTCAGGGTTTATATATATATATATATATATATGTATATATATATATTAGACTTTACCTTGGTAAAGAACTTCATGCGATCTTTAATTTCATCCATTTGTTGTTTCTGCTCCAGGTAACGCAGTTGAAGATCCTTGTTTTCTTGCATTAGTTTCTCATTTACATCTTCAGTGAAAATAAAGCAACAATGAGTGGACACTCAGCGGCCGTGTGAAAGCGCCTACAGTCATGTGTGTGGTTACCTCTCTCTGCCTTGATCTTGTCCAGGATCAGGTTTTTATCGGCGAGGTCCGATGTTAAAGCCGTCTCCAGCTGGACGATCTGAAGTTTGAGCTGCTGTTCTCGAATCCTCCATTTCTGCTCCTGACTCACATCAAACGCACTATTGCAAACGGCAAAACTAAATTCAGTGATAAGCAGCTCAGAGTAGACCGCTCTTTGATAGAAATTTGTTTCAATTCTTAAAGGGAGAGTTCACCCAAAAATCAGTTTAGATTTCAACGATGCATGCGCGAGAACTGAACTGACATAGAGTAGAAAAGATCGCAATTCTTGCGCATGCGTCGTGGAAATCTCTTGGACTCTCGTCTCTGGCCCACAAGGAAAAAAAGGAATAGTCGAATAAAGTTGTTATTTTTGTTTGTTTTTCGCACAAAAAGTAGTCTCGTCACTTGATAAACTTATAGTTGAGCCACTGTAGTCACATGGACTATTTAAACATTTTCTTCATTGACTTTCTGGGCCTTCAAGTTTCGAATCCCTTGGGCAGCCTATGTAACAGTGATCCACCTCTCAAATTTAATCAAAAATATCTTCATTTGTGTTCCGAAGATGAACGAAGGTCTTACAGGGTTGGTACAGCATGTGTAATTAATGACTTCATTTTCATTTTTGGGTGAACTATCCTTTTAATGCATGAGCCATTATAACAGTGACACGTTAGCAAACACCACTAGCATTATACTACTACTCCTTTATCTTTTCACCTTTTCACAAATTTATCACAGTTTTCCTTGAGCAAGTCTCTCTCCTTTTCCAAATCTTGGATTCTTTCTTGTAGCTGAAGAAAGACAAAAAAAATTTCAATTGGTAAACTTTGAAAACATTTTTGCTTTAAAAAAATAAAATATATAAATTATAAAGTGCCATTTGAAATTTTCTTCTAGCATGATAATTTGTATCAAGCTTGTATATTTAAGTTCAGTAATTTCACTTAAATTGCAAAAAAATTGTCATTCTAAAAGAAAACTTCAAATGGCACTTAGAGGATTTTGCATTTGAACTCTTCATTAGGGCTGACAATAATTAATTGATTAATCACATCCAAAATAAAAGTTTTTGTTTACATAATATATGTGGGTGCACTGTGTATAATTATATATATATATATATATATATATATATATATATATATACACACATGCTTGTATATATTTAAGAAATATTTACTGTATATACATTTATATATAATTTATATTATATATAAATATAAATATTTGATATACAAATAATATTTTTTCTTAAATATACATGCATGTATGTATTTATATATATACAAAATAATTATACACAGTGCACCCACATATATTATATAAAGAAAAACTTTTATTTTGGATGTGATTAATCGTGATTAATCATTTGACAGCCCTAATATATATTATATATAATTCTAAAAATACTATTATATACATACATACATACATACACACATATTAGGGCTGTGCAAAAATTAATTGCGATTTAATTCGTATCCAAAATAAAAGTCTGTGTTTACATAATATATTTGTGTGTGCTATATATAATTATTTTGTCTATATAAACACACACAGGGCCCTATTTTAACGATCTAAAACGCAAGTGACAAAGCACAAAGCGCAATTAACTTTGTGAGCGGATCCCGGCGCTGTTGCTATTTTCCTGGCGAGAAAAATGCCTCTTGAAAAAAGCCCGCTTTGCGCGAGTGCAAAATAGGAATGATAAATGCGTCAGTGTATAAAGTCATTTGCGCCGGGTGCAAGATAGAGCCCACATGCATGTATATATTTAAGAAAATGTGTTATTCATATATAAAATATTCATATTTATATAATATAGATTATGTATTTATAGATGTACACAGAATTTAAGCGCAAATAATTCTTAAATATATACATGCATGCATAGGTATTTATATATACAAAATAATTATATACAGCACACACAAATATATTATGTCAGCACATACTTTTATTTTGGATGTGATTAATCGCAATTAACTTTTGCACAACCCTAATATATATATATATATATATATATATATATATATATATTAGGGGTGGGGAAAAAATCGATTCTTGAATGCATCGCGATGCGGACGTGGACGATCCTGAATCGATTCACAAATATCCCAAAATCAATTTTCCAAAAAAATAATAAATAATAAATAAAAATGTATATATATATATTTATAATAACGTAATATTGACGGAACGCGAAAGACGGAAGTGCAGTGACCGGACCGTCTGACACATAACAGAGACGCGATGGCGCACGAGATCCAAACACCCTCTGTGTTAGGTTAAAAGCTGACATGTGGAAATATTTTGGCTTCTGAAGTTGAAGGGGAAAGGAACTGGGCAAGAGCCACGCTAGTTGTAAGCTTTGTAGAATAAAACTAACGACGGAAACACGACAAATATGAGAAGCCATATGACACGTTTCCAGCCAGAGGAGGAAAAACACTCGGCTGTACCGGTCGTTATAAATATTAATTTACATATTAATTTACTACAAGTAAGTTAAAGTTATGCTCCTAGTTCAGGCACACGTTTATTTTCCTGTTGGTTCTTTGGAATGCTAATAAAATATATTGTACGTTAATTCTTTATGGGTCATTACTTTGTACATTTAAAGGGAAGTATTTATAGTCACACACACAAAAGATTCAGATAATCGATTTGTAACATTATAAATGTCTTCACTGTAACTTTTGATCAACTTAATTTAATTTATCCTTGATGAATAAAAGTATAGATTTCTTTTTTCTTTCTCCCAAAAAATTTAAGAAAAATTCTTACCGACTCCAAACTTTTGAACTGTATTGTTTAATGTTACAAAAGCTTTCTATTTCAGATAAATGCTTTTGAATTTCTGGGTGATTCTCTGAATTGGGTGCCCTTCAAGACCCCCAAACTTGCTTCAAAGATTTTCAATTGAAGGAAATCACAAAATGCATTTTAATGCTGTCAATTAATAGAACCAGGTGCCTTTGCATTATAATGCAACACAATTGTTCAAAAAATCATTTAAAGATATTGGTTTGCCTAAGTAGTAGACAACAAGCATGTTTGTATGTCTTCACTAACCATCATTACATTTTCATTGAATATCAAACAAATAAAAAGTGCAATTAATACCAAAATGTTGCTGCTGCTAATATAATCATATGTTGGTCTAGTGTATTTTTGTTTACTGTTGTAAAATGGAAAATCAATGATCGCTAATCGAGAATCGTTAATAATCGAAAATCGGCTGTAATCGAATC